>CAJHNH020001266.1:0-183716 GCA_905116865.2 Candidula unifasciata | reverse complement strand
TGTATTAACACTGTACTCACCAGAAAAACTGTGGCTGTCAGAAGTAGGATGCAACGGAACTGAAAAAAGACTAGATGAATGTCCACTTCAGTTTTATGATGAAAATATACATAACCAGTGCTCAGGTAAGTATCGGTCTGCTGGAGCCATTTGCAGTGCAGCTATACAAAAAATGACATCTAAGATCAAATCTTCTGGAACGGAAAAAACAACAGAAAATACAGTGAAGACAAAAACTGATGAACGGACTAAAAATATAATATCGGTGACTAAGCTAGAAGCTATGTATAATTGGAGTGAAACTGAAATTCCAGAGAGTATGAAGATAAGGACAACGCCAATATCAACATTTGACGATACTGCACCTGTAACTAGCTCGCTGACTGTGAAAACAAGAGATTTTAAACAAGAAAAATCTTCAGCTGCAAAAAACGTTTTGACATTAGCGACATTTAAAACTTCAGAACTTCTGACCCCATACGATACTTCAGTTACGTCTACAACTCCCAAGAGTTTGAACGTGACAGAAACATACGTGTACATTGAAAACTATCATAATTCGCCTCCAGATGAGAATAAGACATATCAGTTCATAAACAATAGGACAGCTGATTACAATTCTTCACGTTTATTGCATCAAGAAATGAAAGTAGCAATGCCATTGAAATGCAGTATGGTCAATCAGGACACAGAAGGATGTGAGGATTATCTTGAGGATGATCCCAACGTTCAGGTAACAAGGATTTTTTTTTTTAGCTGACTCCTTAATTCACTTACTCATTTCCTGCTGGTTGTTTGGAACATTTGTTTTGCGTTTTTTTTTTTTTTTTTTTAAAGTATCTGAGTTGCGGTACCAAGAAAGTGATATTTTTTTAAAATTGAGTCGGGTATTCAAAAATTTGTTTACTAGAATGTCAAAACATCCCTTTCTTTTCTTATATTAATCTGAAAATGGGTTGGCAAAGGGGGGGGGGGGGGGGGGGGGGGAGGGGTAAGGGGCAATAACTTTTGCATACACAGCTACAGTACATCTTAACAAATAGCGGTAATTATATCTGTGATTGTACTTGATGTCCTTTACAAATGGTGAGCGATGGAGATAAGTAACGTATCATGTTGAATTGAGAATCGTCATCACCGTCACGAGTCCTGAGTGGTTAGTGATAGCTTTTGTGATAAGTAGGAGATTTACACCAGTGAAACTGGACTAATAACTGAACCCTGTTGATCTCAGACACAGCCCTGAATATCCAAGAAAACAGCCATGTTTTGCTCGTTATGTAAATTAACAGCAGCTGCACTTGTTACCCACAGACAAGAGAAGGAAAGGGGTTTTAGATTTCTAAATTACTTTAATTAGAGAAATTTTAGGCAGGGCAGTGGACCCCCTCCCGACGACCTCCTCCTGGTAAAGAATTACACTTGGACCAACGATGTAGTATACAACTTGATACTTAGCTTTAATATACTATCAGTCATTTAGACGACATTTGTCATTTTAACATAGTCACCCAGTGACTGGCTGATGGAATGGTGGTAATGAGATGCTTCAGCTAAAGAAAACTGAACACCTGAGATTAGTGATATTATAATGATGATAAAACTACGAACAAAAATTATGAACGCAACTTTGTGAATTTTATAACGTGAAGTCTCAGAGAGCCCTCGAAGTGAAGCCCTGCTTAGTTTTTCCAGAATTTCCACCTTATCCACCTCTTCCCAGCTTGCCGATCTCCTACGCAATGTAGGTTTGTGCACTTGGACTCTGTTTCTGCTATTAGAACTGACTGGTCTTTACTAGGGTTGTACGGAATATTCGCTTCTCATTCGCTTCGGGGCCTTTTAACTATTCGGTATTCGGTCGTATACTTGCTGTCGGGTTGAATATGATTAGTGGTTACCTCACACCCGTTTCTGCATACATTGTGATGGACTGAGAAAACTCTCTCATTAACACAATAGTTGCTGTTGGCCAAGTCGATCGTAGCGGGAGCAACTGCGATCCGGTTGTGTGGTAAAGCAGCTGGCAAGGTCTTTGCCTGCTGACTCGACGAAGGCATTACAGCAGAGGTTCTCAAACTGGGTGCTAATACCAGGGGGGCCGCAGCGAAAATCAAGAAATGTCGGCTAAACATTGTGACATTATTAAAGAAGGCATAAGGATACTTAAAAGTTACAATTTAAATTGTCTTTCCTCGCCACTGTCGACAAGAGTTTTTTCCTTGTTACACACGTTGTATTTATCTCGAGGTGCGACTGATCCTCCAGCTGTATTCGTAAAGGGGCAGCTGAGAAGTAAGGATGTGATTACATTTTGGCTGAAATTTTAAAGTGGAAAATGTGGTATGTACAATAGTAACTGTTAGTAAGCACTTATATTTAAGAGCAATGAGTCCTGGACAATCGGTAGGCAGGCCAAGCAATTTCTTGAAGCTTCAAAGATGTGGTTTTACAGAACAATGCTTAAAATTCATTGAACAGCCCCCCCCCCCCCCCCCCCCACACACACACACACAAGCAACCAAGAGGTTTGGAATGAAGAGGGAGCCCAAAGACAACTAATCATAGACATCAGAAGGAGACAGTCATCATTTTTCGGTCACGTTATGAAAAGAGGGAAAATGGAATATGTGGTTATCACTAGGAAGATCTGTTGAAGGAGGGATAGAGCAAGACAACGAGAGAAGATTCTTGACAGTCTTGTTGCATGCCATGCAGGTGTGTCATCACACGAACTAATACATGCTGCAGTAGATCGCAGATTGTGGCGAAGCAAGGCACCTGATAACGATGATACACTTTTCGTATTCGGCCGAATAGTTTGTCCCGCTAATCGTAGTCGGCTGAAAATTGAAAATCACTCTTCGGTACAGCCCTAGTCTTTACCCCTATGGGAACTGTAATAATCGAAACAAATAATATGTGTAGTACACTAAGCATGCATACACTAATAAAATATATCTCTACTTTCCTGCTCCTATTCGACATTCTGTCCCGTCCAGTCTGAAGGTCGTATGTCTCACACGGACGTCCTACAAATCCTGCCTTTCCACTCATGTATTTTCATGATAGTTGACATTCTAAGTCTGTTGTACGTCTTCACTCAGACTTCTAAACTGGCTGACATTGTTTTGACATGAACACGGGGCGCAGGTTATGTGCTGAAAAAACCAAAACATGTTATATGCGCATGCTGTCCGGAATATTACCTTTCCAGTAAAAGTAAATTCTATACACCATAACTTTTCCCAGGGTTATCAGTTACCTATGCAGGTAAACACATTTAGTGAGCACATGGTTGGCTGTAACAAATGCCACCACATTGCTGCACATTCAAGGCACATGATTTGAAACATAATTACATTAAATTAAATATCATTATTCAAGTCTTAATTTTTAAACATGAAAACTGAAAAACATGTGATACAAACATACAAGAAACAGGAATGGTTAAGCAGTTCCCTAACCAAGATAATTAAATATTGACAAAGAACTATTTCAAGCAAAATGTGTAGTTAGATAAATCAGGAAAGGTAAAGTAGACTTAACTGGCCTCCTAACCGATGAATAAAAGAGTAAAATTTATATTCCCTGATACTTGAGAAAATTGCAACCAATTGCCAAACACAAGACTCACACAACTGGAAGTACTTTCTGCTGTTGATCTGTATTTGTGGTATTTTGATCTGCAAACCAAATTAACTTTCAGATGCCTATTATCTTTTCCCCCATCTCAATTAGTAGAGTAGCTCCTCCCATTTACTAGTATCTAACCTGTCCTACAGGAGAGAATTTTAGCCATCCCCCTGAGGTACCTTACAGATCCAATTATCTTTCATTGTCATTGTCAATCAGTTCTGACTGCCCCTCTCTGATTACGTGGGGCAATCTAGTTCCAGCCAGTGTCACTGACAAGGTGTAAACAACTAACCACAAGGGGAGCCATTATGTCTGGAGTTTTCTACTTGACCTGGTTATTCACCTGATCTGGCCTGTTGAAAGGGCCCACCCAGTCTGGCCTGGGATGTAACCTTTATGATACTCTGGTCTGGTTTCCACATGTAATATTATGCGATCTTAGGCCAGGACTCATTTCTTTGTCTAGGCTTAGACTGGAAACAATGTTTAATTCCACATGGTTGTAGTATCTAGGCTTAGTGCACAGTAAATATAATATCGGTCTTTTAATTGAACAGAAGAAAATATTAAACACAATAATTTCGAAAACACTGAGGTCATTTCGTCACAATCACAACACTCAGGACACCCCCTAGGCACTCCATTCTTATCTTCAGCAGCAGGAGATGAATTATAATTCATTTGGCACCAGTAACTCTCTGATTGTATATCTGTCTCGCCTTTCGCTTGAATGTTGAGCGCCTTGTAACTCCTTGCAGCGCCATTCTCCCCAGACTGTAATGATCTTTCTGTGTTCAGCACTGTTCATTTGCTCCCAAAGAGCCTTTACAATATATATTCAGCTTGTCATACATCAGTTCACCACCAAGCAGTGCAGAACCGGACAGTCTTTCTGTCTGCTCATTTTCCAATACACCTGCATGATTTCGAGAAAATATCTAAAAGATAACCTATCGGGATTTAAAACTTAGTGACTTTACAATCTGGTCACCTCTACATAGCCTATGTCACCAGAGGTCGATATGTTGTTCCAAAGGAAAATGCAACACAAGATACTATGTACTGTTAAGTGGTCGACGATGTCACTGTCAAATTCATGGCAGATAAAGCAGTACATGGAAACAGAGATCAAAATTTTCTCAGCAGTCTTAGTTACAGCCATAGTAGTAACAAACTCACAGTGGCATTGACAAGGCAGTTACGTGTCGATGCCAAGATACACATTATAGAGGCTAAGAACAGTCAAGTCCTTAATGAAAAAACAGTAGTTTTGGAAATATGGACGAAATATTTTAAAGACTTATAAAATCAAGAAGCAGAGCTTGACATTGCAGTCGTTGACTCCATGGTATGGAAAAACAGAGAAGTTGGCGACGCTGAAATATTTAGAGAAGAAGGTGAGAAGGCGATACGCTCACTAAAAGAAAGTAAATCGCCAGGTGTGGACAACGTCCGAGTTAAACTCTTGAACTACGGAGGCAGGTAGGTAGATAGTTAGTTGTACCCCACTAGGACATCACCTAAGCAATTAACACCCGGTGGCACAAAGTGGTCCTAGAAACCCTTTTCAGCCATTAGGGTGGGGCTTAGAATAACAAAAAAATTGCTTTCCACGAGGGGATGACTTTTATTACGGCGGAGAACGCGTAACTAAGGTCATGACAGAAATGTTCCCGAGAATCTGGGTCACAAAGACGTGGCCTACTGAATGGACACAATCGTTGGTGATACCACTGCCAAGGAAAGAAAACCTTGAAAGCTGCAACAATTATAGAACTTTTAGTCTTATCACCCACGCAAGCAAAATAATCTTAAAGATACTCCTCAACAATTTAAAAGCAAAACCTGAAAAAATACTAGCTAAAGAGCAGGCGAGTTTTCGGAAAAGTAGAAGCACCACAAAACAAATATTCAACATTAGAAAATCAACGCCACCTATTCTATAACTTCATCGTCTTCACGAAGAAATTTGACTGTGTGTGGCATGCTAGATGCAAGCAGTGCAGTACTCATTCAAAATGACATAGAAAGATTTTCAAAACAATATTTTCCCACTCTCTGTGTCAATTATGTGTCCGGAATTAAGTAGATGACGTCCTATGGAAGAAGCGGGTTCTTTCCTCTTGACTGGTCTCGACACCCTAGAAGGATCACTAAGCTGTGTGTGTAGCCATTTGGGTATGTGCTTGCCACTCTATTTCCAAGCTGTCTCTCCGTTCGACCGATGTAAGCTAACTGGCACTTACATGTAAATTGGTAAAGTACTTTCCGTGTGATTTACAACACTTCGAACAGGAGACTTTTGGGAATCGCTTAAGATTTAACAGTAAAAATCAACTACCCCCTCCTCTGCATTTAAAGTTGCAAAAGTGTATCCTCTATATAAACCTGGCTCAACTGATAAAGCTTCTGTGGGTAATTATAGACCAATTTCTTTACTATCATCACTATCAAAACCATTGGAGAAACACATACATAAAATAACATTTCAACATTTAAATAACAACAATCTAATCATCCATAGTCAGTCAGGGTTCAGGCCTAAATATTCTTGTCATACTGCCTTGACAAAAATGACAGACAACTGGCATGCTAACATCAACAATGGCAAGATGTGTGGAGCAGTTTTTGTTAATTTTAAGAAAGCATTTGATGTGGTTGACCATGATATTTTAATAACAAACTAATTACCTTAAAAACTAACAATAATTTAGTAAAATTAATAAAGTCATTCTTGTCTGATCGACGACAAGTAGTTTCCTTTGAGAACTGCCTTTCAGATTCCACACAGCTAAATATTGGCGTTCCTCAGGGTTCAATACTTGGACCATTGCTTTTTGCCACATATATTAATGACCTTCCTTTACATCTTAGCATAACATGTGACCTATTTGCAGATGACTGTACTATATACACTAATCATGAGAACTATGATGAGTTAGGACGTTCATTACAGAATGAACTAGATAAGCTTATTAAATGGAGTAACGCTAATCTCATGCAAATTAACATAACTAAAACTAAATCTATGGTAATAGCAACCAGGCAAAAGTTACAGACTTTAGACGTAAACAAGCCTCCGCTTGAGCTCCATGTTGACAAATTACCTATTAATAATGTTAGTGAACATAAAACATTAGGCGTTACAATTGACAGCAATTTAACTTGGTGTTCTCATGTTCATGCCATAACCAAGAAAGTAGCACAAAAAGTCTATCAGTTAGCCAAAATTCAGCACTTTCTGGATCAGAGTACAAGAAAAATATTTTTTGTATCCTACATTCAAGCCCATATCGACTATTGTTCCACGGTTTGGGATGGCTGCTCCAAATCCAACTTAAAACGACTGTGTTCTCTACAAAATCGCGCTTTACACCTAGTTTCGGATAGAAAACATACCGATAAAAATCATCTCTATAGCCAGTTAAGAATTCTCCCATTTAAGAAACGATTACTTTTTAATAAAGCCAAATTTATTCATAAAATTTTAGCTCAGAACACTGCAGATTATCTTCTCCAGTTGATTCAACCCAACCCTAATACCAGCAAACGGCTAAATTTATTGCATTTGCCGAAGCCTAGATTAGATCTATATAAAACAAGTTTGTCATATTCTGCTGCTCATTTATGGAATCACCTCCCACTCGATCTGAAAAATATGAGTATGTACTCGTTTAACCGCAGCCTTTTTAAATTCATGCTTACTAGTGATTATAGGCCACCATAGATGAAGTTAATAATTCACATGTATTATCACCTTACTTATATGTATTATATGTGTGTATTATGTGGGTGGGTGTGTGTAATTGTTAGTGTGTATGTATATATGTGAATATATGTCTGTATTTTTAGGTTTGGGAGTATCTGTGTGTATTTATGTATGTAGGTTGTAAATATATAGGTGTATGTGTGATTGTATATGAGTGTGATTGTGTGTGTGTCTGTATTATGTATGCATGTATGTATGTATGCATAAGTGAATGTTTGTATGAGGGTGTCTGTTTGTGTGATTAGTTATGTGTGTATGCATGCATATGTGTTTATGTATGTTATGTGTGTGTATGTATGCACGTATGTGTGTTTGTATGCATGTTGGTGGATGTATGTATGTATCTGTGTAAGTATGTGTGTGAATTTATGTGTGTTTGCAAGTATGTATTTATGTTTGTAAGTATGTGAGTGTATGTATGGATGTGTGTTATATATGCATGTGTGTGTGTGCGCGCGCGCATGTATGTCTATGTAAATGTGTGTTTATGTTTGTATGTCGATGTATGTTTGTATTATGTATGCATGCAGATTTAGTCTATGTATGTACACATGTGTATGTGTGCGTATATGTATATAGGTGCATGTATGTATTATGTATGTCTGTATGTATGAGAATGTATGAATGTAAATGTGTAAGTATGTGATTGTATCTGTGTGTGTATATTTATGTATAATGTGGGTGTATGCAGGTATATGTAGCTGTGTAGGTATGTGGGTGTTTGTGTATTTATAAAAGCATGCAAGTGTGCATGTGTGTGTGATTGTGTGTGTATGCATGTGGATATATGAAAGTATAGTTAGGTATGTATGTATGTGTGTAAAGATGTGAGTTTAGGTATAAATGTGTGGATATATGTATGCATGTGTGTGGGTGTATGTATTCATGTAAGTGTAAATGTGTGGTTTTGGGCATATGTTGGTGTCTGTACATGTAATGGTATATGTGTGTATGCATGGGTGCATGTATAGATGTATATATATGGAATGCGTGTGTGCATGTATATCCATAAATGTACGTGTGTGTGTTTTGTTTGTGCATTTATTATCTGATGTATGTGTATGCGTATGTATATGTATGTAGATGCAGGTGTGTGTGATGTATCGCGTATGTCTGTATATGATTTCACCTGTATGAAGGCCCGATAGCTTCCGGCGGCCATGAAACAGACGCAATGTATCGGAAGAAACTGTTCGCATTTCAGTTGAATGTATTCCTTTTTGTGCTTTATTTTATGTTGGTGTACCTCTGTGGTAACGCACCGGATGAGATACAGCGAAATATGCCTGGCAATAAATTGTGCAATTTATTGTTTGAATCCGCATTATTTAAAAGACCAGTGTGCTAGTGAGGCAGGGTTGCTTACTATTCCCTGTCCTTTTCAGTTAGAACACATAATGAGAGAAACACTAGAAAATCATGAAACACTATATCTATTGGCGGAGGACAACTGTGTAATTTACGTTTTGCAGACGACATAAATCTCATGGCTGGTTTCGAAACAGAACTCCAAGAACTTACAACAAAATTAGAGACTGTCGTGAATATGGCACATAATTAGAACCGAGAATAGCAAGATTCTGGTACATAGTCACAGTAACCAAGTACCTACCAAAATATGGATAAAAAGAATACAAAACTAGAAGTTGAAACCTTAAACATCTTGGCTTCCACATGTTAGACAATGGCAGCTGTACCATACAGATCAAGACAAGACTTAACATGGCAACAGCTGCGATGTCACAGCTGAATACGATGTGAAAGATCAAAATTAGCATCGCAGTCAAGGTTAAAATTTACAAATCGCTGGCATTGTCTATTTTCTTTTACTAATGTGGGAGTTAGACTCTCACTGTGGAAAAGGAAAGGAGGATTCAGGCTACAGACGCATTTTACGAATTAGTTATTTTAGAACACAAAACTAATGAATATGTCAGAGTTACATAAATCCTACTGGACAGGGAAGACATGAACAGTGTCTGCTGGTGAAAAATTGGTTGAAGCATGTAGTTCTTGTCATGGAGCGGTGGAAGCATAGTACACTAGAGATTCACGGTATTCAGATAGATAATGGGGGGAAAACGTGGAATTTAGTAAATGTTTACCCTGCTGTTTTATCTCTTGTCACAGAGGAATATTGGGACTAGCTCAAAGAGTTGGAGGAAATCCCTGGTAATAGGCGTCTCGTCTGTGGCGCAGACTCAGCGGTTTCAGGATTATCACCCTACAAAATATTTTTACCTTAGTGCTAGAGAAGACTATTGCTGTTAAACTACAAATGTTTTTGGAAAGGGAAAAGCTCCTGCCAAAAGTTTTGGGTAGTTACCGACTACGGAAAAATACCTGGTCCAGTGCAGCAACTTTTGCTTTTTTCCACCCTGTCAGATCATTTTTGGCTGTTATAATAATTTCATTGAGTTTGAGGACGACATCATTAAAATCATCATACTGTTCCCATGTTTTACGTCACTTGGGGCTTGCAGAATAATCCCCCATTGTATTATATCCTGTTTATCCTTTTCAATATCATGTATGGAATCCATCCCAAAGCCTTTGGCTAGCGGTTCCCTGTTAATTTTCAGACAGGTTAAAATAGTGTCATTCTATTTCACTGGTAATCATTGGTGTAAGCAGCTGTCCAGATATTTCCTTTTCATTATTTGATTGTAGTATTTTTTTTTTAATAAATATATGGTGTTTTAATTAGCTCCGTACATTTTTGATAATTTTTATTAATTACTTTTCTTATAACTTTCACTATATATGAAGTTACAACAAGCTGGGATGAAAGAGGTTAATGTGTGAAATGAAAACGCTGTCTTTTTCGTTCCATAGAACTACTGATTCGACAGAAAGTTAGCCTTGGAATGGTAAAGTGTTTATTGAAATTCTGTATAGTATAGCGGCATGTTCGTACTGTTGACTTAGAAAGATACAAGATTGATTAGGGGTTGGGGGAAAGGGGTGGGGATGTTTTTGTATAAATCTGACACTCTATATGGGGCGCAATGATTAAGCAGGTTTTTTTTTTTTTTTTGGTATAAAAGGGAGAGACCAGCGCAATACATTTATTATGCAGTATGTATAATATATATATTATATGTTATAACCCAGCCCCTTCCTCCCCCCCCCCCCGCCCTCTTTATCCAGTTGCATTATATGATTAAATCTCAAGGCTGAAAATCAGTCAGTTATAAAACCTGGAAACCTCGCACAATATTGCATTAAATGCAAAAATGGACTACTTACAGCCCCTAAACCCCCTATACTAAAGGTTCTTCGTCAGCAGTACAAATTCAACGGAGGATTATCCACGTTCATTGCAGGTGCAACAACTTTATTTCGTTACAGATTGCAACAGTATATCTTTTAATGATAACTGTGACGTGACGACCTCGGTGTGACGTAACGGTCCCAATACCCCTTGGGTTTTAAATGATTTATATGTTGAGTATGTATTTTTCGTCTCAACACATCCTCTCCAATAGATTAACTTAACTAATATCTGGGCTTTGTTGCTCTCAGACGAAGTCCTGGATATCCAAGAAAACAGCCATATTGGCTCGTAAATTACTTTTAACATTAGCTGCACTTGGTACCCACAAGAGAAAGAAAGGGATTTAAGATGTCTATATTATTATATTTAATGATTTACTAGACAGGGCAGTTGAACTTTTCCGTCGACCTTCCCTTGGTAAAGAATTAGTATTATTAGCATTATTATTTAATGAGCCCCAACCAAATTATATTCTATCTTAACAGTTTAATTAAACATGTAATAACAGACACACTTAGAATTACAAAAACTGATGCAGGAAAGGACCATATATTTGATTTATTAACCTAGCGATCATTTTAGTTATTTTTTTTTCAAGTAAACAGTAATGAGATGCATCAGCTAACTGAGCACCTAAGATTAGAGTGAAGTGATAATGGTGGTGTTTAGTTACATAAATAAATGGTACGTAACTTATGGTATTTTAGAAAGTGGAACCTCTAAGAGCCCTCGTGTTGAGTCCCTTCTTAGCTGTTCCAACATTTCCTCCCGGCTAGTTCCCTGTTCTCCACCTCGTTCCCATCTGGTTCCCAGCTGGCCGAGTCCTAACACAATGTAGTCTCATGCACGTGATGATCCTCTATTTCTGTTCTCAGAAAGAACTGATCGACACCCACATGGGAGCTGTAATAATGGAAACAAACACATACGTGTAGTATCTTGACTTACACTAAGAATACATGTATCAATTAATACAATTTATAATAAAAAAATATATCTCATCACTCCTCCTCATATTCCACATTCTCTCCAGTCTGGTCTGAAGGTTTTAGGTCTCACACTGACGTCTAACATATCCTGCCTTCCCTCTCATGTTCTGTCATGATAGTTGACTTTCTAAGTCTGTTTGCGTCATCTTTCAGACTTCCAACTGGCTGATATTGATTTGACATAAACATGTGGCGCAGGTTATGTGCTGAACACGCAAAACATTTTATACGTGCATGCTGTCCTGAATATTATCTTTCAGTGACAGTGAATACTATACACCCATGATTCTTTCCCTTGGGTTATAAATCCCCTGTTTAGGTGAACACATTTAGTGAGCACATTGTGGGCACACAATAAACGTAACCGTTTGGCTGCACATGTGGGCAACATTTCCCCCAATCCAGGCTCATGTTTTGGTTGATGGTTGAAACATTATAATTTCATTACATTTCAGTATACAAGTCTTATTTTATAAACATGAAAACATGCACCGAAAAACATGTGGCACAAACATACAAGAAATAGAAATGGTTCAGCAGTTCCATAACTGAGATACTGAATACTCACAAAGAACTATTTCAAGCAAAATGTGTAGAAAAATTTGGAAAAGGTAGAATAGGTTTAGCTAACTCCCTAACCTATGTATAAAAGATTTTTTTTAATTGTACAAGCATACCTGGAAACATTCAAGCAATCGCCAAACCGGAATCAAACAGTTAGAATTACCTCTAATGTCGATCTGAGTTTGTTGCCGGTGGGCAGCGATAATGACGGAAAGTCAAGAAGCTAGTAGTATTATTACATATATCTGTCTGCTGGGTTAAACTCTTCCCTTTTCGAGGTTCTACTCAACCCCACAGGAGATTATCTAAGCCACGCCCCTGAGATACCTTGCAGATCAACAAAGCTATCAATGGGCCTGTCACTTGAAGTGAACCGCTTTCAGTAAGACCAAACATTCATGATTGGTAAACATCTGTTCTCCAGCCAATTTAACTGACATGTGTGAGAAACTGTCCAGAGGACGCCGTCATGTCTGGAGTTGTCTACCAGACCACTTAATTCCCCTGATCTGCTCTGTTCAAAAGGACCCACTCAGTCTGTGTAATATAACATTTATGACACTAAGGTCGGGTTTATAGGGGATAATCTTAGGTGTGATACTAAGTTTATTCCCAGCTGCTCGCCCCTAGTCTGTATTCAGGAGATAATTATATGACACTGGCTTGTAAAACGAATTTCTAGCTAAGGTAATGTTAGGTAATATTACACAAAGCTGTTTTGCATTTGTCTGGCGAGAGACGGGAAACAAAGATTAAACAATTATTCAAATCCCTTGTGGTGGTTTTAGTACTATTTATGCTCAGTGCATATTAAGTATAATTCTTTGTCCTTCTATGACCATAATAAATTATTAAACATATTATAACTTCTGAGACCACTGAGGTCACTTCGTCACAATAATTTTTTTTTTTTTTTTTTTACATTTTTGCAGAATTTTGAAATACGGTTGAAAGGCGGCCGCTACAAATGGGAAGGTCATTTGCAAATTCGAATTAATAAGGGTTCGTGGGGAACAGTTTGCAGTGACCACTGGACATTGACAGAGGCGATGGTCGCGTGCAATCAGCTTAGAGACATCGGGCAGGCCAAACAGACACTGCAGGTGGGTCATTTTAATTTTCGTCTGTTTACTTTAAATGGACATACCATATTATTATCAGTATTTCCAGGAATATGAGTCTGCTTCAAATACATAAAAGTTCAAACGTTATTAAAAACAGCCAATAAAATAGGACTCGTGTCCCCACATTTTGAACATTAAGTATATGGTGCCTCCCCCATATTTGTATAGATCATTCAGAAATCGTTCAATGATGTGTGCAGTGTTACCCTGGATCAATGCATTCCATTATAATTCCTGGTATTTATTTTTTCAAATGAATCGACCTAGTCATCACTAGGTAAGGGTCGGTGCAATTGGCAGTACAATGTTCTGAGGCAGTTGGTGGACTTACTTCTTCTCCTTTTGCCTTCTGTCCACCAATAAAGCACATGCCTTCAACTAACTTACTTCTTGTCGTTCTATCCTTTGATATTGTATGCAGCTCAGCCTGTTCTCTCCGTCTTTTGGTTTCACTCTTTAGCTCCTTTCCCCGCGTTTTTTTTTTTTAATTGTCTGTCTTTATTTCTATGCATCTGTGGGTTCTAGTGCAAAGACGTTCTGGTTATTTTGTTCTCTTTTTTATTTTTATTTTTTTTTTATTTTTTGGTTCTCTCCCAAAGCTCTACATTTGTGATTTTATTATACCGTTTACTTCCCTCTATTCTGCACAGGCACCAGTTAATGAATGTTTGTAGTTTAATAGTAGTAATTGCTTTAGTTTTTCATGTTTCTGCTCCATACAGTAGTACTGATTTGACATTAGAATTACAGTGTTTAAGTTTAACATTAATTTTAATTTCTTGTTTTTTTTTGACCTCCATAAATTTCCCAGTGCTAAAAGAGCTCCTCTTTTTTTTTATGCATTTGTTTTTTAATAGTTCCCCACTCCACCTTAATCTTGGAGTGGGATACCATTAAGAAAAACCGCATTACTATTTCCTCAGTCTATTGTCATTATCTTTTTCTTCCCGTTATGGATTTTTAAACCTAGTTGTTGTGACCTCGCATCAAGCATATTTAATTTATTTTGCCCCCGATTCTGTCAGTGAGACGATTGTGAACCTGCTCTTATTTCAAATAAATCTATCAGCTTTCCCTAGAAAAGAATTCGACATTTCACATGTTTATATGTTGCCTTTACTAAGTAAAAAATATTCTACGGCATCCGATGGTGCCTCACCAATTTTCAGGGAGATTCCCTGTCAATGCTGTCTACAGTTTTTTTATTGTCTATGAATCTAATGTAAAATGGTGAAGTCGATGTAATGCTTTTCTCTGTTATTATGCTCAGTGTGGATATCTGGTCAGTACAGGATCTATTTGGCCAAAACCTGCCTGTTAATCTCATAGCCTTTTATTAATAGCATCTTTTAATTTTTACAAAAGAATCCTACTCAGTATTTTTCTAGGCACAGACAGCAACACAATTCCTCCATAGTTTTTAAACTCCTGCAGATCAAATTGTTTAGGACAGTTTCATAGTATGTCCTCTTCTCCAGTCTGCTGCTATATTTTTAGACTTCTAGACTTTGCTCAGTACTCTGTGTAGCAATTCTGTTGATAATGTTTATACTGGCTTTAAAAACTTCTGTTGGGATACCATCTGGATCTGAATCCTTTTCTTTTCTTCAGACGATTGATAGATTTCATAATTTCCTCTTTAGATGATATCTCACAGTTGATATCCAGTTCCATTTATAAAGGCTGGATATCTGGAGGGAGCTCTGGGGCTGGTCTATTCAGAAGTACTTCAAAATATTCATCCATCCATTTGATCTTTAGTGTTGGTGAGTACCTTTCCTTAAATATTTTTTATTGAACCTGTTGGTTGCCTCTGTTTATCTACTAATTTCTTCCTGTTACTGTAAAGGTCTAGGAGGTTTTCCTTTGCTGCTGCTGTCTTTGTTTTTTGTGTGCTAGGTCATCTATATATTTCACTGTCTCGGCATTTATTCGCTTTCTCACTCCATTATTATCTTCGGTGTATTTTTCAAGAGCTCTAGCTTTAGCAGCTCTAGTATTGCTGTTGTTTAGGTCTGCGTTTTTACCTTTCCTTTCTTTCTCTGATTATGTTTATGTCTTCAGGCGTTATCAACGTTTTATGTTTCCGTTATTTTTAAACCAAGGACTTCTACAAAAGATACATTCCCAATTCCCTTGATCAGTTCCTAGCAGACTTCAGTGCTTACCTCGTCAGCTAACTGCTGCAACACCTGTTACTTATTATAGGCTGTAACTAATAACTGTTTCTTTACTTCTTTATTCCTTAGATATCCTTACATTATGTTTGTTTCTATGATTATATTATATATCTTTTAAGTTTTAACTTGATTTTAATTACCAACATTAAATAGTTGGTAAATACATTAGCACCTCTAAACGTCTTTGCATTATACAGGGATGATCAACATTTATTTGTATTCCATCTTAGCGGCGTTGGATCCTCATTGGCGGCGTAAGATTCTTCATGAGGACTATTTTGGCTGCACAGGAGCAGCATTCGCCATTTGTTTTTTCTATAAACCTAAATTTATGCTCCTTTGTGGCAATATATTATTACTCGGTTTCCTTGTGGGGTGCAATTTTTCGTTATTTGAAGCCCCACCCTGGCTTTTGCCAGGAGCCAAGAATATAGCTGGGCCACAACTGTGGCCATAACGGTTGAAAGGGGTTTCTAAGTACTCTCCAGGGGTGATCCTCATTTTATGGTGGCACTTTGTGTCACAAAGTGTTTATCGCTTGTGTGATGTCCTGGTTGGGTACAATAAGCAAGCAAGCAAGATCCTTTGCGGCTGTCATTGCAGCGTTGGATCCTTACTGGTGGTGCTAGATGCTTCTTAGTGGTCATCTTGGCGGACACAGAAACTTTTTTTTTTACCAGCCATCTTGGTGGCATAGAAACCTGTTTACCGGCCATCTTGGCGGCATAGAAACCTATTTACCGGCCATCTTGGTGGCATAGAAACCTGTTTACCTGCCATCTTGGCGGCATAGAAACCTATTTACCGGCCATCTTGGCGGCATAGAAAACTATTTACCGGCCATATTAGTGGCATAGAAACCTGTTTACCGGCCATCTTGGTGGCATAGAAACCTATTTACCGACCATCTTAGTGGTATTGAAACCTATTTACCGGTCATCTTAGTGGTATTGAAACCTATTTACCGGCCATCTTAGTGGCATAGAAACCTATTTACCGGCCATCTTAGTGGCATAGAAACCTATTTACCGGCCATCTTAGTGGTATTGAAACCTATTTACCGGCCATCTTAGTGGTATTGAAACCTATTTACCGGCCATCTTAGTGGTATTGAAACCTATTTACCGGCCATCTTAGTGGTATTGAAACCTATTTACCGGCCATCTTAGTGGCATAGAAACCTCTTTACCGGCCATCTTAGTACTAGAGAAACCTGTTTGCCGGCCATCTTAGTGGCATCGAAACCTGTTTAGCAGCCATCTTGGCAGCAGAGAAACCTGTTTATCAGCCATCTTGGTGGCGCAGAAGCCTTTTTTGCCTGCCATCTTTGTGGTGCAGCTGGGTCTGTTTTGGGTATTTCCTATTTGCGAGTCAAACCCCCAGGGATACCATTTACGAAGTGCTTGGGAGTTCGTAGTAAAGTCAAATGGATGTCGCTTAGTGCAGCAAAGCTTTGAGAACGGATGTGGAGGCAGTCTCTGCTGCCTTCCGCTGGCTTGAGAATCAGCTGTACACACATGCCGTAATTGTAACTGAGCATGTTGAGAAAAGTAAATGCAGGCATTCTCTGTGCAGAGGGGCAAGCATCACTTCAGAGGTGCCGGGTAGTTAGCCTCCTTTGTATATTTTCTCCAGGTCATGCCGGTGTGTTGGGAAATGAGCAGCCAGACAGACTGGCTGGCTCTGCACCACTTGGCGGTGAACTGATGTATGACAAGCTAGATATTGTGAGGGCCCTCTGGGGACGAGTGAACGGTGCGCAGATAGATCATTACAGTCTGGGAAGAATGGCGCTGCTGGGAGTTACCAGGGGATTTGGCCGACGCTCAACACTTAGGGGAAGGATGAGATGGATATACAATCGGACGGCTACTGGAGCCAGTGGAAGTGCACTGCTGCTAAAGATGGGGACGTAGCATTTATGGGAGTGTCCTGAGTGCTGTGATGTCGATTCTTTATTCAACAACATTCAACCACTCGACCGTGACCAATGCTCACCCTAAATGTTCACCTAACAAGCCTAATTTATTAACTATACCTCACTTAGCAAGCCGATGCGATCGAGCCCCTGGCTTCCAATTTTCCTTATACAGCCACTTAAAGATCTAAATACTACCAAAATAGGACTTACGTTACTACTTCTCTATTACATTGTTGCACGTTTTATGATTGTACAATATGTACCGTAAACTACAGTGTATAAAAAAATTTTCGCTTGTTAAAAAAAAAAATATCTTTCAAACACCAAAGTTGACGTACATAGACGGGTTTTAAAAAAAAAATGCGTTAATAGGTATAGGTCAAACTGAGAATTATGATCTAAAAGAGCTCATCCTGTAGGTCATGTCAGCTTGTGCGCCACCGTTTATGGTAGTTGCCTGTGATAATTATTTTTATAATCCACTAAGTGTCGCTGGTATTAATATCTGTTTACAGTATTATGTCACACGTTCTTTTAATAATTGTGATCTAGATATTCTTCCACGTGCCTCTTACCTTTTAATTTGATCACTGTCACTGTGTAGCCGGGCCTTTTCCCCCTCTTATGGCGTGCCCAGATTTATACTATTTTCACTTTAAACAGGACACTTTTCAAACCATCTTGGCCATTTTTCAAATTACACCGGACATGTTTCAAACCAAACTGGACAAAATTAAAGAAATAGTTTTTTAATGCCTAAATTCGTGGATATGCTGGAACTTTCGAGATTTTCTGGAACACACATTACGTAATTCATTCTTAATTTTTTTTTTTTTTTTTTTTTTGTGCGATTTCTAGAAATAGAAGAATCTGTTTTTTATCAGCTCAGTGTACAATCCTGTCATCTTAACGAAGCACTCAAAATGAGCAACAACCTGAAAACGACTTGTATCTGAGGGACCGACAGTGTAAGCAAAAACTTCCTTAGCGCAAAAAAAGTTTTTTTTTATTAAGCTTGTGTCAGTCGGTGGAAAAACTACCCAGGAGGCTGCTCAGGTGGCTGGTATCAACGAGAGCACAGCAAGAAACATCATCAGTGCCTACAAACGAGAAAGTGCCATTTTCCAGCGAAATTGCTGTGGAAACATCAATGAGAAACTGATACCTAATGTTTTGCAGCGCATTGAAAACATCGTTGAACGACATCCAGATGATTCTTAGGTGCAGATACAGCAGCCAATGAAGGAAAACACGACTGATTTAGCCGTATCTTTAATTCTCAATGGCCTCAAAAAGCTTAAGATCAAGATCACCCTAAAGAAGTGTCATTACCAACTTGAGCGCGTCAACAGCATCATGAAGATTTTAAGCCGGCAAACTTTTGTTCTCGACTTCTCAGCACCTGCTCCACTGGACAAGGAGAAGTGCATTTTCATTGATAAGTGTGGATTCAATCTTTATTTACGACGGACACAGGCTAGGCTAGGAGAGGGACACGATCAAACATTATCCTGCCCACAGTGAGAGGCCGTATGGTGACACTAATTGTGGCGAGGAAAAACCAAGGTATAGTTTACTCAAAGATCATTGATGACGGCACCTGCAATGGCGAAAAGTTGGGCACATTTGTCAAAGAACTTGTGACACGTATAGGTGGCAGGAAGGAGCTGAACGGTGCATGGATGATAATGGACAATGCCAGAATCCACAAACCAGATGATCAACGGAGAATCCTGGGCTCGTCCTGTCACCTAAAGGTCTGTCACCTTACTCCTATACACTCTTCTCCAAGGTAAAGGCATCAGCGAGTCGCCTGCTGTGCAATCCGACGCCAGACCAGACACTAAGCAAGGCCATTAAAGAAAGCATTGGAACAGTAACACAGCTCAAATTACGTCCTCCATATGATGATGAACTTGACTACAGAAGCATCAGGACAGCATTACATCTTGTGAGATGTAATTTTCTTTGTCATTGCTTTCTTTGTTAGGAATTATTAAATGTTGAAATCAAACTGTCCAATTTGCTTAAAAAATTATCCTATTTGATTTGCAAAATGTCTAGTTTGATTTGAAAAACGTCCTGGATGATTTGCATATTGTCCAGTTTGATTTAAAAAGTGTCGTTTAAAATAAAAATGGTGTGTGTGTGTGTGTGTGTGTGTGTGTATATATATATATATATATATATATATATATATATATATATATATATATATATATATATATATATATATAATCTCATTCTGGTGCAGGAAGTTAATGAACTTTTGAGATAATTTCTTTTAGGAAGTAAAATTGCGTTCTCCTCACTATTCTTCAAAACCACATGTCAGCATCTTCCATATATTTTTTTTCCATTTATATAATGACCATCCATGATTTACTCTGTACCAACTGATTAGCTCTATATAGCTCTTAAGAACTCCCTTTCTTTGTGGATTGGCAAACATACATTGTTTAGTATTGTTTAGAATATTCTTCCAGTTGTGAAATATACGTTATTTAATACGCTGTTATCAATGTTTTCATATGCTTGAGCATTTAGACTTGTTTAATAATTATATCCAACATTGTGTAGCTGTTTCAATTGTCTAACAGTAATCATTATTTTTTTCCCCACAGACTAGTTATTTTGGTGGAATAGACGTCCCCAAGAATGTCTACAAAATTCAGTGTGTTGGTCGAGAATTAACTTTTGATTCCTGCAATGTAACCTGGTCTGACAAGGATCACAGTTGTTCGAAGAATACAGCAGTTGCTGGGGTTGTTTGTTCACAACGTAAGAAAAGCAGTATGTATATATGTACACACACTTTACGGGTTTTCAGACCCAGTATAGGCATCAAGTATATTTAATTTTTTTTTCAACTCATTTTCCGAGCGGGACACTAAAGAAAAAGCATTAGGCAAAGACCAGATCATCAAGCTGTTTTGTATGGGTCCACTAAATTACATTGTTAGTATTAGCGGTTGCCGCCTTCATAATCCAGTCTATTGCCAAAAAAAATAGGGCAGGCGACCCCAAAAAAATCCCCCTCGCTCACCTGTTTTTATTTCAAATGTATCTGTTATCCGTGCACCATAAATTTCCTGAGAGATTCCTTATTAACTCTGTCAAAATCGTTTTAAGCCTATGAATCCAATTTAATGCTTTACTCTGGTCAGTACAAGATGTTTGGCCGAAACGTGCTTGCTCATCGCTTAGCCATTTATAATTGCATCTTCCAGTCTCTCTAAAATAATTCTACTTAATATTTTCCAGGAATTGAAAAACACAATTTCTCTAAAGTTTTCACATTCCTGTAGATCACCTTTTCTGGGCAGTTTCACAAGATATCCTTCTCTCCAGTCTGCTTATATTTTTCGGTCTCACAGACTGTACTAAATATCTATGTATCAATTTTGATGATATGTTTAAACTGGCCTTAATAACTTCTATTGGGATACCATCTGGACCTGCCCCCTTTCCTTCCTTCAGATCTATTCAGTCGACTCCCTACTGAGAGGACGTGTTTTTTCCCAGCTCTTACTATTTGGATTTTTTATTCTAATTTTGCATGTGAACTAGTGACGTTTTTACTATCTTGTAATCGTTATTCCGTTAGACATGCGGTGAAATATTGTTTCAAGCAATTAGATGTCATGATTGCATGCAAATGGGGTTTTTGTAGCATTCTCAAACATATTTTGAGCGAAAATGTGCCGATTATACAGACACATGAACCACGGATGCAAGACTGCAAGACTGGCTTTATTCCTAGCATTCGTCTTTTTTCGTGATTTCGTAATCTGTCTTTCCTTGAAACTCAATTTTACGTTCATTGGAGGATGTGAGTGTCCACGTTTGGCACTGATAGCATAGTGTTGGCAAAAAAATAGTCCTGATAAGATTCAGTTTAGTACTCAGTGGTATCTGCTTGTGTGTCAACAGGAGAAATAGTTGCCCCATTACTTGATTAGCTTTGGCACATTTCGAGCTAATTTCTCTGTCCAGTTTTCCGTTGGATGTTAAAATTGCTCCCAAATACTTAAATTTCCCTGTTTGTCTTAAACTGTTGTTTTTTAATTTTATTTCTAAATTGTCTTTCTGTCTTCCTATCACCATTGTCTCAGTCTTCGTAGTTTTTTTTTTTTTTTTCATAATATATTCTTTCACTTTGCTGCTAATTTGATATAGGTTTTTCTAAAGGCATTCCGTACTTTTTACTATTATTACCTGGTCATCGGCGAATAGTTGTTCTGTAATATCTTCTTCTTGATTAAAGCTAGTTTCCTTACATATGGTATCCATGAATGTTATAAGAAGAAATGGCGATAGTACACAGCCCTGACGCTGATTAAAGTTTTTGACAATCCTGTCTTCGATTTTATGCAGCATTTACTAGGTGTAAACAGGCTTTTGCAAATATTAGTGAGATGATTGCTGATTCGCTCTTTTCCCATACATTCCCACCAAATATTTATGTCGACTCTATCAACGGCTTTTTCTTGGTCTAGGAATGTCAACAAACATGTCTTATCGGGTTCTATTGCTCTCCCTGATAGTTGTCTCAATGTATAAATGGCATCTAAGCAACTTATGTTTCGTCGAAAGCCCATCTGTGCTTCTGAAAGTTGATACTCTATCAATGGTGATAGCCTTTTTTTTTCGATGATTATGTTCAGATTGAGTGCCAGTAAGTATGCTGAATATTATCGACCATTTACATTTAATTCATATGAGCGGTTGTCGTCGGAACCATAGCTCACTGGTTTGCTCAGCGTTTCATAATGTTGTAGTAGTGGTAGTAGTAGGACATTTTACTCCACCAAATCGTCGCACAGGCGATAAACACCCGATGACACAAAGTGCCACCATGTGGATGAGGATCACCCGTGGAGAGGTCCCGGAAACCGCATTTAGCCATTATACCATATTTATGGCCGGGCTATATTGTGGCCCTTGCAGAGCCAGAGTGGGGCATTAAAATAACGAAAAATTGCATTCCGCAATGGGATGACAGGTTTGTAATAATGTTGTTAATACCGCCCTGCTTGTACCATTCCTCGCCAGGTCCTATTTCCTCAAGCGAATAAGGTCTTCGTCCTGACCCTTCAACGATTTTAACCTATTGCTATTTTTGCTTCCCCATTTTACTATTCAGCGGGTGTAGTTTGTCTGCGATGCTTCGATGTAGGCACGTGTTTGGAAAATGTGTGTTCTATGGTTGGAAAAACAAGCAGGTAGCGCATCGCTTAGCAAACTGTATCTCTTGTATTTCTTGAGACCTTAGAGATGTTGTTGGAGGGGGAAATAGAGCATGTTGTGTCTATATCAATGACCTGGTTTCTAAACTACCCCATGGAATTAAAGCTGAAATGTATGCTGATGACTTGGTACTCTGGTGTACAAATGAACATGCAACAATGGCCACCAGACTGCTACAAAAAGCCATAGATGCACTGGCTGAATGGGCCGACAAATGATGTGTCAGCATCAACATAGACAAATGCAGTACCACCCTTTTTACCCTCTCTCCAAAAAAAAAAAAAAATCAGTTGTCATTCAGATAAATGGAGTACCCCTGAGAGTGGATAAGGTGCCCACATAACTCGGAGTAACGTTTGATGATAGGTTAACAAGGATAAAACACATCAACAATGCAGTAACCAAAGCCAGAAGGAAGATAGCCATTCTGAGAAAACTAAGTGAAACCACCTGGGGTGCTAGCGGGAAAATACTTAGTAAAGTTTACCAAAAACGTTTTCGACCACATCTTGAATACGGATCACCAGCATGGAGTTCGACATCAAAAACCACATTGCAAGAATTTGACAAAGTGCAAAATCAAGCACTCAAAGTTACCACAGGCAATATGAAATCAACACCTATAGCTGTGATGGAGAAAATGGGAATGACCCAAGCACTGAGTGAACGCAGACACTAAGATGCTTTTACAAGCAGAAAAGTTTCTTAGTATGCCCAGTCACCTTATGAATGAAAGATTCCAAAATCTAGCTTTGAGACGACTAAAGAGAAGTAGTTTCATCCACCAGGCCAAACGGCTCGGCAGACAAACCACTGATTTGCCTGCAACTGATAGATCCTTAAATGCTGTCCCAGAAAAGACCCCCTGGAGAGTGGAGTATAAGTTTCCAATACACATCAAGACAGAAGTGAAAGGAGTATTTGACAAGAAAGAACAAAAAAGTGTGCAGCCAAAATAGCCATCCTCAGTCTACTTGTTGATGAATACCCGCAGAATCTTAAGGTCCGTGTTTACACAGATGGGTCAGCAGAAAGTGCAGTCAGAAACGGAGGTGCAGGAGTGTACATCGAGTATCCTAATCATAGCAGGGATACAGCCAAAATATAAACAGGAAAACACTGTAATAACTATGATGCAGAAGTTTAAGCCATCAAGATATCGGTAGAGAAACTACTAAATACATGGTATTTTTCACAACCAGTGGTATTCCTGACAAATGCTAAAGCGGTGCTTCAGGCACTCCAGTCTGGAAAAGTACCAAGCATACGGACACTATTATCCAAACTAGGCAACCGTTGTAATTTAGTAATGCAGTGAATACATCCCCACTGTGGAGTTCCCGTAAACGAAAGGGCTGATAAACTAGCTAAAGAAGGTGCAACTGAAGAACAACCCGACATACCAGTGTCTTATCAACAGAAGAAGAGAATGATCAAATCAATCAGAATGCCACCGAAACTGGCACAAGACGATTGCCATATTTTGGACAGACCAGAGCAAGTCATTATCCTTCGCATTAGAACAGGGCACAATTGACTTCGCTGCCACATGTACAACAAATTTAGGATTAGCGAATCAGCCATTTGTACCCGTGGACTGGCACCTGAGACAACAGATCACATCCTCCAAGACTGTCCCAGACTCAACGCTTTCAGGCAAAACTTCTGGCCAAAAGAGACACTTGTGGAAGTCAGACTTTACTAGCTTAGTGAATTACAAAAGACAGTGAAATTCATACTAGAGACAGCATTGCAGATAAGGAAAATTTTTTTCATGCGAACGAAAGAAGAAGAGGAAGAACATGTTGTGACCACTGGAAAACTCTGTGGAAAAGGGGGGGGGGTAGAGGAAGACAACGAGAGAAGATTCTTGACAGTCTTGTTGCATGGCATTGAGGTGTGTCGGCACACGAACTGATACATGCTGCAGGAGACTGTTGAGAGACATGATCGCCCACTTCAGTCAGCAAAGCACCTGATGATGATCTCTTGAACACCCAAATAAAATGCGTATAGCCTCGTTCTGAATTCTGTCTGTGAGACAGTTTCACCATAGCACACATTCGTAAACGAATCGTAAACGCTGCTGAGACTCTTAGCTGATTCCTCTAGAACCGTGGGATCGTTTTGCTTGCCACCATGAATCTAACCTCTGCGACCTGACATAGTTCTCCACTCGGCGGATAAACGGCAGCACATCCTGATTGAGCTGACCGTCCCGTATGAGTTGCGTATGGATGAAAATCACATGTATAAGCTCGAGAAATACAGTGATTTAGCAGCCGGTCTGAGGAGAGACGAGGCGTATACAGTACGTGTCTTTGCCGTCGAAGTGGGAGCAAGAGGTCTCGTCTCCACTTCACTCTACAATGTGATTAAAGAACTAGGATTGCGCGGTAATGAACGGAAACGAACACTCAAACGACTGGGTGAGGCTGCGGAGAGGGCCTCGAGCTTGCTTTGGACGCAACGGAACAACGTAGGGGACGGGCCTCGGTGAGCTAGTCAGGGTGTCTAGCGGAAAAGGGTTTCTCATTCCTTGAAAGTCCACCGTGTCCGAATTGTCTGCCAGCGTTCCTCTGCCACCTGCTAACGAAAGTCCAACATGTGTCCGGTATACCAAACGTAAGCTTGTCGCTCGGTCGTCCAGGTATGCAGACTGCTTTAATTATGCTACCGTGGCGACTTCTTATCCCACAGTACCTTCTGCAAATTCACCAAGTCGTCTTGTCCCTATCCGAAAAGAAAACACCATCCGGTAATTTCGTGCAGCAGGGTACCAGCCCTGAGCTTCATGAACTCAGGTGGGCCCACCTCTGAAAACGTCTAGGAGTTCGTGGGCCGAAACGTTTGTCGACGAGGGATAACTTCTACTGATGACTGGTAGATTCCTGCTGTACTTACTCCCCTGTGGAGTTTATTCCTACCTCTACGGATCGACATTCTCCTAGATTTCTGGGGCTTGACCTGCATGACAATGATAAACAGTATCAGAGAAACTGCAAGATATATTTCTTCTTCTTTGTGTTCGTCCAAATGGCGTAAATGCATTGTACCTGTTTATAGCAAATCTATGATATTTGCGCCTTTCGGCCAACACTTCCAACTTAATCGAGCAATTGTTGACCATGCTAACTTCCCTAATAGTTTCGTGGCCTAATTTGTGTGGTGTTCTCTTTATTCCCTTATCAACATGTGCTGCCGCTGGAGACCCTGTCCAGTGCATCCACGTATAGACAGGTCAGCTTTTAAGTTCCAATTACAATTCTTTTTGAGAAATAAATCAAACACTAAACCACGTTCAACCTGCTGCCAGCTAGACGAAGCTGCCAACAGTCTCCGGCTATAACTGTGGTCTTGTTTATTTGCGCAACTTTCGTGACTAAAGTGCTGGTATTTGCGCCGACTTTGGGCCTAATGATACTTTCCCCCAAGTCATACCTCTCATTCCCTATCCTGTTGTTAACTGTGTTCTTCTTGATCTTTCATTTCTGATGTTTCTTCTTTGGTTTCAGCTCCTTCTGATTTGGCCAAGCGTATATCGCAGGAAAGCGAGCTTCTCAACATAACCTTCTTTTGGACCACCAGTTATAAGACTGAAAGCTGTTTTTAGGTTTGGATAGATCCGAAATGTGAAAATATTCCGCGTGTGACGATAGTGGTCTCAATAAGAACGGGTTAACCATGTCATTGAGAAGTATTTGAAATGTTAGGTGAAGCCTCACAATGATTCTATCCGTTTTTTTGTTATAGTGTGGTCTCGTTGTATCGGTCTGGGTTGGTAGCTAGGCTAGGGTGTACATAACACACACACTGTGATTTCACATGATTGCAAAAACCACAGGAAAAACATGTATAGGCCTCATTATATTGCTCTGATTTCTGGCTTCTTTTGGCAATAAGTTGCCTAATGTAATTAGTATAACCTTACTACATGTTATGTCTGTTGAATGTAGTCTCTTGCAATATGCATGTGTGTGTGTTGTCCATCAAGATGACGATGGCCACTCTTTTTCGTCAAGCATGAGTACGAAGATGACTGATGAGGCCGATGCGGGCCCAAAAAGTGCCTGGACAGTGAGGACAGGGAATGAGTGTTGTGCCAGGGGAGACGATTTTTTGCAGTCCCCTTTCTGTCCATTATTTCATTAATCAGTCTTGCTGTTCTGTTTGCTTCACATGTAGCCGCGCAGTTGTGTAGAATTGCATGCCATGTATTTCTGTCTTGAGAGGCAACCTGCCAATTGGTGTGATTTATGCCTAATGCGTTGAGTGAAGACTTCAAGGTGTCATTAAAGCGTTTCTTTTGCCTGCCTTAGGAACGTTTCCCATTTTGCAGCTCACCATAGAAAAGGTTGGGGGGGGGGGGTGGGTGCCTGTGACCTACTGTCTTGAAATTTTCCCCAGAGGTTAATTGACAGATATAGAATACCGATACTGATTAATTAAGATTGACTAAATTAAATAGCAAGTGCTTGGTGCATAATATTTCCAATTTTTTTAATAAACAAATAAGTGAAACTAATGTATATAACTTGCAGATTGGAATACGCAAGTCCAGTTATTTCTGCAACTAGGGGACGATGATTGATGACAAATAAAGTAATGAATGACATCTGATGGTGTAAACATACTGTTTTTTTTTTTTTTAGTAAGGTATATTTAATGCTCGCTGCCATATCTCTAGCTGGTTCCCTACTGTCATTCACATTTATTGCAGTGTCCTATCCTGCTGATTTAAGTATATCTCTAGTCATTTGTTTTCCTAGAGTGTTATTATTTGGTCGGAAAGCATCTGACATTGGGTGTCTGGCATCGTTAGCCACTTTCATCAAATAGTTGTACGTTAGTTGCTTCCTTCTGAGGTTCAGCGGTGTGAGCCTAGTGTTACTTGTATTGCTTGCCTAGCTGTTCCGTTGCCAACACCCATAATAATAGTCAGTGCTAGACACTGCTTGACTCCAGCTTACTTTCGAAGTTCTCTGGTGCTGATTCATAGATTACGTCCCTATTTAATGCTATATAGAACAGTACTAAGATCTCTGAACACTTTTCAATATGTTCTTGTACTTTTTGCACTGTATTACTGGGTCTTTGATGTGCCTGTTCCATGTCATTTGTTCGTCCAATATCATACCTAGAAATCGTGTTGTCTTTTTTCTTTGTACCGTTCTGCTATTGATTTTGATTCTAGGTGCTTTTGGGTCGTAACTGAGCGTTTTTCTGAAGTCAAGTATCATGCTTACTGTTTTATCAGTGTTAATTGTAAAACCCTATTTGTTCATTCATTTTGCAACCTTTTGTAAGCTTTCCTAGAGACTTTTCCTAGCGTTAGTTTTCATTTTGTGGCTGTGATAGATTGCACAGTCTTCCGCAAACTGCGTAAGACCTGTTTCCTTTGTGGTAATCACTTCATTAAGATTATTTACTAGTAGACTGAAAAGGGTCGGAGTTAGTACGGCTCCATGAGAAATTCCGTTCTAATGGTTGTATGTTTGGGATCTTTAATTGTTCACTAGCACTGAGAAAGTATATCTTTTAATTAAGAAGCTTTGGATGTATTTTTAAGTTCTTCCTGTGAATCCTAACTGTGCTGCTTTAACTCTTTGAGTCCCAAGGAAATCATCATGCGTTCATAGGTTAATGCCTAGAAGCCCAATGAACGCATGAGGCGCCGATTTTACGTCTCTCTTGACTTCCCCTTGGGCCTGTGATGCTAAAACCTCTGGGACTCAAAGAGTAAAACAAGGCTACTTCTAGATAGCACTGATCACCAGCCTGCTCTAGATCTAGGAACATTGTCTTACCTCCTGTTTAAAATTCCTTTGTAATATGATTTTCTAGTTAAATAATTTGATCCAATGTACATCTATTAGCTCTAAATCTTGCTTGGGTTTTGCTGAATAAGTTATTCATCTCCATGTGTAATGTAATCCTTTTGTTAATAATTATTTCTAGAATATTTCCTAGTGGGATGTTTATGATACGGGTCTGTATTGATCTACTTTTTTGAGAATCCCTATTTGCCTTTTTATTGGTATTAGTTGCTTCCTCTCACTTTTGAGGAATCTCTCCCTTTTTGCAAATATCATTATAAAAATTAGTGATTTGTTTTATGGTTTTAGTTGGTAGCATTTTCATTACTGTATAGTTAATAATGTCAGCCCCAGCTGTTGTGTTAGATTTGCGCTGAATTGCCGTATAAATGTTTTCAGTGGTTATATCTCTCTCTAGGCATATGTAGCCTTTTTAAGTGGTTTTTTAATAATTTGTTTAATCTGTTTGATAAGTTTCTCTCTACTCACCCTTTCTCGCTGGTCTAATGTTTTTTAATGCAGTACTTCATAGAAATACTGTTCCGAAATGTCTGCTTTATATTATCACCTATTGTCACTGATGTTACCTGCAGTCTAGGAATCTTATTTCTTTTTTGTCTCCTTAAGTAGCTTTCATCTAAAGCCATACCTCGGTGCTGGCGTATCTGGTTTCAGTTTTTTGACAATAATTCCTCCAGTAATCTTCTTTGGCTTTGTTAACTACTTTAAAAGTTGCACTTTTTTGGGTTGCATATTCCTCCCAGGTTTGTTTTGTTCTGAGTTTCCTATATTTCCGTAAAGTCCCCTTTTTTTAATTTATCTCTTGCCTCCGTACAATCTGCAGATCAACGCTTATTTCAGTATTAGCTGGAATCCTACTGCTTTCTTCCAGCAGGTAATCTGGCATGTTTTGATCTGGAATATTTGTATAACTGCCTCTTTTAGTAAGCTATTGGTTAGTTTTTTAGCAAATGCCTCCACACTCTCACCGACTTCCCTAACCAATTCTGAGTTATTTAGTTCATCTATAAATCTGTCTCATTTGGCTTTCTTAAAATTGAAATATGGGTGCTTTTAGGTTCATATTGTGGTTGGTCAAGATTTAGTACTGGTTGCAATTGGAAGGTGATAACTTGTGGAATCCTCAAAATCTCTCCAGTGACTCTCCAGCTAATCTCTGGGTCACTTTTGTTGAGTCAATGGCAGAGTCCCTTTGTCCTGGGACTGAATTTATGCTTGTAATTGATCCGTCGTTCAGCACAGTTAGATAATTTTCTTCGAAGAAGTCCATCAGATTTTTACCTGCTCTTCTTTCTATTCGGCCACCCAGTATATGTTAGTTATCATTCGATTGTCTGGTTGGCTGGCTTTTTCTACACATATACTTTTTAAGTTTTTATTTGATCCTGTGCAATTTTCATAATTTCCATTTTGATTAGTGTGGCAACACCACCACCCTTTCCTGACTGTCTGTCATTACTGAATATTTTATACCCTGGGTATTTAAAGGTATCCTTTAGTTTTAGTAAACACCCCTGTGGAGTTTCTTCTTATTGTACGTGGCTAGCCCACAAAGACAACCAGGAAAGGCTGGTGACTATCGGTGACACCTATGGAAAGACCAGCCCCCCGGTATCGCCCGGGGGATAACTGACATCCGGAGACAGATGTCGAATGTGGACTGGGTTGATTACCCCTAATACAGTATAATACCTCTGATTTCGAAACCACATAAAGAAGTATGCCCCTAGGGTCCATCGAAAGAGGGGGAGAATGATGGACCCAATCAATTAGAAACTAACGGTGACGACCTTGCTAGACCCCAGGCTGAGATTTTTGCCCAAAGGCCAGGTTGGCTCTGTACATGTGGAAAGAGTTTTACGGGGTTGCATGATCTGCGAACTCATGCCGGAAGGATGAAATGCGAGGGGCGCCACGCAGTAAACGACGTCGCAAAACTACTACTTCCGTGGTAGTTACTGAGTCGTTAGGGAACGACGGGCCCGGAAAGGCCACTGACGTTGACTGCGGAGGCGCAATTTTGATGAATTCCTGAAGAAGTGCGTTCAAAGATCAGGTTTCCACCTACGAGCGACAAGGTGTCGTGGTGTAAGCTGAAAGGTATACTATGTGCGAAATTAAATCATGATTTAAAGAAGAAGTCGTTAGGTGATAAGCTTACAGGATTTGGTAATATAATATACGAGCACTGTTCCCGCGAGTTCGGGACAGTCGAAAAGGCGCAGCCGGGCGTCAAGCAAAATATAAGCAGGAGACAGAGTGACATTTTGAAGTGTAGGGCAGATAAAAACGCACTCAGAAAACGGTCCAGGCAGCGAACGGGAAGGCTGCATGAGAACAGACACAGCGGCCTCTGTCGCGCTGAGCATTTCTGTAATAACAGACGGAAAACCAAAAGGGAACGAAAGAAATTCTTTAGGGACCCGTTCCAGTTTGCCCGAGGTCTATTCGAGCAACCGAAGTCTGGGACTCTGGTGGTCAGTAAAGAGAAGCTTGAGTCACATTTACGAAAAATGTACTCAGACAAAAAGAGGAATGAGCCTTTCGATGACAATTCAGAGATCTTTGCGGCCTTAAGCAGCCTGAGTTGCCAAATGTATCATTTAAAGTGATACCTCCCTCTTGGTCTGAGGTCGAGGAAGTTGTGAAAAGAGCTAGTGGCAAGTCCGCCCCAGGTCCGAATGGTGTTCCGTACGTCCTGTACAAGTGTTGTCGGAAAGTCCTACGAATGCTTCACCGCTTACTGAGATTAGCGTGGAGCCGAAATCACATATGTCCCGAGTGGCAACTGGCCAACGGGGTCTACATTCCCAAGAAGAGCAAGACTCGAAGAGTCTTTCCCAATTCAGACCTATTTCGCTGTTGAACGTTGAGGGCACAATATTCTTCTCGGTTATGGCTCGCCAGCTCACACAGTTTCTGAAAGCGAACAAATACATCGATACGAGTGTTCAGAAAGGTGGATTCCCTGGCGTCCCTGGGTGCCTTGAACACGCGACCATGATCTGGGAGTCTATCCAGAGGGCCAAACATAAGATAACTCCGTTGCAAGTAATATGGTTGGACCTCGCCAAGCCTATGGGGCAGTTCCCCATAGGCTACTGTGGCAGGCTCTTCGCATGTTTCGCGTACCGACACAGATCAACGAAATGATCGAGCAATATTTCCCTGTTCGCTTTGCGCTTCTCTACCTCGACGTTAACTACGAAATGGACTGAGCTCCAAGTTGGGATAGCTATGGGGTGTACGATCTCGCCAATACTGTTCGTTACAGCCATGCAGGTCATGTTAGACGGGGCGGCCTTCATATTGGGGACCACTGGATGCCGCCACTACGTGCATTAATGGATGACACGACTATAATCACGGGCAGTGAGGAATCTGCTCTCACGATTCTGAAAAGATTGGATGAGGTAGTCCAATGGAGCGGCATGCAATTCAAACCGCAGAAGTCGAGGACTCTGTCAATCCTTAAAGGTAAGGTGGCGGCGATCAGTTTTACGGTGGCAAGGAATCGGATCCCCACGGTTCTGGAGGAACCTTGGTGGCGTTTACGATTCGAAGTTATCTAATAGAGCGGAGGTCCGGCAAATACACGAGTCACTGGCTACAGGCCTGCTCGCGATCGAGCTAAGTAGGCTGATCGAAAAGTTCAAGGTCTGGTGTCTCCAATTTATGTTGATTCCAAAGCTCATTTGACCGCTGCTCGTCTACGAAGTGACGATGACTGCAGTGGAGACAATGGAGCACAAAATCAACACAGCCATGAGGAAGTGATTGGGAGCACCGCCTTGTCTGACTGATGTGGCTCTGTATTGTTAACAGGCTAAGCTGGTACTCCCGTTCAAATCAATGACCGAAGAGTTTAAAGTCGGCAAAGTAAGACTCGCCATGATCTTGCGATAGTCTTCAGACCCAACTGTCACTCCTGTTCAGCCCGCTCTAAGGACTGGCCTCGAGTGGAAGATCCTAGATGCGATCGAATCTGCCCAGAGTGCACTAAGATTTCGAGAAGGTATGGTTTATTCTCAAACCGACCGTCGAGGCATAGGGCGCGGGAAAGTCAGTCCAGAGCCACAGCCAAAGAGCGCCGAGATTTTGTAATACAGCAGATCAGGGACACCGAAAACGAGGTTCGGGTCCAGAAAGCCGCGCAACAGTCGCAGCAAGGTCAGTCGATCAGCCTAGAGAGCGCCTTGCCAAGAGTACACACATGGGGTGAGATCTGGCGAAAGGCCCCGCTGCGACTGAGCTGCCTACGATGTATTACCGTCCGGTGTCAACATGGTAAAGTGGAGTGCGGCTAACGACCTGACATGCCCGCTATGCAGAGCTAAACAGAAGCTCGAGCACGTACTGTCCGCGTGCAGGAAAGCCCTAGGTCAAGGCAGGTATATTTGGTGGCCCAACAAGGTGTTGAAAGAGTCAGTGGCCGTTGTGGACCAAGCTAGGATGAGGGCCTATGTGAGGGCCAGTCCTACCGTCGTCTTGTACGCTTCCTTAAGGCTAGGAAGATTCATAAAAGTAAAATCAACAAAGTCGCTTACGCTCAAGAGATTGGGACTGGTTACTTGCGGTTGACCTGCCTGGTCACGAAAGTACCCTGAGTTAATCAGGAAGACTGGCCTGCGACCTGACATAGTCCTATACTCTGCGGAAAAAACGTCAGCTCATCGTTTCCACTTCAATGTACGATGTGATTAAACAACTAGGCTTACGAGGGAATTAACGCAAACGAGCACTAAAACAACTAGGCGAGATTGCTGAGAGGGCCTCGAGCTGGCTCTGGACACAACGGAACGTTGGTCCATCATATCGTGTCCGAAATGTCTGCCAGTGTCCCTCTGCCACCTGCCAACAAAGTCCAACATGTGTCCGGTAAACCAAACGTAAGCTTGCCACTTGGTCGTCCAGGAAAGCTGACTGCTCTAATTATGCTACCGCAACGACTTCCTTTCTCACAGTACCCTTTGCAAAGTCACCAATTTGTCATGTCTCTGTCCGATAACATCCGGTAATACGTGCAGCAGGAGGAAATCAACCCTGAGCCTCATGAACGCAGGCGGGCCCACTCTCTGAAAATGTCTAGGAGCTCGTGGGCCGAAACTTTTGTCCACGAGAGATTACTTCTACTGACGATTGGTAGACTCCTGCTGTACATGCTCCCCTGTGGAGTTTCTTCTTATTCTTATTAGTAGTGTCTCCTGTAGGGCTATGATATTATTCTCGCCCTGCAAATCTGTCGTCATTGTTTTTAGGCTACGTTTGGCTCCTTTGCTTTTAAGATGAATTATCTGCAGATCTAGTTTATTCACTTTATTAGTACTAAATGTATGTGCCTACCTTAGTTTTTGTTTTGGGATTTTATTGATTGCTATCTTTTGCTAATTAGCTAATTATTAAAATATTTAATTAATGACTAACTACACCTACAATCCAGGGCCAGACGGGGTGGTATGGTAGTTGTATGCCGAATTTGTGTAGCAGCATACGAACATATAATCAAGTGTCTAGGATATGACTTAGGCTCGAACGCTGCAACCAAACTCGCACCAAACATTTGTCAACAACGCACGAGCATACTGTTAGGAAAACTCAGCAACGGTTGTCCGTCATATATTTATTCACACAAAAATTCGGGTCTAATAACCCGCAGACATAAATGTTATGAAGCAGCATCATGTATGTCCATACCCTTGATAACATGGAATTAACCTCATTACGCTTACACTCCCCAAAACAGTGCTAGCAGCGCTCAATAATACAGTTTACAGCTGGCTGTCTATCAAGCTCTTGAGCTTACCGCTTCAATTCCTCGGTCGCTCGTAAACACCAGCATTAAGAATAAACAAGCTCTATCTAACTTACAAAGCTGACCTCTGTTGCTATACTCGTAATAAACACTTTTACATCGGCTGACTGAGAACCTACAATCCTTAAGCTCTCAATATGCACACTACAAATCAACCGCGTCGATAAATTCTACGATGACTCCTCTCAGCACACAGCCGATGCCGACATATACGAGATTCCTTCTCGTAAGTAGAATCGCTGCCTTGTTAAGCAGTGAACATGACCTCCACACGCGTATGTCATCCAAGGCAAGTTTTCTCACAGAGGAACACGCAGCTCTTCTCTGCTCGACTCTTGTCGAAGACTTTATCGTCAACTCTGGACTGCTCTGCACTGCTCTGCATTATATACGTGTCTGCGTTCTCTGTTAGTCCTCAGTGATAAGGCTTCCGCACTTATGTAGGTTTTCTCTCATAACAGCCTTTCTATGCACGAACTAGTAATGACTTTTGTCGAGATCTATTTATTGACACCTCGTGAGGCCACTGGTCAACTCCGGTCCTAAGTCAATACTGACTCAAAATACTGACTCAGGCCATGCTGACAGCTTCGGTCCTGTCAACACAGACTCAAGTATTGACTCAGACTGTGTCAACCCCCTCGTGGATTCCCGGTCAACCAAACCTGTATTAAATTAACATAAACAATGTTGATACCCCCAAATCGACACGCATCAATGGGCAGGTGCGATGTGGCAGAGCGTGGGGTTGGATAAGTAATTGTGAGAGTAAAAGGGATTAATGCCATGTAGTGGAAGGTCGGGTAACTGCAGGGCATGGTAGGTTGCCTGGAAGTGCAAGTCATGGGTCGGGAGGATACAGCTGGAGGTGGCTAATAATAAGTAGGGCGAGGTACGTCGGGTCTAGTGGGAGGTGCGTTTAAAGATCGATTGATGCCTTTACCTCCCTCCTCCTTTAGCGTTGTGACTGTACCATTTGTGCTACTCCACCATTCTACCAGCTCCAGGACTTCTTTTCACTTATCTGTTAGCAGTGTATCGGCTCCTTTTGTCACATTTTGGTATTTTTTTTTTCCTCTTGTATCGTCCCTCTTACCTTAAGTTGTCCACTTTTTTCTGTCAGTCTCCTTATTTTTTTCTTTTGTTTGTCCATTTCCTTCCTCTGGTTTTTCATTTCCTTTTCTATCTTGGTACATTTCTCAGTAAGGCCCTGTATTGTCTTTGCCAACCTCTTCCTTTCAGTTTCTTTATTACTCAGTAATCCATATTTTTCCGCTCTGCCGCGAGTAGCCTCTCATTCTAAATATTCTGGTCCTGGTACATACAGGCTGGGTAGGGAGGCCGGCATGCAGGTCGGTCTTCAGCTGTGGCCGTGGGACATGGGCAGGAACGTGAAAAATGGGGTGGGCGGGGAATAGGGTCAGCTGGCTGGGTGTGGTAGAGGGGGAAGGAGTAGGCGGCACGTCAGTGCAGGTCAAAGGAGGGGTGTGTGTAGCAGGGGACGGTTAGATTGTATGGGTTCAGGATTAGACAGCCGTGCCTGTTCGGTAGGGTTTGCCCTAGGTGGAGTGCTGACCTCTCCGTTGTTATATTCAGCAGTTTCTGTGTCCTTTCCTTTTAAGATTTCTCTTTGGTCCGTTCTGGTCCGTTGCTGTTGCTACTCACAATCTGCTTTAGTCCAGTTTCTGTGGTAGCGTTTTCTACCTTGTACCTCTGGTGCTGTCTACATTTGACAATGGCCACAGAGGTGTGCGTCATAATTGACTTCTTCCAGATAATCATCGCCTTCTTCCTCCCTCAGTGCATCCTAGGTATTTTGCACTATGATTCCAATTACAACTGACACAGAGATTATGCTGCAATACTACAACTGTACAAGGTCGGGCACGTGAACTCCTGGTCTACCCATGTCCGTCAAAACATATCGACTTCTAAGTTGCCGACCGGTCAGTTTATCCAAATACGGCTATATTCTGATACGTCGCAGTTAACCACATATTCGCAAGTTCACAGGGCTAAGTCTTATCTGTGTTTGACGTGGACCATTGTATTACTTTTGCAACGTAGATGACTTTCCAGAACCAGTTGTGAAACTGATTTTAAATTCCATTGAGATAAAAACGTTTTCGGGGTGGGGAAACTGTTAGTTCGAAATTTTTATGGCTGTTTTGAAGATCGCCTGGATTTGCCTTAACCGTTTAATGAAACAGTTTAAATAGCCTCTTATTTGCTCTTACAAGGAATGAAAGTAAACACCAAATGCGTCTCACGACAGGATATGGAGACAAACCAATATCTTGTTATTTGATGGGACAATTAAATATGTTCTTAAACATTACACACATGCAGGAACTATTTTCTTGGATTAAATATCTTTTAAAATGATTTATACACGATGATGCCGAGGATGCCGAAGGGCGACATAATGTTATAAATGTAATTCTAAAGAACCATTGGCTTTTACAGTTCAGCTTCATATTTTTAATGACAAACCTGAGTCAGTCTGAGGGTAATAATGTAAACATCTTGCTGCCTATTTTAGCCAGTGTCGATCTGGAAACTCATGTCAACTTTGAAAGAAAATTAAAACGCTCGCTTCCACGAGGATTCTCGTAAATGACCACTGTATGTTCAGCCACTGTGATAATGCAGCCCCGATCCATACCGTTATTTAAATTATCTAGTCATTTATGAAAGCAATTATTTCGTTTTAATCATTTTACAGACTTACCAGACTTGGTTCCAAATCTCCGAGCTGTGGAGGAATCAGTTCGTCTTCAAGATCAACCACTATATTATCTTCGATGCGCTATGGAAGAGAACTGTCTGGCAAGTTCAGCTTATACAATAAGAAATACAAGCCTCAGTGAGTTTAATTATTCATTATTTTTAGTATAGAACTCCAAACAACAAAAGATTGTTTCCCTGTTTCCTATTGTTTGCCCAACCCTTCTGTCTTTCTCTTTGTGTTCACTAGCTAGCTGTTCATGTTAGCTGATAAAGAATCTAGTGCCTGTTTTATTTTCTCGGAAACCCCATACAGAGCATGCACAGCGTCAACATATGCCAACCAACACGCGTCAGACATAAATTTAACCACAACATCTTTTCTTAAGGTCATTTCAAAACGTTCCACCGCTGAGTAGAACCAGCAGGTGAGCTTTCTTACTAAATCTGCGTGTGGTGTTCTCCCACCAGGCGCTAAACTGGTCAAAAAAGCACGCGACGAAAGCCCGAAACCTCCCTCGTGCAGAGCGAAGCAGACGCTTGAGCATCTTCTGTCCGAGTGCAGAAAAACCAAATAAAGTTTTGAAACAGTTGACCAATACTATGGACAAAGCGAGGATTAGCCGCAGGGCGAGGACTAGTCCTAACGCACCCCCCCCCCCCTTTTTGCGCAAGGCTGGGCAAATATCCAAAGGTACATTCAACAATCAATTCGCATACGTTTCATCCACAGTTGACTGTGCGAGGGATTGACAACTGACGATTGACCTGACTGGCTTTGAAAAGTACCCTGAAATAATCCGGAAGACTGGGCTGAGGCACGGCCAGCTCCAGATTTATAAGGCCGTACAGCTCAGTCCCTCTGCGTCCACAGTTTTTATCGAGGAGATGTGTACACAAATTAAACTACAGTTTCACTATTTTTGACATATTTTTTAGAACTATACGTCATTTTTAAGGTAAATAAGTGTGCTAATTAAATATAACAATAAAGGCTCTTACAGACAAACAAAAATGCTTTTGCTACAGTCATCATGAACATAAACATAAATAACGCTTACATGTAAACTAAAAGGTGTTCCAGCAAAAGTAAAGAAATATCAGTGCTAACTCTTTGATTCTGTGAGGGTATTGTTGCATCAGAGGAGCGGGGGGGGGGGGGGGGGGGAGGGGTGACATTTGTACTTTATCAAATTTAGCGCATAAAAATACTGCTATGAAACATACACATGACATACTTAACACAAATATAAATGATTGATGGTTTTTATTATTATCAGTAGACTACTAGAACATATAATTATACTGTTATTTATTAATTAGTAAACAAGCACAATCAGTATGAAATTTATATGTGCAATACTTTTTTCACCCAGAGTAATTTTTTGGTAACAAATATACATAAAAAGTGGATGAACAACCAGAAGTTTCCGCAAGCGTTTACAGCCAGTGTTCGCGAAGCAAAGCAAAAGCCAGTTTACAAAAATTAACACAGACCGTACAACTGCAAATATGCAAAAGAAGTTGGTGAACAACCAGAAGTTTCCACAAGAGTTTACAGCCAGTGTTCGCGAAGCAAAGCAAAAAACAGTTTACAAAAATTAACACAGACCGTACAACTGCAAATATGCAAAAGAAGTGGATAAGCAACCTGAAGTTTCCGCAAGAGTTTAAAGCCAGTGTTCGCGAAGCAAAGCAAAAGCCAGTTTACAAAAATTAACACAGACCGTACAACTGCAAATATGCAAAAGAAGTGGATGAACAACCAGAAGTTTCCACAAGAGTTTACAGCCAGTGTTCGCGAAGCAAAGCAAAAGCCAGTTTACAAAAATTAACACAGACCGTACAACTGCAAATATGTAAAAGAAGTGGATGAGCAACCAAAAGTTTCCGCAAGAGTTTAAAGCCAGTGTTCACGAAGCAAAGCAAAAACCAGTTTACATAAATTAATACAGACCGTACAACTGCAAATATGCATAAGAAGTCGATGAGCAACCAGAAGTTTCTGCAAGAGTTTACAGCCAGTGTTCACGAAGCAAAGCAAAAGCCAGTTTACAAAAATTAACACAGACCGTACAACTGCAAATATGCAAAAGAAGTGGATGAACAACCAGAAGTTTCCGCAAGAGTTTACAGCCAGTGTTCGCGAAGCAAAGCAAAAGCCAGTTTACACAAATTAACACAGACCGTACAACTGCAAATATGTAAAAGAAGTGGATGAGCAACCAAAAGTTTCCGCAAGAGTTTACAGCCAGTGTTCGCGAAGCATAAGTCAAATGGTTAAGGATTAATATTATCAGTGTTCTGCTACAACATATAATTATACTGTTAGTCAACAATTAGTAAAGAGGCAAAGAGTGACTTGCTGTGAGAGGTTAGTTGGTAAATTAAATATTATTTTAATCCACTTACCTAGAGCTCCGAAATATCTTGACACAATTTATCCACAGTGTGGTTGCACCATTTATGCACAGTCAATATGAAAGCAATAGTTTTCTTCTAACACAAGATAGTTTGCACCTGACAACTGTCGATATTCTCCAGATATGGCTTCTAAATTACCTGTTTGTATTTTCCCTAAAAGTAAAATTTCTACATTCAAAGTAGAAAAGTTACAAACAGCCAGTTCCCCAAACTCCGAACTACTGACTAGAAACAGTGACACACACATCACAAAACGACTGTCTCCCGTAAATTAAAATTGCTGTAATCTAACAACAAAGTATGAAAATCTTGTATATCCACTTTACAATATCCGCTTGCCGATTTGTAATACGAATGCAATTAGAACACAGAAGTTTGTAAGCATATTATATTGTCACACAATGCAACATGGAAACACTTCAAGTAACCCATTTTCAAGCTGACTCAGTCAAAATGTACCGTGATTCAGTTGTCAGCACCAATAGAAATAGCACAAGATGGGCGTGGCTGACGCTAGACATAGTCTTGTACTCGGCGGCAGAGCGTCAGCTCATACTGATACGAGTCACAAATCAATGATCAACGCATGTACAAGCGCGAGAAGTAGAGTTATCTGGTTGTTAATCTGAGGAGTGGTGAGGCAAGGCCGTCTTCTATATTGGCTGGGGCGCTAATGACGTCCGCTTTACATGACGACACCACCTCGTTTTCACTGGGACAGTACTGTTTTTTTTTTCGGTTTGTCCTGGCCATTCACTGAGCAACCCCCCCCCCCCCCCCCTAACCCCCCAATTATAGGAATGAGCTCGAGAATATAACATGTATATAGGTATATACACACATATACAAACTAAAAGGGAAAATATATAGATATAACAGACAGATCTTCACTACACAAAATAAACCAGTAAAATAAAGGCAAAACAATCAAACTAGAGAATAGCATTTTATTATTAAAAAATTAAATAATTGATTAGTATAGCTTCTGTGGCCTTAGCGTTTCGGAAGTGCTTCGTAATGGGGAAAGGGGTGCCGGGTTCTATCCCAGTTGTAGACCTTGAGCCTTGCGTTGGTTTCGACAGTGGTATCGAGAAGCCGACCGTCCAGGAAATACTTGACGTAAATTTGCCTAGAAAAACCACAACAGCTAAAATATGCTGGGGGTTGGTTCTGCAACGTCCTGTAAAGGATACACAACTTACTTATTTAACTTATACAGTTGATAGGCTTATATAATCTCATGTTCTTAGAATATATGAGTTCCCTAATAAAAAGTAATAACATTAAATTAAAGAATTTTTTTGTTGTTGAAGTTTTTTTTTTTTTTGGGGGGGGGGGGGGGGGGGGGGGGGGGAGGAGCTGACTTTCTTCGGGTGAAAATAAAATGAAAAGAAGCTGGGACAAAACTAATATTAAGCCATATTTTTTTTTAAAGGGTATGATTTTCTGCCCTTATATGTTAATATAAAATAGCGATAATTCAAGATAATGCTCGCTCAGAGGATTTGATCATTTACACAGATGGTTCAGTGTCAAGAGGCAAAAAGAAGTGCTTGGGGCTTCTTAGCAAAAGTTAATGGTCGACTTTTGGTGCAGGAGAGCCTAGCATATGATACCACAACATCCAGCTTAAGAATGGAGGTGGAGGCGGTCACTGCAGCTTTCCGCTGGCTAGAGAACACAACACAACACACACACATCGTGATTGTAACTGATTCAGAAAGCATCCTGAGGACGATCAGAACAGGTATGCTTCGTGCAGAGCGGCATGCTTCGCTGCGGAGGACACGGGTGAGGAGTATTGTCTGGATTTTTTCACCGGAGTGTTGGGAAATGAACAGGCGGACAGATTGGCTGGCTCTGCACAACTTGGTGGAATACTGATACATGATAGGGCAGACGTGGTTAGTGCCTTGTGGGAGAGCGTGTACAGTTCGGAGGAGCGGATGGATCACCACAGTCTGGTGAGATTGGTGCAACGGGGAGTGACGAGGAATTTCTGGCAGATGCTCAAGGCTCAGAGGAAAGGCAAGACGGACATTTAATCAGAATGCTACTGGCACCATTAGTATCGGAACTCTTCGCTGGCTGATAAAGATGGGGACGGAGCGCTTATGGTAATGCCCCGAGTGCTGTGATGCCGGTTCTTGAATCAAATCCAATCTATTATAAAATAGCGAAAAATCTTTTCATATTGGTAAGCTTATTTGTTGTCCTGCGTAGCATTTCGCAAAATGTATACTATCGTACGCATGTAGATAGAAGGACAATAAGTCATATTTAGGTTAAGGACGAGGTACAACTCACTTTGACAATACATGTTAAAGTTTTGTTCGGTGTAGATGGGTCCATGCAACTTGCTATCAGAAAATGCTGATGCACCGACACTCTAAACTATATACTGCTAACAGAGAAGGTCAAAGCTAAATCAAGACAAAGCTGAATGTTACAAAGAGAATCTGGCCTGCACGATAGCTTTCTTCAAGGCTACCTGATATAAATTTGCTGACAGAAGGATTGAAGCAGTAGTAGTAGCAGCAGCAGTAGTAGTATGAGATGCATTTACAGCTCTGCCGTAATTATAAAACCAGATACATTTGTTTTTCTACGCTGATATTAATAACCAGTTAAAATAAACCATAACACATGTGTATGTTATGTTTCCAGCCTGGAGAAATACTATGAGGCGACTCTTGCGCTTTTCCACCGTTGTTCATAACAGAGGTATGGCAGATTTTAGACCATACAGGCCTAGAGGACAGTGGGAATGGCACGCCTGTCATATGTAAGTTGTCAACGTCATTCGAAATGCTAATTAACATAACATTGTTATACTGTGTGCATGTATAATGTTTCTATCGTCATGAATGTAGCTTCTCTGTAAATGCACTCATGCTTTAATGTCTCATCCTTTAGGAGCGGCTACTGTGTTGGTAACTGTTGTGGCTGCATTTTAAAGAGATAACCCAACCATTTGATTTTCCTCCTAATAAATTTGATGCAAGTCCTTGTTCCCATTCTGTCGGATCGTATCATTTATTACTCCATTTCTGATGGCTTAGCTGGCAGTTTTTTTCCTGTATCTCTGGCAGTTTTTCTCATTTATCTCATCTCACAGGTTCTAATTTTAAAAATATTATTATTATACATCTGTCCATTATTATCACTTGAAGCAAATTGATGATATGAATATGTTTATATTATATTTCTTACGTTCATACCTATATTTGAATATCGTTACAACTTTATAAGTTGGCAAAAAGGTCTACTAGCCCTTTGTGTCTTTTTATAATTATCAGTCTATTCTACCTTCCTCTGAGAATGTACTTTCTAAATCATTAACAATCATCATCATCTTTAACTTCTACCGCTAAGTGCCGAGGGGCAGAACAGTTTGCGATTCATTGCTTGACAGACAGCAATGGCAACTGTCACTCCGTATGTTTTATGCCATCGGTCCATTTCTAATAGGTCGACCTCTTGCGTTCACTTCAGATCGTTTCATGTGTAGCGCCTTCGGTGGTAGTTATTCCAGCTGCATTCTTACCAGATAAGTAAACCATTTAATCTTATGTTTCTTAATAAATTTGCTGCTTGTGTTGTTCCCACAGTCTGTCTAATAATATAATTTCTAACTTTGTCTCCGATGGTTCAATTGGCGTCTTTTCTCATGCATCTCATTTCACATGTGTCAATTTTATGTAGGTTAGCCTTTGATAACGTCCAAGCCTGGTACTGGTAGCACAGTGTTGGTTTGAATATGCTGTTTATAATATGTTTCTGAGCGCTCATAATTAAGTTTAGATGTCTTAATAACGGTGTCACTCAAGCAAAAGAATTGTGAAAAGGTGTAAAATACCTACATCATGGTGGGAGCAATGGCCGAGTCACTGAGAAAACATTATTACGATCCGAGTCTACCAGGTGTGTATAGTGGTTCTGTCGTCCTAAAACGCCATACAAAAATCAAGACTAAAGATGTCAAAGAATGGCTGTCATCAAGAAACGTATACTCTGCATAAACCGATCCGTCGACGTTTCAAGGGACGTCTGATTACAAATGGTAGCATCAACCAATAATTCAAAGCTGATCTGATAGACATGAGATCGTTACGAAAAGACAACAATGGGATGTCGTACTTAGTCACTTGTATAGACGTGTTCAGTAAATATGCCTTGGCGTTCCCCACAAAGAACAAAACTGGAAAAGCGTTAGTGGGGGTAGTAAGTGAAATATTTGTCGAGCAGAAACCTATCAACTGGTATTTAGACAAAGGGTCATATTTTGTCAACAAACCCTTTCTTAAGTTTCCTAAAGACTAGGGGGTGTTCATTTTTTCAAGACAGAAAACGAAGATGTGAAAATTGTGGTAGTAGAAAGATTCAACCGCACATTGAAAGCAATGATTTTTTCACTTAAAAAACAAAAACAAGTAAAGTTATATTGATGGGTTGACTAGTCTTTTGCGAAATTACAATCATTCCTTTCACCGGAGTATTCGTATGGCACCAGTCCGAGTTAAATATATATATATATATATATATATATATATATATATATATATATATATATATATATATATATATATATATATATATATCATTGACGTGTAGACAGCAGAGCATGTACTCCAGGACTGCACCGATTTTGACACATTAAGGCAAACCTTTTGGCCAGAAAGAACAACAATGGAACGTAAACTCTATGGACCACTGAATGAACTAACAACGACAGTGAAATTTATACAAGAAACAAACTGCTGATATAGACAACTTATTTCAGGCGAACGAAAGAAGAAGAAGAAGAATTGACGTGTCATTGTTCAACTTGACTTACAGACGATTAGCGATCAGGGGGAGAAACTGTGGATTGTTCTCTTGTCTAGCTGTTTGTTCTACCTTTTACCGAACCTGAAAATAGAGACCACCTCAAAACAACTATGAGATTTTACGTCACGCTGCCTAGCAACACCTTACTGAAAATATTTCCCGACAATCAACCACGTCACTCTTTTGTCAGACTGCCACAAAACATCAAATTAAGTTCACAGTACGAAGTCGGTCTCGTAGAGATTGTTTTCCAACAGTTATTTCAATATTCTAGAGGATGAAATAGAGTACATCTCACCCACAGATAGTTGCGAAGGAGTACTGAAAATTAAATAACCAGCCGATGTTTACAAATCAGGTGAAGGTTTCATCGACACTTTTATTCTCTTAGCTATAGAAATTGAGACTGGCGGTGATGCAACAATTAAAATACATTACAACAAGTATGCGAACATCCCCGTCTTCAAACTTTACGAAAAGGGAGCTGAATCCAGAGTCAGCGATCTCTTGTGCTCTGTTTTAAGACTGCCAGCTGTGTGTGCAACAAACACTGAAGCACCACTAGTCGTAAAGTATGGGGTAAATATCAGTGACTTGAGTAACGTACGTGTACGTCTACTGTGATTTCGTAGCCTCAAGACCAGTTGGTGATGTCATGGTTTCTTTACTGCGCACCAGCCCTATAATAGATTAAAATGTGTCCTTCGTGTTTCGAATTTACGACAAGCGGCATCTTCGTATCAATGTGTAGTTTTTCTTTTGACACCATGAAAATCATTTTAACCACCGACATATTCAGGAGTAAAACTTCAGTTGGTGACGTTACATTTTAGAACCCGGAGACATTTGAATCTATAATAATGGTGAGACACGTTCCGTTGCTTCAAAGTCCTGAAGTTTATGAAGACTGTTGTTGCCACCAAGTGGGGCATGGCTTGCCAGTATTTATCGGTGGGAGAAGTTAACGTGGACGGGATTTGGGAAGTTTCTATAGCAGTTTAGGTCGCATGGTTCTACCTTGATTAAAGACAGGTGGTAACACACTGCTAAAAGATGGTGTTGGTACCATTTTACCAGTTTGAAATGCCCCGAGCAGGGGCGTTGTCTTTAGAAATTAAGTTCGCCACCTTTCGCCACCTCTGCACTTAAAAGTTTAAGTCTGTGCAGAACAAGACACTGTGCTCAAAATGTCCAAGACGCATCAACTACTACCAGACAACACCTAAGACCCTGAACACACAGCAGATAAGCCAAATACTCTTATCTGACCTTATCTACAGTGCACACCTCGTACAAGTATTGGCCTGTGATGAACTACCTACACAGTTCTACAACAACCAGACAGTGGCTTTTGTCATCAACACGAACACTAGCTACTAACTGGGTTCACAATGGTGAACGCTTCATAACAAAACAAAACTGACACTGAATCGCCTAGAATTTTAACAATTGCTTGACCTAAAGACGAAGATTCTGACAGAGTTTGGTTGACAGGAAATGCTAACCAGTCATTGTTATCAGCCTACACATACAATTACGAACCGTATGCTGACATCAAAGAAAAGATCCCCATCAACAACAACCCAGACGATGTATTTACCCATCAGGCTGAGAGTGCTGACAACAACCGACCTATTACCAACCTAGATTAGGCTGCTGAGAGAAGACGTCTACGCCGACTTTGATTTCATAAATAAAAGAATATAACATTGAAACCTTTGTGGTGTGTCTATATTGGTGTCTTTTGTTAAGTGTGAATAACTGTTGCATATAAATGAATAAATTTCGATTCGTCTCTCTCTCTCTCTCTCTCTCTCTATATATATATATATATATATATATATATATATATATATATATATATATATATATATATATATATATATATATAAAGACGCGCGCTCGCGTCGATTTGTTTCTATTGTAAAGTATGAATAACTGTTTCTTTGTTAATTGTATTTTTTTAACCACATCTATGTACCTCTAGTCCTAAATATCAATGTTTGTACACCTGTCTATGCGTTTCTTATGTGCATCTAACTATTCACCTTTAAATACGAAGAACCGACAAAACAGAAATGACCAGTGGATTACAAGAAATTATGTTACCTAATTTTTAAGAAAACTACGGTTTTAAAAAAAAAAGGTCAAGAAGGCATCACTGATGTAATGGTTGACCACTTTCACATAGTTTACTATAAAACATATATCCTTGTACACCAAGCCACCCTTCTCCTTCTACTATATACACCCTAAAACATCATTCTGTACTACTCACTCCTACTCAACACCGCCTTTAAAAACTCATATGTCAAGCCTCATATCCCTCTAATTTTTTACTTTTACATAGTAACATATATATCCCCCGCCATCATTACTGTTTTTTTTTCTCATACTAACCCCTAAAACGGCCTCAGCTCCATCTGCCTCCAATCAGCGCTGACCCTGTTAAACCCCTGTCGTGAAATGATAAGTCATTACGCATTAGTCTGTAAGACTGGTAACCTAACTTACCTGTAATCGGCACAAAATTCAAACTTGGACTCGTCCGGAAAGATATAGTCCCTTATATCTATATATATAGGCCTTTATTAGACAACATTATTATGTCTACCTTTTCTGGTTGCTTTAACTAAACTCCACTTTTAAATGTATATATCTTTGATATATATTAGAGGAGTTATTTGAGGTTTCTTAGAAACCGATGCACTCCTTGCCCATGTATACTAGGTACTTCTTTTTTTACCAACGCCTAAAGCGTCTAAGTGACGCCATTCTCTTTGCCAGCTTCCTAGCGTCCAGACGTGTCAATCGATGCCTGTATAATTTCAATTTCATAAGGCAATCTGGAATGTCTCAGACTTTTCATATGCTTGGGTAAGTTAATTATAGTTTACGAGTACCTAAAATGATGTCTGTTAAAGTAGTCACTGCTGTAGAGAGAACAGTATCGGCTGTGGGATCACACATCGTTCAACCGTTCTTGATCGCTAGAGAGGCAGATTCGAACGTAGACCTTCCCCTGTACAGACTAAATAGCCTTTGCCCTCAATAACCCACCCATACTGGTAAAACTAATACCCTTATAAGTGTGTACGTTTTAAACTAACTGTGGAAGTTTGTGCATACAAAATGGGAACAGAATTAGGTCAGGATTTTGTCGGCCAGTGTGGGGAGTGTGTTTGACCCAGATCAATGAATGTTAGGACTAGCTTTGAGTGGCATAAGAAATCAATGTACTGACAGTAAATATTGGTGTCTGTGTGCAGAGGGGAGGGGAGAGAGAGAGTGATATATGTGTTAGAACACTCTATCTATCTCCACTGTATATCTAACTTGCCTTCTCTTGCACTAAACAGACAGATGAATATAAGAGACTTGTGTCTCTTGGTCTGGAGAGGCATTCTGAGGAATGAAACAGGAGAGCAGGGTGGAGTAAGCACATGGGGGATGATGACTGATGCTTGTTCTGTCTTTCCTGTCAAGATGTTACCCTCTTGGTGATGACTAATTCTGAGTTATTTCTTGACAGGATGTATCCTTTGTGAGGAGCTGGCAGAAGTTTCACAGTCCAACCAACATCCACCAACCATAACCCACCAACCATAACCCATCAATCAATGAACCCATTTCCTACCACTTATCACCCAACTACCGAGTGTGGAGATTGATGTCAGTTTGAGGTGCCATATACCCCAAACTTCCTACAGTGCCAGAACATGTGTGTAGCTCATGGACAGTGCTGCTAATGACTAGTGGGAGCCATTTGCTGTGTAATTATCCAGTTGAGGTGTCCTTTATGGTGAGGTACTCCTCCACCAGCTGATCCCGTTGAGGCAGAGTCACCAAAGACAGTCGAATCATCAGGAGCTGAGGGAAGCATCATAGACGGAAAGAGGATAAGTTCAGTTTGATGCCTTACTTGCAATATTCCTCACAGCTCACATGTTTCCCAATGATGACAATGTGTCATCTCCAGGACCTTCTGTCTGTGTAATTTTGGTTATCTGGACATTGTATCCTGGAATCCAGCTATAGAAATCTGCCATCTGCTTCTCTATATTTTTTATTGTATATATATATTACTGATTACATGCATTCATTTTCATGGCTGACTTAGGTTTCTCTATTTCACCTTTTTAAGTGTTTAGCAGTTGTGTGTGTATGTATCTTCATTATATGTGTTAACATGGTTATGATAATGACTGATCATAACCTGGGGGCTTTCTTTAGTAAGTAGTGGGGGCGTCCAGCCAAGTGTGCCTAGAAATATTGTATGCATATACTGACATATTTTGTAGTGACAATACTTGAGTTGCCCTACTCCAGAGATAAGTTGAGCGTATATTGGCCACGGGGAATCCCTTAGACCAATACGAGCCAAACGACTCAACATAATTATCTCTGAGTGCTGTTGGTTCTGAAGGAGAAATCCTTACATTAGGCACGCGACAGGAGTGATATGTGACAACCCCTCACACAAGAACATCAGCCGAGGTGACCCATGATCTCTGACCCGAGACCCTGAGGTGACCTCTGATCTAAGAATATCAACTTCTTCACTGTGACCTCTGACTAAAAATGGCGAAATTGGGCTGTTCCGCCTCCAAGAAATGGGAATATTGCTGGGAGGCGTAAATCATTTTCTCTCAAATAGCCCATTCAGAGGCGGAATATTTGACTCTATTTCTTAGGTAACGCCTCTTTAAAAAGGTTATATAAGAAAAGGCCAGCGCCCCCGCCTGCATCCCCCCCCCCCCCCCCATGTACGCGTAAAGCTGGAAATCACTACTCACAATCTTACCTTACACCCCATTTTGATTGTGAACATATCCAACATATCCGATGCCTTCTTGTTTTCTCCCTACGCTTTGGGAAATGGGGTACATGGCCACGATGTTATCTAACGATTGTCTTCGTGTCCCATACTCCTCAAGAAAAGCTCATAGATTTTCCTGTCTACCCTTTCAAAAGCTGTTTCTTGATCTACAAACACAATATCCATATCATTTTTATATTCAATGGTTTCTCGCAAGCGTGTCTTAGTGTAAATAATGCATTCGTAAAACCGTGTCCTTTATTGAAACCATACTTTAAGTCTTTAAGTGCTGTAAGAAGGCTAACGGTTTCTTTGTTCTAATAACGTTGCATAAATTTTCACGTGTAGCCAAAAAGTGACACACCTCCGTACGATGTTCAGTCTCAGGCAGGGCTTTTTAACTAAGTTTATTCGCAGGCCAAAACGTTAAAAATAAGGATCGTCGCGGGCCAGTGGCCCGAGCCAAGTGTGGAAAGATTGTTAACACAATACAATCAAGAAAACTTTCAATGTGTAAGTTTAATACACTCTATGAGACTGTAATGCCTAGGCGTCCTAGGCCCTATCCTACCGTAATATAAATGAAAAAATACCCACTTAAAATGCACTTATTTCCATCTTGTCGTTTGAATAATAAATGAACGATAGCATTGTCACTTCAATTGCCTTGTCATAATAATAATAAAAACTGTGCACAGTTCGTTTCATATGGCGTTGTGCAGAAGAAACCGAAAGCTATAACGCGCCAAATGTAATTAATAGGAAAAGTCAAAAGTGGTAATTCTCATGCAACCCTACAGCCTATCATTGCTTAGTGGGCCCCAACTGTTTGTCTTGTTGTCTGTAGATTCGTCAATGGCAACTGACAAAAATTCTGCCTGCTTTATGTTTTCAATAAAAGATTCAAACACGCCAGTTCCTAAAATTTCGATTCTGCGTATCGTCGAAGTATCTGACATAGGGATTTACTGAACTGCATATGTTACGCTTGTTTTTATTTTATCGTCAACTGCTATTTCGTCCAGAAAGGCTAGTATGCATTCTTTCACGGCTTCTGAGTCAGTGATAGGTCGCTTCTTTTTTGTGTGGCTAATTTCCACGAAAGATGCAAAGAAACCGCTGTAGAATTTTTTTTTTTTTTTTTTGGGATAAACTCGCACAAAAATTCCGCTGCTATGCCGCTTCACTTTGTAGTCCTTTACTACCGATACACATTCGTTGCATAGTAAAGTACACTGTTTCGAATTAGGCATAGCTGGTGATATAAAAAAAATTTCAAGCGTCCAGTCATTGTTGAATGCACGATTTTCGCATTCCCACTTTGCTTTCTTACTAGTATCAGCCATGGCATTGCGTATTTAACTTTTTTTTTTTTTTTTTTGAGTCAGTGACCCTTTGCTATGGTTTAGCACAGGGGGTGCTCCTTGTCCACGGCTACTATGAGATATCCATTTTTATTGCGGCACGCCGAGCCCATCTGTAATAGTGGGTATTGCAAGTACACGTATAAATGGCATACATAATACCAGGGTATTTCTTCTACAACCCGGAATTACCCTCCTGGTATCATTATGTAGGCGTTCAAAATTCATCAGCGGACTCTTTGGTACGGTAAGAATTCCAGGTCAATAATCTATTACCGAATGAATCCTGTGCTGGAACATTGTGGACACCATTATTTGTTCCATGTCCTTTGCAGCTATAATCTTGAGTGCATTAATTTTTTTTTTCTTCCAAGTGCCTCCATGTGATCCATGAAGAACAAGCTTTTGTAAAAAGTTATTACCAAGGTACCTCAATGTACTCTCTTCTTTTGGCGTTTATGTCATGAATTGTGAGGACTGGAAATTTAGCTCTTACAATTCTATTGCCTAAAGAGCATTACACTAGTTAGTCAGTTTGGCTACAGAAGCCTGTAGCTAACCGTTTGTCAGTTGCGTCGTGATGCTCAATGTTCATGTCACGGGTAATATTCGTTCGCCCTTGAGAGGGCGGTTGGAACGTTGTGTTGTAGTTTACAGCTAGGCTGCGATATCTGACCTAAAGTCTTCAGTCTTCGGTAGTAGAGTTGTAAGTATCCCGCCCTTCATGTGTAAAACGGGTGTTCGATTCGCCGCTGGGTACTAATTTTTTTTTTACCCCAAAGGGGCGATTGGCACATTGTGTTGTGGTTTAAAGCTAAGTTGCGACATCTGCGCCTTACGCCCTATCACATACCATTTAAGTACAGTCCACATTACCCCCCACCCTGACGTATAACTCAATGTTCATGTCACGGGTAATATTCGTTCGCCCTTGAGAGGGCGGTTGGAACGTTGTGTTGTAGTTTACAGCTAGGCTGCGATATCTGACCTAAAGTCTTCAGTCTTCGGTAGTAGAGTTGTAAGTATCCCGCCCTTCATGTGTATAACGGGTGTTCGATTCCCCGCTGGGTACTAATTTTTCTTTTTACCCCAAAGGGGCGATTGGCACATTGTGTTGTGGTTTAAAGCTAAGTTGCGACATCTGCGCCTTACGCCCTATCACATACGATTTAAGTACAGTCCACATTACCCCCCACCCTGACGTATAACTCGATCAAAAACTATTCGTTAATGACAGAAACTGTTGACTAAGAAGGCTTACGATCCAGTTTGGTTTGGGTCGACACGGATGCCAAGGTTAATTAAACAACCTCACTTCGGAAAGGGAGAGATGACGAGTGTGGGTTTTTATTTCCGCTACTTGTGAGTATAGTGTACATATTTTTTTTTTTTTTTTTACATCACGGAATTTTACTGTGGGTTCCATCACTGGTTAGGTGATGGAGTTTTATGTCGGGGACACACTTAAACTAAACAGTCCGTGGGGACAGCATGCGGCGCCAACTCCTCTGGCTACAACGACCTGTACAGACAGTAGTTACCGTTTTGTGTTGTAGTTGTTGTGACGATGGTGATGGTATTGGTTGCAGTAGTACTGGTACTCAATGGGTTATGTGGTAGCTGTTACGCTGGCCACATTTACTTCTCAGTACAGATTAATGCTACCCATTTTTGTCTGGGTGGACACGGATGCCAAGCTCAATTTTAACAACAATATTTCGTCAGGCGATGACTTCCGCATACTTCCTAGAGGATGATATGATTGTCACAGGAAAAGGAGGGGGGAGGAAGGGGGTTAGGGTGTCGAGGGGGGTTGATGCCAGACACTGTTAACTGAGAGAGCTTAAAACATTTTTTTACATTTCTCATTTCCTAACTATTTCTATTTTAACAATGTCGCCACATAATAATGTTTCAATCATTCGGAGATGGAGATATAATTGGGCAGAAGCTTGAGTACTTGGTGGCGTGGTTTTCTATTTTGCGTGTTACGTTGGTGACTGGCAATCATTGCCCAGCTAGCTGATAACAAAAATTTCTTTTTTTTTTTTTTGGGCCTTTAACTAAGCGCCTGGCACGTTTTTTTTTTTTTTTTTAACAGCTAGGCTGTGAAATCTACGTCTTCTTTTTGCTCGATTTGGGCGTTTACAGCTTGCCTGCGATAGCGGCGACGAGATGTTGGTCATGTCACGGGTAATCTTCGTTCGCCTTTGAGAGGGGAAGGGGTGTAACGTTATGTTGTGGTTTACAGCTAGGCTGCGATATTGGACCAAATCTCTTCAGTCTTTGGTAGTATATTTGTACGTTTTCCGCCCTTCACGTGGTTGACCGGTGTTCAGTTACCTACTGGGTGCTAATTTTTTCTTTTTCCCTCAAGAAGACTGTTGACATGTTGTGTTGTGATTTACAGCTAGGCTGCGATATCTGAACCTTTCGCCCAAAGACATCCGATTTCAGTAAAGCCCCATTTATCCTCCCCGCGACGCTTCTCTCGATAATAAACTATTCGTAGATGGCAGAAGCTGTTAACTAAGACTGCTTTCAGTCCAGTTTACTTTGGGTGGACACGGATGCCAAGGTAATTTAACATTCGTCCCTTCGGAGAGGGGAGATGACGGGTGGGGGTTTTTATTTCCGCTTTTTTATTTTAGTATAGAACGGACTATTATTGTGGTGTTTTTTTTTTCTTTGCTGGGAGCTCAATTACACTAAACAGTCCGTGGCGACATCATGCAGCTCTAACCCCTCTGGCTACACCGACCTGCATAGACAGTAGTTACATTTTTTTTGCTTTTGTTCTGAAGGTAGTGGTGGTAGTGGTAGCAGTAGTACTGGTACTGGATAGGTGATGTGGTAGCTTTTACACTGGCCACATTTACTTCTCATTACACATTATTGCTATCCATCTGTCTCTGGGTGGACATGGATGCAAAGCTTAGTTCAGTTACAATATTTCGTCAGATGATGACTTTCCCATCCTTCGGCGAGGATGATATGATTAGTGGGGGGAAAGGGGGGGGGGGGGAAGGGGGGGTTGATGGCAGACACTGTTAACTGAGAGACCTTAAAACATTATTTTACATTTCTCATTTCTTAACTATTTCTATTTTAACAATTTCGCCAAACGATGATTTTTTATTCCTTCGGAGTGGGAAATATTATTAGGGGCTATGCCAGACACTGTTAGCTAAGAGAGCTTAAAACATTATTTTCAAGTTCTCATTTCTTAACTATTTCTATTTTAATACTTTCGCCATGGATGATTTTTCTATCCTTCGGAGAGGGAGATATGATTGGGTGGAAGGGAGAGGAAAGGGGGGTAAGGGTTATGACAGACACTGTTAGTTAGGAGCTAATTTCTTTCTTTTCTATTTCACCATTCATGGCCACAGCAACGCGTGGCAGGGCACAGCTAGTTGATATATAAAAGCGAAAATGGATGCGAAATCCAAAATCCCTGGCACCCACATGGCAATAAACAGCGGAGAGCGAGATCCACTCCATCTGCGAAAAACATTGCCAGCCGACCTATAAGTGGATCATATCGTTAAACCAGCTGACATAGATGACAGAAATACAACTGTCGTCACAAAAGAAACACAACCTTTAGACCAGCGGTTCTCTACCTATAGGTCTCGACCCCTTTTTTTTAATTGTCGAATGACCTTTTCGCAGGATCGCCAAAGACCATTGCAAGACACATATCAATTGAAATGTGAAGTAACGACGAAAATAACGGTTTGGTGGGGCGGGGGGGGGGGGGGGGGGGGGGGGTGGGGGTTTTGTTGGGGGGGGGGGGGGTTTTGTTGCCAAAACAAAAAGAGCTTATTAAAGGGTCACGGTTTCAGGAAGAATGAAAACGACTGCGATATCGCGTTTTTAGCAAAAATCAAGAGCAAGCAGACCAGCGTGGGACAAGCAAAAATTAGCAGCTCTGTCTACGATGATAGCAAAAAAGTTACTGAGGAACGTGCCTGGAAAGCGAAGCATCAGTCAACATAGGAACACGCAAGGTCGCCATCGATCAGATCAGTAAACTTTTTTAAATGCGTCTTGTTATAGTCCATGCTGTGTAGCGCTGATTGTCATGTGCATCATTAATCAGTTCTAACACATATGATTTTCAAAGCCAGGATGTCAAACTGCGCAACATCTAATTTCTCGGTCCCACTCTGCCTTTTTTTCCCCACTCAAACTTTTCTATCGTAGCGATGTATTCTAGTTTTCTCCTCATGACATCATCAAAGATTTTGATTGTCTCCTTCCAATTTTGACAATCAATTCTCTCAGTGAGTCACACTGTTTCCTGACATTTTCATAACCTTTTTATATCTGCCCAGCGTGTTCTCGACATTCTTCAAAACCACACTTTCGCAGCTTCTACAAAATATTTAACTAACTGACCAATTGTCTATGATTCACTTTCCTATATCCGGAAAGGATTTATATAGCTCTTGAGAATTCTTTGTTCACCGCAATTTACGAAGAAAGACAGAATGTTCTTTACTTTGTAAAAGGCCACCTTTGCTTATACTATTCTACATATAACTTTCACCTGACTTTATCAAGGTACCCAAGTACCTTAAATGTGAAACATTGCTCAAGGATTGTCCAATTTACTGTCAGGTTGCATTCTGAGCGATCAGTTTGTTTTCATTCTCAGCGATCACAACTATACCGTCAGCATATCTCAAGTTGTTCATTCACAATATATCTACCAACTGATATTCATGGCAAACAATTCAACTAAATCAAGTAAAACAACAAAACTGAAATGTAGCGGGTGCCTATTTCCCCCCCCCCCTTAAAAAAAACAGCAACTTCCAATGCCTAATGCCGTCAGAAATTACACCAACTGTTTCACAAGGCTTCATATACCATGGCTGTCCACAGCTCCAGAATGCAGACGCCATTTAAATAGCTGCCAGGGTTAACAGTACATATCAAAAGGCGCAATGCAGAAACGAGACAATCGAGGGTTATGACTTCACTGTTTAGCTGAGTTGATATAAGCGATATGAGTTTCAAGAACCGACATTACAGCAGTCGGGACCTTCTCATAAGTGTTTCGTCCCAATCTTCAGCAGAAAAGAGTTCAAGCAGCGATCGTACTAGTAACAGTCTGATTATATGTCCGTCTTGTCTTTCCTTAGAGTGTTGAGTGTCGACTAGATCCCCTAATCAGGCTCACACTGCAATATTTTCTTTATACCTTCAGAATCTAATTGAGCCTCTGTACTATTTCTTTGCTAAAAGTCGAAGCTTCCTTCAAAGTTGAAGTGCATCTGCCTGAGAGGCAAGGAACCAACAGTCCGCATACAAATTAGATCTGCCCAACGGATGCACACGCAACACACATTCTGGAACAGGACTGCAGTCCAGAAGTGAACGAACAACCAGAACTTTCTGCAGGATTTTACAGCTGGGGAACGCTAAGAGGAAGAAGAAGAAGAAGAAGAAGAAGAAGAAGAAGAAGAAGAAGAAGAAGAAGAAGAAGAAGAAAAAGAAGAAGAAGAAGAAGAAGAAGAAGAAGAAGAAGAAGAAGAAGAAGAAGAAGAAGAAGAAGAAGAAGAAGCAGAAGAAGAAGAAGAAGAAGAAGAAGAAGAAGAAGAAGAAGAAGAAGAAGTACTCACAATCACAATATGTGTGCAGCTGATTTTCAAGCCACTGAAAGGCTACATTGACAGCCTCTAATTACATTCTCAAACTAGATGTGGTATTTTATGCCAGTATGTATTGCACTAAGGGTGGTTAGTCCATATGCTTTTTTGCTATGAATCCACATGGGTTCACATGACATATGCGGGAATTGTCATGAATAAGTTGTTGCATTTCTGATTCTGCACCGCTCCTGGCAGGTTCCTGCACTACCGACCTAATGTTATTAGAGACCTACAAAAGTATGATCGTTTCTCGCTAGCTATAACTCACACATCTACTCGCCAAATATTTTCAAGCATGCATACTTGCCTAATTCTGTCTTCTCTCTGCACGATCCAAGACCTTCCTCTTTTAGTCTATGACACTTGGACCTTTGTGCAAGCGGTATTTCTTGTCTGCAACTACTCTAAGGTAGGTGATCGCCTACGCTGGTCGTAAAAGCGATAGATGACGACGACAAGGACGAGTGCAAAACGTCCACGTTACCTGAAGTGTGAGACAAGTGTTTTTTGGGATTAGCGGGTAACAGTGGCTCCACGGGTATTGTGAGACCTAACTGGACCGCCTGCTGAAGGTTAAATCGTGTCTTCGTCAATGCATCTTGGTTTGTGAGAGAGTGTGAACGTGTGTGAGTTTATTCGTAATTCTGAGTACTATTTTATTATGTTGCGGAGTTTGGACTTTTCTTTAGTATTTGGTGTATTTAGTAGAGACAGGACGAGAGCCCACCACTTTATCTGAACACTTTCGTATTTGATTATATTTCGCACTGTTGGTCAGTGCCAACGGCTGTTATATTTGACAGTATCACACTTTGACTGCTTCCCCGCAGGGTAGCCCGGCGTATACAACAATAATTGCTCTTGTATATTATCGGTGATCCAAACTGTGGGCAGATAGCCGCGGTGTTTTTGTAGGCTATTTTTAACCCACATGTGGACATGTGAACGAATACGTTTATTAAAGGCTACATGAAACCCGGGAGTGGCCCCCGAAAGGTGTTAATGTTGGGGACTCCTGTAAAGTCGAGGCTAGGTGTCGCCTTTTGAGGGGATGCCGCCTTGGAAGTACACCTATGTGTATCTGGGAGTATTAGTCAGACAGAAGTTCTGTTATCACCAATTCAGCTTCGTCGCATTGTTTTCGTCCAGTAAGGACACTGATGCACTTTTATTCAGATGACTCTCAATGTATTTTCTTTTTCTAGTGTTGGTGGTACGTTGTGGACTAGGGAACTTTTAAATATGAGTGAAGCATGATCTTCACCCCTAGACACTTTGCTAGATATGTGGTACACCCCCTTCATATCGCATATTACAATCGCATACGTATTACTGTGAACCATTGTGTAGTTCATGTTTGACAAAGGCTGCCCGGCGGAAACGTTACGTTATTTGTGTTGTTTTGTGCACGTCTTTCTGCTTCCCCGTTTGGTTAAGCTTATTGGTCCAATTTCACTGAAATTCCTTGAATATTTGATATGGGGAGCCTTCCAGTTCCATAATCTATCACAGAAATGATCAAGTGCTGAAAAATTGTGAACAGCATTCATTGTTCGATGTCCATTGCTGCCATAATCTTGAAGCAATGAGGCCCTTTTGGCACTTTGCTACAACAGCCTCCACGTCGTATTTAAAAGACAGGCTTCAAATTAAAGTTATACACTCGTACTTGAGTTTGCTGCTTTTAAAGTTAGTATCAGTAACTGTGATGTTTGGGACATCTGCTCTAACAATCCTCTCCGGAGAATACCGTAAATCAGCTGGGTTAATGACAGCCCCATCTCTGCACACCAGCCAGTCGCCTCATACACTGTTGCCTCTAGTTATTGGACAATCTGTTGCTATTCGTCCCTTTGCTTACATGCAAGAACATCAACTGCAAGAGTCACTATCCTACCAACACCCGGATGTTTAGATCTGCAACCTTGCTTGTATATAGGTTGAAGAGCACTAGTGGAATTGCTAGAACACATGTGGCAGTCCCGGGGCGATATTACATAGTGTGGCGTGCTGACGATGATATAATGGCTAGATGAAGACTAAAACTTGATAGTGGTACTTATTGTGACTTAGGGTGAGTGTGTGTGAGTCACCGAAACGACGAAAAAATGCCTGTTCTAATTGTGTTACCTGGACTTTGTACACCAGGTGCCTGAGTGGTGCATACGGTTTAATGACGATCTTGTTTAACCCAAACTAGGACACTATTTTTATGTTATTAGGCAAATATGCAGCCTAACCGACATCACCCCTGGTGCAGAGTGGATACCTGTGCCTCATGCGTTTATTTGTAAATTTTCCTGTATTGCCACACTCAAGAGGCGATGTAGAGAAGAGAATCCTGTTGCTGTTAATGCAGAGGTCAACGCTCTCATCAGTGAAAATTCAGACGAAGCAGATGCTCTAATCTACACAGACGTATCCGTTATACGCCAAAAAAGAAGCGCATAGGCATTCCCAGCACGCTCAGCGGGCAGAATAGTCAAAGAAGCCAACGGCGCCTTCTTCATGACAGCCAGCAGCATGACGATGGAGGTGATGGCAGTGACGCAAGCGTTCGCCTGGCTCGAAACACAAAAATACACCCGCGTATGAATACTCAGTGATTCAATGAGTATGATACGGAGGGTTCAGGCCGGTTCGGTGCGAAGACAGTGGCTTGAATCATTACAGAAGTCCACTGTGCGTGGAGTCACCTTTAATTTTGTTCCGGGACACGCAGGCGTCGATGGAAATGAAAGAGCCTACATGCTGGCTAGATCCACTATCACTACTGACGGTCGGCCTGTGGATCATGCTGATATTATCAACGCCCTCAGAGAAATGGGAAGGATAGAGGACTTTGGGCGCAGTGAATCCACATCACTCGCTAGAATGGCAGACGCGGGAATTAAGATCGGCATAGCAAAAAACGAGACGCACACCAAACACGCCAGAAGACTTGTTAATCAACATAGAACTGGTACTATTAGCCATCGGACGTTGGGGTTCATACTGAGGGGAGGATCTGAGCACCTACGGACATGTCCGGAGTGCAATGATGATAAGCCAACTAACTAACTTACTAACTAACTAACCATTTTATGTCGGGAAAATAAATATGATGACTTTCAGGGTGTGTCTTTGTGTCGACAGGTTTTAGTTGTTCGCGGTCCTGTTGTGCTCACGCATGTCACCCGGGTTGAACCCAGCACCTTGGGATTACGAAGCCCGTTCAATTTTTCCCGCTTTGAACCCTCATCCTCGGTGGTAGGATTGGTCGTTTTTCCACTATTTTTCATGTGGACGGATCCTCTGGACGATGAGGATTGTCGGTTATTTTACAAACATGTTACAAACATATTAAAGGCGGGACGCAGCAATCTCTGGTCCGAGCACAGCCCCTGCCACTCGCTTTTAATATGTTTGTATTTTGTAGCGGAAACACTCGGTCGGACAAGCTGGTGAAGGTTCGACTAGTTTGTAAGATATCGCGATAGCCTCCGTGAAGAATAGTTGACAAGACGTGATTGTGTACAGGCATTCATGGTGCATTCTAGGTATTGTGATCGATCTTACCAAGAAACTTCAGTGACCGACTTGTCAAGACCAGTCAAAGACAGGATCCGTCCCTTGAGTGACTTAAGCTGTCCAGGGGAGAAAAACATTGAGTGAGATCTGGCCTCCCTCTGATAGTGGTGGGCTTACCAGGAATCTTCAGTGACCGACTTGCTTAGACCAGCGAAAGAGATGTGAAGTATATTGAGTGACTTAAGGTGTCACAGTCGAGAAAAATATCGAGCTATTTAATTACTACCAAGACAGTGAACGCCTGCACCTAACAATTTTCCATCATAACACCCCTTGGTTATAAGTTTTCGTCTTTTTTACTCTGTGTCATAGCATTATACGTAGTTACCCTCATGACCCATAGAACTCCTCATGAAAGTTGCTGACATGTTAACTACCCCTCCCCCCCCCCCCCCCTGCTTCCTCATTGACTCGCCGGCACCTAATATTGTACCATGACACCCACCACTTTGCCATAATTTTTCATTTTTCCTTCATAAAAAGTTATAGCACCATAGGAAGTGATCTCTCAATGACCCTTAAACCCTTACACGATAAGTACCTGACATGGCAACTTGACTCACTCACTGAATCGCATGTACGATGATACGACACCCGCTCCTTGGCCATACATTTTTTTTAAAATATGTCATAGAATCATATAAAGTGTGTCAGGGACCTACTTTATTATCTACTTCCTATGGCTCGTAAAGTAGGACAACTAACAGACTTTACTACCCTAGGACACACTTAAAACACACACTTGCGGAGTACACACATAATCTTTAATGTACAAAGAACAGTTCAACTTATAGCAAGCCTCAACAAAGGTAACCGTTCTTATCCGATAACCCGGCGTTGGTAGCTTTTATATTCACTTAACCAACCAGAGCCGTTCCCATGGATAGAACAAGGACTCGATTCCACCTTACTGTCGTACGGCGCTAGTTTTGTGTTGGGGAAATCAATGCCATTGAGTATAGGATGACTGTCAGGGTTTGTCTTTGTTTCACCAGGTGGTAGTCGCTCGCGGTCCTGTTGTGCTCACGCATGTTAACTGGAGTCGACCCCAACACCTCTGGATTACGAAACGTGTTCATAACTTTCCCCCCTATGATCCGTCATTCTAGGGAGGGAGGATTTATCGCTGTTTTTTTTATTTTCCATGTGGAAGGACCCTCCGGAGGATGGGGATTGTCATTTTTTTCCTCTATTCACCATGTGGAGGAAATCCGCATCTCCCGAAAGGGGGTTGGGGGGGGGGGGGTGTTAGTTTTTTGTGTCTGTTAGGTCCCCTCCGGAGGAGAAAGATTGTCGTGTTTTTTTTTTTTTTTCTCTATTTTTTAATACAGAGAATTATTAATATAACCCCAAGAGCTAAAACACGAAAATAATTGCTGGATTTTGCTTCTCTTATACTACTAATGACAGAAAATGTATTTTGAGTTATAAGCGTTTACTTGTTTCTCTAAGCTTGTGCATCATTAGCTTATGTATATATCCGTGGTCCTGTAGTGAAACCTTTGAGCGTCTGTAACTATTATTATACCCAGACATTTATGTAGGAGTACTCAAGTAATATATGGGAACCAGAACTAAAGAGAGATACATAACAATAAGGGAGATTCATGACAGTTAACAAATAGAGCATGTAGTTTGAGAAGATGTTATAGGCGAAAGTATGCTTTATTTTCATTCCGTATTCTAGATTTTTTTTTCCAGTGAGTGCAACATAAAGATCAATGTCATCAAAACCAAAACAATGGAAATCAGTAGAACTAATGACCAACGACAAGTACATCTGAATGGTTTTATAGAGAAACAAGTTAGGGTATAGAAATATCTAAGAAGTGTGCTTACGGAATATCAAAAACGGTAACTTCATTTTCAGTATTATTATTGAGTACATTTTTTTCAGACCAAGGACTGTGCACAACATATGCTCAAAAGTGTCGGTGTAGGAAACACGGAGACGTGTCCTTGCATCGTGGCACCCGAAAATGCTAAGCATGTGCTCCAAAACTGTCAACTGTATGCTGACAACACAGACACAATCTGTCCTGTTCCAAACACAGTGAAGACAAAGCTGTATGATACAGAAGAAGGACTGCCCTAGAGCATTCATAAAGGCTGCCGACCTCTTGATATAAGTTTTTTAACAGAAGGATCGAAGAAAAAGAATAATGGCATGATCACAATACATAAAACACTGATAAGACCATTTCTCCTACATAGCTCTGAAACCCGAAGTCCAACTAAAAGAAAACGTAACCTTATTACAAAAGTTTAAAATCAGTGTTACTACGAATCCATAAAACCCATGAAAGACACAACAGCCGAACATGGCGAGTGAGAAATTCATATTATGCTTTAGTCATCACTAATTACACGCATCATCAGTTCTAAAATTGTCCAATTGTTAGGTCATATAGAGAGATTGAAAGAGAGCTAAACGTCAAACACTTAGTTACGAAATGAATGGGCGTAAATAACGAAGACAGCACAGAAATAATATACAGACATAAAAACACGTGGCAACACCAACTGAAGAGAGGCCAGTTACAGAGATGCGCCGAGGCCGATGGTATCTACTGTAATTAACATCAAAAACTCGGAATGTTTTAGAAGAATAAGACAAATTGGTGCTCAATGGGTGATGTAGTAATTATCACACTTTGTGTTTATATATATATTAGATATATATATATATATATATATATATATTAGACTAGATAGGCATTGAAACCCATATCAATAGATTAAATCTATCTTGATATGGATGTGGACTATGACCATCCAGGTCGATAGGTAAGCGTCAAAGCCAATGCCCTACCACGACTCCCTATCTACAGGACAATGATGATAGCTAGCGTCACATTAATGTAACAATGCATCTGTGTTGTTTCACATGTGTAAGTTAACTTGAAATAAACTCAATGTTGCTAGTATCAAACGCATTCGCAGAATGTGGATAGGCATGATCGCTCACACCAGTCGTCAAGGCACTTGATAGTGATGAGTATTAAACGATTTTTATAGTATCTTGATATATGGATTTTAAAATAACATACTTGAACTAATATGTCTATTTTATTCTATTTTAGGCATTACCACAGCATGGAAATTTTTGCTCATTATGATATTTTAAATTCTAATGGAACTCGATTAGCAGAGGGAAGCAAAGCTAGCTTCTGTCTAGAAGATACAACGTGTGATAAAGGCGTCCATCCAAACTATAACTGTCGTGGCTTTGCAGATCAAGGTATGTTACCAGCTGTGTGCTCATAAATATTTGTTATTATTTAAATTTAAAGAAAAAAAAGGTAAGCAGTTAAAGATTACATATTTTCAGAAAGTACCTAGAGAGTTTGAGAAATGCCATCCTGGTCTCCTTTGATGAAAGGGAAAATCCCAAACTGCATCTCTAAGACCATGGTGCGGCGTTCGTTTGGCCTATGATGTATTACCGTCTTGTGTCAACATGGTAAAGTGGAGTGCGACTAACGACCCGTCATGCCTGCTATGCAGAGCTAAGCTAACGCTCGAGCACGTTCTGTCCGCGTGCAGAAAAACCCTAGGTCAAGGCAGACACACTTGGCGCCACAACAAAGTGCTAAAAGAGTTGGCAGCCGTTGTGGACCAAGCTAGGATAAGGGCCAATGCGAGGGCCAGTCCTACCGTCGTCCCCATACGCTTCCTTAAGGCTGGGCAGAAAAAAAAAGGGAAATTTAACAAAGTCGCATACGCTCCATCGATTCTAGACTGTGCGAGGGACTGGTTACTGGCGGTTTACCTGCCTGGCCATGAAAAGTACCCTGAGTTAATCCGGAAGACCGGCCTGCGACCTGACATAGTTCTCCACTCTGCGGAGAAACGTCAGCTCATCCTGATTGAGCTGACCGTGCTGTATGAGTCGTGAATGGACGAAAGCTATATGTATAAGCTCTAGAAATACAGTGACTTAGCAGCCAGTCTGAGGAAAGACGAAGCGTACACAGTACGAATCTTTGTAGTCAAATTAGGCGCAAGAGGTCTCGTTTCCACTTCACTTTACATTGTGATTAAACAACTAGGCTTAAGATGTAATGAACGCAAACAAACACTCAAACAACTGGGCGAGGTTGCTGAGAGGGCCTCGAGCTGGCTCTGGACACAACGGAACAACGTGGGGGACGGGCCTCGGTGAGCTGGTCCGGGTGTCTAGTGGAAAAGAATTTCTCATCCCATAAAGTCCATCGTGTCCGAATTGTCTGCCAGTGTCCCTCTGCCACTTGCTAAAAAGTCCAACATGTGTTCGGTAAACCAATCGTAAGCTTGCCATTCGGTCGTTCAAGTATGCAGACTTCTTTAATTATGCTAACGCAACGACTTCTTATCTCTCAGTACCTTTTGCAAAGTCATCAATTCGTCTTGTCCAGTCCGAATAACACCCAGGAATACGTGCAGCAGAGGAAACCAGCCATGAGCTTCATGAACTCAGGTGGGCCCACTCTGAAAATGTATAGAAGCTCGTGGCCGAAACATTTGTCGACGAGAGGTTACTTCTACTGATGCTTGGTAGACTCCTGCTGTACATACTCCCCTGTGGAGTTTCTTCTTACATTCATATATACATACATTACATACATACACACATATAACTGTTTCTGCAAATTGTATTTTAATGCATAGCTGCTGCCGATTTTTAAAATAATCTTTTTCTTCTTTCGTTCGCCTGAAATAAGTTGTCTATATCAGCAATTTTGTCTCTTGTATAAATTTCACTGTTGTTGTTAATTCATTCAGTTTACGTTTAACTGTTGTTCTTTCTGGCCAAAAGGTTTGCCTTAATGTGTCAAATTCAGTGCAGTCCTGGAGTACATGCTCTGCTGTCTGGGGCACCTTTCAACGGGTGCACATCGCTGATACGCCTATCTTGAATTTTGTGTACATGTGGTTACGTAATCGGTTGTGCCCTGTTCTGAAGCGGAGGATAATGACTTGTTACTGATCTGTCCATAATAAAATAGTCAGCTTGGGCTGGAGCTGGTGGTTTCCTGATTGATTTAATTATTCTTTTCTTTTAGTGGTATGTGACTGGTACATCCGGCTGCACTTTTGTCGCACATTTTCCTGCCAGTTGATCAGCTTTCTCATTTTCAGGCACTCCACAATATGATGGTATCCACTGCATCACAACTCTTCGCTGAAGGCTTAATTGTGTCAGCAGTGTTTGCAATTCTGGTAGTTTCCTAGACTGGAGTGCTTCGAGTACTGATTTTGCATCTGTCAGCATTACCACATACTGTGAGCCAAGATTGGTATTTAGCAGTTGCTCTGTTGCTATCTTGATAGCCTGAGTTTCTGCATCATAGTTATGGCAGTACTTACCGGTTGGTACGCTGGACTTTTGCTTGATGCTTCTTTTTAACCGTCCCAAGGCTAGGTTCTGAAATCTATTTTTCATGGGGTGATCTGGCAGACTGAGGAACTTTTCAGCTTGTATTTGCAACTTTGTATCTCTGCGTTCTCTCAGTGCCTGTGTTTTCCCAGCTTTCTCCATTTCTATTATTGGAGTTGATTTTATCCCTCCTGTGATGACTCTGAGTGCTTGATTTTGCACTTTGTCCAACTCCTTTAATGTGGTACTAGATGCTGAACACCATGCAGTTGACCTATATTCCAATTCCAAGTGTGGTTGTATGCTCTGCTTGTATACTTTATTGAATATTTTCAAACTGGCTCTCCATGTGGTTCCACTTAGTGTTCTTAGTATGGCTGTCTTCCTCCTGGCTTTGGTTGCTGCCTTGTTGATATGTTTTATCCATGTCAACCTGTTATCAAATGTGACTCCGAGGTACGTAGGCTCTTTATTATCTCTTAGGGGTATTCCGTTTATTTTGATGATGCCCGCTTTTTGCTTTAGGGAGAGAGTGAAGAGTGTGGTGCTACATTTGTCTGTATTGATGCTGACACACCATCTATTCGCATATGCCTCAAGTGCATATGTAGCTCGCTATAGTGTTCTTGTGGCTATCGTTGCATGTTTATCGGGGCACCACAGTACCAGGTCGTCGGCATACATTGCTATTTTGATTCCATTTAGTATTTCAGCAACCATTGATGAATAAAAGGAAAAGTGTGGGCGACAGGACACCACCTTGAGGGACGCCATGTCGCAGTAGAACATTTTTTATATTTTTGAAACCATCTACTTGTACCCTGGCTCTTCTGATATGTAGATATGCTATAATCCAATTGTACATTCTTCTATTTACATTCATATATACATACATTACATACATACACACATATAACTGTTTCTGCAAATTGTATTTTAATGTATAGCTGCTGCTGCTGATTTTTTTAAATAATTGTTGCCATCTATAATAGGTCTGTCTGTGAATTGCTCAGACAATTACATGTATGACATTGATTGCCAGTGGATTGATATCTCTGAACTTAAACCAGGAGACTATACATTTTTGGTAGGTATTTTCCTTTCCTCATTTGTTTTGCATACAATAGCTGTCATGTGAAACAACCTAAAACTTTGTTTGGCAAGGGCAATTACAAGGTGGCAGTTGAAATTATTTTTGCAGCATTGTGTGGTTGCCCAACTAAATGTTTAATTATCAGCAAAGTATTTTAAATATTCTCACCATCCCCCTCCCCCTTTTGGAGTAGTCTTTTGTGCACGAAATCTGTAAAACACTAGTAGTAATATTCAATAATTAATTCATTGTAATGTTGTGCCACACTATGTCACACAGGGCTTGCATTCTATCCTTTCATTCCGTTCTATCCTCTGCATTCAGCTCTATATCATGGATGGAATCCAGTCCAGTACCTTTGCCTCTCTTATCAACATTTGTTTTAAGGTGGGTTTTTTTTTTTTTTGGCGTCCTATTAACCTTAATTCATTCATTTCCAAGTGCATGCCTGTTTTGTGATTCTCTGCTGGCTTCTTATCAAGAGTGTCAAATATAGCGTCATCTTCTCTGTCTTATAACTGTTGATACTAGTGGTTGCCCAGAAATTTCCAGTTTCTTCACTGAATTAATCCAATATTTTCCCATATAAATTGTTTTCAAATGCATTTAACTTTCATTCCATATTGCTTTTAGTTCTCTAACTTTCATTGGCATATGTTAAAACTAAAATAACATCAGAACTGATAATGCGTAACTTAGTTTTGACACTCACTATACAATTTAGAGTTCTATATTTTGTTCAAACTTTTAAAGGCTGCTGATACCTTGACAATTCGTGTCATAATTTCTTTCTTTAAATTTCCATTACTAGAAAAAAACACTACCAAAATAAGTAAATTGCTCTGTTACGTTATATTAACTCTGTGTGTAATATTTGCTTGATCTGTTGTTGGTATCTTCAGTATATGTGTCTTTTCATAATTTATTTGAAGTAAAACCTTTTATGCTATATTTTTCTTTCCTTTTCATTGTAGTTTTAACGTAGCCCAAAAAAAAAAATATCAGTAAAATTGAGATTACCCAATTGTTTGTTCTTCACGCAGTTAATGGCGTTGTTTCCATCAAAATTTTTTTTAAACCCTGTCAAAGGTTATGTCAAATAACAGAGGAGATAAAATACATCACTCCAGCATTAACTTCAAACCAATCACTTAAACCATCGTCTGTTCGCACTGCACACTCTGAAACCTTCAGGTATTGCCTTAATATTATTTTTTAATTTTATTTTCATACCATAGAATTTCAAAAGTTCCCAACAGTGTAAACGATCAAAAGCCTTCTTTAAGTCGATAATAAAGGGTTGTGGTTTTCTAATAGATTCCTCAAAAATTAGTCTCTGTGTGAATATTTGATCTTCGCAGCTTCTTCCAGGTCGAAACCCTGCTTGTTTCTCTCTCAGGGTTTTGTCCACTAACCCTTTTATTCTACTGAGAATTATTTTACAGAAACTCTTTGTCGTTAATGAAAACAGAGAAATCCATCTGCAGTGGTTACAGTCAGTGAGATTAACTTTCTTTGGAATGTTAACGATTGTATATTTGTTATGTTCCAGCTTAGGCCACCAATCTCCATCTGTATTCAGTGACATTATGGACTGGGGTTACTCACTGTCTCGAAGAGTCAGCTAGAGAAACTGGAGCGCATTCAGAATAAAGCTATGCGGGTGATCCTGGGATGTACAAGAGACACCTCGATTGTGTGAATGCGATACATCCTTGCATTGCCGACTTTTGCAGATAGACTAAAAGTGTTGCAGGCTAAGTCATACCTCATGGTAGCTGCAGATAAAGAGCACTCTCTGTATGAAGCTTTGGATGCAGTTAAGTGTCAAAAGCTGAAAAGGGAAAAATCTTGGATGGCTCAAGCAAAAGACACAAAAAGACATGTATGCATGCTGGAGAACATTGGGTGGTGAAAGGATTAGGTCAGAGTACCATAAGAAAAGCCTGACATGTGTAAGGTTATGATCACATTGGGTCGGGAGTGCAGAGAATGGCAAGTGGGCGCTACGGAGGTGGAAGCCCAACAGATGATTCACAACAATTCACAAAGGGGTGATCTTATTATCTACACAGATAGTTAGGTGTTGAGAGGAAAGAGAAGTGCCTGTGGGTTCGTAGCGAAAGCCAATAGAGAATCTTTAGTACAAGACTGCCTAGCATACGACATCACAACATCCAAATGAGAATGGAGGTGGGGGTGGTAACTGCAGCTTTCCAGTGGCTAGAGAACAAGATGCATACACGTGTCATAATTGTAACAGACTCTTAAAGCATGCTGAGAGAGGTGAAGACAGGGATACTTCGAGCAGAGTGGCAAGCTTCACTGGGAAGGTCACGGGTGTGAGCATATTTTGGATCTTTTCCAGGCGATGCTGGCGTAGTGGGCAATGAACAGACAGACAGACTAGCTGGATCTGCACAACTGGGTGGTGAATTGATACATGACAAGGCAGATGTGGTCAGGGCCCTTTGAGAACAAGCAACGGAATTAGTAGAGAAAGAAGATTATTATGTGGAAAGAATGAGGCCCCTGGGTGTAACCAGAGGGTCTGGCCGGCTTACTACACTCAGGGGAAAGGCTAGACGGACACATAATCAGATTGTGACCGGTACCATCAGTACTGGAACTCTGCGCTGGCTGCTGAAGATAAGGACAGAACACACATGGGAATGCCCTGAGTGATGTAATGTCAATCTTTACAATTCAACTCACTGAGATGATTAAATGCTTGTATAGTGTGAACTTCATTCTTTGCTCTATGTACATTGCTGCCATAATCTTTAGTGCATTGGGACCTTTTTGGGCATTTGACACAACTACCTTTATGTGACCCTTGGTGATGGGAATGACTTGAGACAGTTTGGTTTAGTAACTAACCACTCTATATGCTCTAGGGTCATGATATAAGGAAAAGAATCCACGAGCGCTGCATACAGAACTGCGTGGATGAAGTTCCTCCGTATGGTGGTCGATATTTGCTGATGTGGGAAGAGTGGGGAAAACGACCTGGTGCAAACTGAAAGACGCCCGAACGACAAACGATACGTCGTTGAATGTCTTTATTGTTAGACCTATCCACTTATGGCTGCATGAAGGTCAATTGTTGGGCAAGATAATGAGATATCTCATGTGGCACACACAACTCATTAACCTGTTCCTCGCTGACAACATCATCCAGACCATTCCGTGGCCAGCCATGTCCTTGTACACGAAACCCAAAAAACGCTTATAGGATGAAACTCTATAGACAAGACCGTCAACGAAACGTGGCTCCAGTCATTCTCTAACAGTCGTCTCTTGCACTCCAAGAAAAACTGGAAGCAGTCCCACATTATCATCACAGTACTTCAGGCAGATCAATAAGTTCTCTGATCTCCTCCACAAAAGTTCAACAAGTGGAAAACGACTGATGACACCTGTTCTAGTTGAATAATGAAACGTAAATACTGTAAAAAGAATTAAAACTCACTCTTTTTTTTTTTTTTTTAATCCTCTGTTGTGAATTTTTAACCCACACAGCCAGATTTGCAAGTATGCTACGCGATTCACCAGATACTATTTATTGTCTATAGATCACTGCCAGTGCTATATAAACGGGTCGGAAATGCAGTGGCTTCAGTGCACTTGATTGTGTCCTGAATGGCTGAAACTAAAGTATGATTTGAGATTTACGCTGCTTAACAAACACTAATTCAGACAGGGGAAGTATGACAGTAGCTAAAATGGTCAACCAGGGAACGTATATAGAAAGCGATACAAGAGACCTGAACCTCAGAAGACGACAGGTCTAATACAAAAAAAATGGAACAGCTAGACGAAATGGTGACATAGGAAAAGAATGAGGCGATTTATGGCACGTGATAACACAGCTTGATATCATCGTAAGTTGTGTTTACGCTGTCTTGTCTAGTCAAACAGGCGAAGTACTAAATTGTTAAGTACTCCAAATGTGGATAGAAGCATATAACGAAGAAAATTGTCCACCTGTAGGAAAACCATTGACGTACATAGCATCTAATTTGGTCACGATGGTAAATACAGCAAGGTTGAATGTGAACAAGAAGACTTTAACCAGTTACCTATTTTATATCAGTCGAGAATTGAGGAGCCACACAACTTCAAGATGAAGAAGTATGAATGATTTTGTCGCCAGTCCAACAAAATATGGGGACACAGTAAGACATTTTCAGTCAGGGTAGCGAAATCACATTATGCGTGCGAGCTACTACTTTACCAAAAGGGATTGATGTGATAGCGCATTGTCATGTAGCAGAAACCAACTGTTTGTTCTCCATTTCCATCCTTTTTTCTGATATTTTAAAAGTAGTGAGAAGTATATTCAAAAGAGGAAATCAACAAGTACATATCCCTGCTTCAATCCTTTCTTCATTGTAAACTCTTCTGCAAATATACCATCAGAATTGATTACACCTCTGTGTGGAACGACTAAATGACGTTTAACAGCGTAGATGAATATCTGAGCCTTTTGAGCAAGCCTCCAGGTTTAACCAAATAAAATGCCTTGGTAAGGTCACATAAAATAATCTACACGTGGGTGGTTTCATTTCCGTTATTTTTATTGCAACTGTCGAAAAGAGAATGCCATATCAGGATTAGACCTGTTTCCTTCAAAATCACATTGTGGCTGTGTAAACCTGGTCTTCTAGGATCTAAAGTCTTCGCAGAACTGTTCTGGCAAGTAATTTTTCCATCAGTACACAATAGTGATATTTTCCTGTAGTTATTGCAGCTACTCTTGTCTTCTTCTTCACTTCCGTCATTTACCTCAGCGAGGTTTGTTTGTGCCCTTTTTTCAATGCATTGCACAAGTTGGTATTCATTTATGTTAGGTTGCTCCTGATGATGTCGCCCCATCTCTTGCGTGGTATTTCCCTTGATCTGTGTTCATTATATTTCTTCAGCGTGGCTATCTGTGACAGTTGGTACCAGGACATTCTCATCAGGTGGTCAAACAATCTAATTTATTGTTCTTTAATGAATTTTATAACTGGTTTCAGTCCTAGTCTTCTTCTAATGTCTTCATTCCAGATTGTATCTATTCTTGTCAAACTGGCAGCTCGTCTAAAACATATCATTTATGTTTTTACGATCTTCCGCTCATTAATTGTAGTGTAGTAAGGGTCTTTGTTTGACACTGGTAGTACAATGTCGGCAACAAAAACTGTTCTTATGAGATTTGCTTTGGTTGACAGAGGCATCTTCCTGTGGGTCATAAGCGGTGTTAATTGTCCCATAGCCTGATTTGCTTTAGTGTGTGTTGAATTATCTATCTATTCTTCCATCTGAGGTGAAAAATGACCCTAGATATTTAAATTCGCTCGTTTGTTTTATGTCGTGTTATTTACTTTAATTTTATGTCTGTGTTATTTACTTTAATTGATATGGTTTCTTCTTGGCTACACATTATCATTACCTCTGTCTTATCAATGCTTATCCTCATATTATATTAAATTAGTCTATATGGTTCTGTAAACTCTAATCTGTTTTATCTATTAATACTCGGTCATCCGCAAATAACAATTCTGAGATATTATTCCTTTCTTGCTTTCTGAGTCTTTGCGTGTATTCTCGATGTATTTTTAAAAAAGCAGGGAAGATAGCACACATCCAAGTCTTACCCACTATATATACCTCAAAAGGTTGCTGCAATGTACCTGTTTTTGCTCTTATGCAACCTTTACTTGATGTATATAAGCTCTTACACACTTCAGTTAGATGTTTGCTGATTCCATATCCTCTTAAACTATCCTTTCTATACTTTGCTAATTTGAATAGTTATAAAGCTCGAATCTTCAAGTCACGTAGGACCTGTTCCTAATGCCAGCATAGTGTTATTAGATGATAAAATTGTTGCTCGGGTATGTTTTCTCCTCTCCTATATTAATGGAAGGTCTAAGATGCCATCTAATCTGCTCAGAACAAACTAACGTTATGGGAAGTAATGGGTTACACACAAACCGACCGTCGCGGCCTAGGCTAAGGAGAAGTCACTTGGTGGTTCAAGGCCTCAGCCAAAGAACACAAAGACATGGTAATGCAGCAGATCAGGGACTCTGAAAACGAAATTCAGGTCCACACAATCCCAGCGGTTGCAGCAAGGACATTAAATCGGCATCGAGAGCGCCTTGCCACGAATACTCATATGGTGTGAGATCCGGCGAATAGCCCCGCTGCGGCTAAGCTTTGTCGTAAGATTTGCTTATGATGTGTTACTCTCTAGCGCCAATTGGGCAAATGGCATGCGACCACTGGCCCGACATGTCCTCTGTGCAGAGCTAAGCAGACGCTTAAGCTGGTATTGTCCGCGTGCAGAAAAGCTCTAGACCAGGAACGATATACATGGCGCCACAATTATAGTCCTGAAAGAGTTAGGGGACACTGTGTACCACGCCAGGATGAGGACCAACGCGAGGGCCAGTCCAATCGTCTCCAAGCGTTGTATATAACTGTCTCCAGACAGTCTTATTATCTGGTGCAAAATGCCATGTAGTGATTAGGACAATAATTTCCATCCAAGAGTACACTTTTACTGGGCGGAAAACATACTCACCAATAAAAAACTAAGTCACGTCCTTTTGTTTATTTGGTTAGAATAGATTAGATAGACAGAGAGACCACATAATTATAGAGAGACAGATACATGACTGACTGGTTCAGCTATCGGCAAGTGGCCCCACATACAGAATGATTTAAACATACATACACACACACACATATATACATACACAGATACATACATGCATACGTACGTACGTACATACATACCAATATATATACATGTGTGTGAGTGTACGTACGCGCGCAATTACGCACGTAAATGCAAACACATGTACGTATATAATACATATATACAAACCTATTCGTGTGTAAGAGTATGATGTACATGTACGTTTATAATGCATTAAAGAGACCGTTGTAAAGTAATTGTTATAAATTCATATGTAAATTTGTTTGGGTTTCAGATGGAAGTGAATCCTACCATGTTAGTAGCTGAAAGCAACTTTGACAACAATATTGTTAGTTGTCGTTTATACTACAGTGGCTACTTTGCAAGCGTCAGGGACTGTCATTATGAGAGTTTACTGGATTATACACACAGAGACAGACAGAATAAAGGAAATAATGACAGTGCAGTTCTGACGAGCTGATTCACTAGAAGATTCCAGTTGAGCAACAGACAACAAATTCGAATTGATTGAAACCTATAAATCACACATTCACAATAACAAATTATACAGACAGATGATGTTTTTTATTATGCTGTAAATATTAACAAAGCCACGCCACATTCACCACAGACGCTTGATTTCATGAATATTTGTTTCAAATACTGAGAAAATAACAACAGTAACTGTAACTAACCAAATGAATTAAAACAGTTATGCAATGTTTCCTAATACAGACAATGAATGGAAACAACACAAAATGCTATAATAATGCTTTACTAAAGAAAAGACTTATGAATAATGAATAACAATTGCTTTTCATTAAAGTTTTATAACAATAAAAGAAATGAGAACATTTGCACGCAGTGTATGTATGTATGTATGTATGTATGTATGTATGTATGTATGTATGTATGTATGTATGTATGTATGTATGTATGTATGTATGTATGTATGTATGTATGTATGTATGTATGTATGTATGTATGTATGTATGTATGTATGTATGTATGTATGTATGTATGTATGTATGTATGTATGTATGTATGTATGTATGTATGTATGTATGTATGTATGTATGTATGTATGTATGTATGTATGTATGTATGTATGTATGTATGTATGTATTAGGGCTGTACCGAATAGTGATTTTCACTATTCGGCCGAATACGAATAGTGGGACCAACTATTTGGCCGAATAAGAATACGAATACGAATAGTGTATCATCATCATCAGGTGCCTTTTCGACTGGTGTTGGCGATTTTGCCTCGCCACAATCTGTGATCTCCTGCAGCATGTATCAGTTCGTGTGCTTACACACCTCCATGATATGCAACAAGACTGTCAAGAATCTTCTCTCTTTGTCTTTTTCTATCTCTCCTTCCACAAATCTTTCCAGTGGTCACCATATGTTCCATTTTCACTCTTCTTATAAGATGGCCGAAAAATGATGACTGTCTCCTTCTGATGTCTGAGATAAGTTGTCTTCGGGCTCCCGCCTCTTTCAAAACCTAGTGGTTGCTTTTTTTTAAGCTGTCCAAGGTATTTTAAGCATTGTTCTGTAAAAGCACATCTCTGAGGCCTCAAAAAATTGTTTGGCCTGGCTACCAATTGTCCAGGACTCATAGCCATATGTTGAAACTGGATGTATGTTGCAAGCAAGACAACGATATATTGCACAAGATGTTTTTTTTTTTTTTTTTTTTTTTTTAAAATGCAGTTTTTGCCTGTCCTATTTTGTTTTTTTATTTTAGTAATGCATCTTTCATCTGATTTTATCCATGTGCCAAATTCGCATTTAAATCATTTTTCGTTCAGGCGTTCGTTCAATGTAATTTAAATGCACCTTCATATTCTCGTTTGCAATATCTTCGATTTGATTTGGGAAAAGACACCCCGAAAGAACCAAAAAAAAAATGCATGCTTTCTCTTTGTCTCTCTCTCTCTCTCTCTCTCTCACACACACACACACACACACACACACACACACACACACACACAGATACACTTTCAAGTTTCTTCATGCCTTCTTTAACACAACAGTAGCGATGCCTAAATCTTTCGTAGCGGGAAAAACGCCGACTCGTTTGCGTGGTAACAGCGCCTGACTCTGAGGCATTACAGCAGAGGTTCTAAAACTGGGTGCGTATGAGAGGGGTGCCGCGGCAAAAATCAAGAAAAGTTGGCTATAAATTGTGACATTATTAATGAGAGAGTTATTTTAGTCCATCGCAGTGTATGCAGAAATCACTATTCGTATTCGGCCCGACCGCCACTATTCGGTCGAATACCGAATAGCTAGTAGGTCCACTATTCGACCCCGAAGCGAATACGAAGCGAATATTCGGTACAGCCCTAATTAATATATAAAGGCAAAAAGTCAGACCGTTTTCAAATAACATTCGGTTTAAAGCAAGGTGATGATCTGCCCCCACTTCTTGTAAACTTAGCCAGTGAGAAAATTATAAGGAAATTGAAACAACAGTGTATGCTATAGGAGAAACTACAAGAATATTTGGATTTACTGATGACATTGATATAGTTGAAGAAAATGAACAACAGATTGTTAACACACTGACTGTCCTAACAGAATCAGCTCTGAAAAATAGGACTGGTTATCAATCAAGATAAGACAGAATGCATGATAATAAATAGACAGGGAAAGAAAATAAACTCCGGCCACATACAAGTCGATAATATGAAAATCAAACGAAAGGAAATACATAGGTACTTGGGTGCAAAATTCAACTACTCCAACATGCTGAGAGAAGAAATACAATCTAAAATACAATCTGGAAATAAAGTATATACTATGACCTTCCACATCTGCAAAAGTCAAAGTGTCTGTCTCGCAACACCAAGATCAAAATATATAAAACGTTGATAAGACCAGTCGTTTTATATGGAACGGAAACTTGGATCACACCTAAAAGAGATGAAGCTTTATTACAGGTTTTCGAAAACAACGAACCTTAGGACCCATCAAAGATGCAAACAGCGGTGAATGGAGAGAGTAGCAACAACGAAATTCATAATCTGTTTAAATCACCACTGATCACTGGCACCATGAGAGCTAATAGACTGAAATGGTTTGGGCATATTCAAAGAATGTCAGATGACAGAGTAGTAAAAACTGCATACACGAGGGGGGTGAATGGTCGTAGCCACGAGGCAGACCAAGAAGACGATGGAGAGATAATAATATCAAATTAGACCTGCAAACAATTGATGTCAAAAACTGGAAAGAAAAGGCCAACCAGAGAGATGAATGGAGGCGGGTGATATCTGCAGCAATGAACCTCAAGAAGAAGAAGATAATTAAATTTACATTTTTTTAAATGACGAATTTACATTACTGTAATACGAATAATGTATGCTTTTTTTTCTGGAATGAACAGTTAGTTTTTCTATATAGCTTTACAAAAATTGTTGTTGCACACTCTGGTAATAGACATTTCAACATTAAATGATAGAAATAATAAATACAAAATATTTAAAGTTCACATTAAATATTTTAAAATAAACATTTGAACCTTTTTTGTCATCAGTCAGGAGCACTTTGCTTGCTTTTAGTATTCAATTGATGAGGTGTCTGTTGTCACAAGACAGCAGTAATAAGCAAACATTGAAGGGCTCAAATTGCCTCGATATCTCATCTCCATAGCACCATGTCCTGATGAAATTGTTCACCATGCCTATCGCCGACAGCTCGACAGTTTGACGTAAAGAAATGAAAATAAAAAAACAACTTTTTTTAAAGACATGTTGCAGCCAAGACTATCATACTGTAGAAGAAGATTTCCTGCAATCTCATTGTAATTATCAGATTTGTTGTTTCCAAAAAGATTGTCCATCACTGACTTAAATGCTAGCCATGCTGCTTTTTCCTTGCTATGCCACAAACAAACAAACTTAACTTTTCATCGTGAAGAAGTTTTCGAGTTTGCGTACCAACAAACACTACCTCTCTTATTTTAGCTTCACTCAGTCTTGGACATTTTCTGATGACATATTTGAAAGCATTAACTTTCTCAATGGATTTGAAAAAGTTTTTCATGAGACCCAGCAAGGGTGGCAACTAAATTTTTCTGGTGTCGGCAAGTGCTGGTTTTTCAACTATCTGCCAGGCTGCAATGACTGGCTCACTGGCCAATGTCTTTTAATGTAATGGTCACGTCGTGCACCGCTATCTCATTCACAGAGAAATCAGCAGTACTTGGTATATCCACACTGTAGTCCAAGCAAAGTAGCCACTAATTCTAAATCGCCGCAAAGTGACCAGTGTTGATGAACGTAATTCATACACTTCAAAAGATGCTTACTGTTTTCATAAGTTTCTTTAATGTGAAATGCGTAACCAACTGAAATTGATGGTAATACATTATCATTATTCAACAAAACAGCTTTAAAACATCTTGGATGAATCAATAAAAAGCCTCCACTCTTCAGCTTTGTACCTGATTTTACGGCTGCCATTAACCAAGAAAAGTGGCAAGCAGAAAGGTCACCTTATTTGAAAACAAAAATGTTAAGCGGCTTCTACCGGTTACTGTACACAGAAACTCTATCATCTTCCGTCGGAAGATTCGACTGTTGCAATCTAGAACCCGAAAGCTCCGCTTTGTTCTTCTGTAAATTCAAATCTCTTACAAGATTATTAAATTTACTTTGGGTTATTAAATGTGGTTTAGTAAATGTAGATTGCTGAAAATGTGGGTCGATTGAGTTTGGTGGTTCAGCAGTAGAGGCAGCTAAAAAAAATTATGGCACTTTGGGTGGGCACTGGTAGGTCATCGCCATGTGGTAATGAACATATTGCAGAGGGGATGTTAGAATGCGCCATAGTCCATTTCTTCTTCTTTAATATGCCTTCCTTTCATAATTGAATTAACCATGCAAAAAGTTAGAATTGTTGAGATGATCAGTGGGCTCTCTCCAAATCATTGAAAGAGATAAAACCGAAGCTTCACAATAAAACAACCAAATGTAAAATGGAGCTTGCGGCTACAGATTCTTTGTCAGCACATACATAAATCAAACAAAACCACGAGAATGCACAAAATCACTTAACTCACGTATCCAAATGCAGCCACGTGAATGTCTTGCCAGTACGATGAAAAGAACACACTGAACCGGAGAATAAATACCCGTAGAATGCCAAGGATCATAACTCGAAAATTTTAGGTCAAACTGTGTTGATAGTCTAGTTCTTTGGTTGTTATAGTTGCTAAAGTGTAAATAAAGCGATTTTCAAGAGGCTTGCGGACTCTGTCGCTGGAGTGGCTAGATTTAATGGCTGTCGTAGACACCTTGGCGATCCTGGGAATTGAAGTGCAACGATACTGGTTTCAGGGCACCGTTTTGCACATCAAAAAAATGTTGTCAGAACATGTCAGCCAGTCGTAGACCCGTTTCCCCAATGTATTTCATGCCACATCTCTTGCAGCTGATGGCGTAAATGACATTGCCGCTAGCGCAATAGAATGCTTCACGTATGTGGAAGGTGCCATTTGGGAATTTCAGACTGGTTTCCTAGACCACATATGGACAAGTCCTGCATACAGGTCTGTAGCAAGAGACCGTGCTGAAGTGGGTCTCAGACGCAGGACTAGAATGTTCTTAAGATTACGGTTATGCCTTTAGGACATTAGTTGAGGTTCAGAGAAAAACGTACTGGTGGCAGAGCTGGCACTAAGGATGGAGACATGCCTGATGAAAATATTTTTTGCACTGATGTTGTGAGGGTGGTAGGTAAGTATAAGGATAGGTCTGTTGCGGTGATGCTTAGGCTTGGAAACGAGAGCCTCGGCGAGACAGAAAAACCTTGCTCGGCGAAAGGAGGCAGATTAGACATGTTTAGGATACCCGTAACGAAATGCGGATGCAAAAGGAATCTATATTTAAAAGACTTCCCTACTCATGACAGCGTCCGCAGTCTCAAGAGAAATTTTAGAAGAAAAAAAATAAGAAGAAGACGACGAAAGAAAGAAAGAAAGAAAGAAAGAAAGAAAGAAAGAAAGAAAGAAAGAAAGAAAGAAAGAAAGAAAGAAAGAAAGAAAGAAAGAAAGAAAGAAAGAAAGAAAGAAAGAAAGAAAGAAAGAAAGAAAGAAAGAAAGAAAGAAAGAAAGAAAGAAAGAAAGAAAGAAAGAAAGAAAGAAAGAAAGAAAGAATGCAGGCAGGAGGCCTTCAGACAGGAAGGAAGGAAGGAAGGAAGGAAAGAAGAAGAAGAAGAAGAAGAAGAATGAACGAACCAACAAACAAACTTTATTTTCAAAGGGTTACAAATTGGGCACGCAGGCCCTTCTATGCACTCATTTTTCAGAGTACTAATGACTGCTATCAATAATGCATGTTATGGATAAAATCAAGAAATATAAATTATAGAAAAATGCATACACACATCATGTGTACACAATCGTACACACGCACACACACGTATACATACTCCTACGTTCTCATACACGCACACTCATATACAGACATACGTAATACACACACACACACACATCTACATACATACATAAACATAAAACACATACACATACATAGATATAAATGCACAAACAGACACACATACATACATTTATGGATATACATACGCACACACATTCCATACATACACACCTATACATGCATCCAAGCATACACACATATACAATCACATGTACAGACACCAACATATGCCCACAACCACACATCTACACTCACATGAATACATTCACCCACATACATGCATACATACACATACATGCATACCTACACACATTTATACATACACTCACATCTTTACACACATACATACATACCTAAATACACACACATACACCCACATACTTACACAGCTAAATATACATACATACATCCACCAACATGCATACATACACACATAGATACATACATGCATACATGCGTACACACATTACATACATACAGACACATGCATGCATACACACATATGCAATCACCCATACAGATATCACATACACAACTCATACCTGCATGCATTCATACTTGCATACATTATTTACACACACACCCACAATAACATATACACTCATAAACTATCACTTACAACATTTATACATAAATACACACACATACTTACAAACTTAAATGTATACACACACATACTTACAAACCTAAATACACTTTCATATATCTACTTACACACACACACACACACACACACACACACACACACAATCACACACACAATCACACACACACATGCATACTTGCATACATTTATAAATACACATACACCCACATACCTACACAGCTACGTATACCTACATACACCCACATACATACATAAATACATACACATATAATCACATACACAGTTACATTTACATATATACATTCTCATACAGACAGACATACATAATACATACACCCACCTACATACATATACGCACACATACATATATCCACATGTATACATACATACATAGGCTACATCTACATGCACACATAATTCAAACATACATCCATACATACATCAACATACATACAAACACACATATACAAACATAAAACACACACACACCTACTTACATAGACATACATGCACGCACACACATACATGCATACATACACACATCCATACATACACTCACATACTTACAAACATACATACATACTTGCAAACACACGTAAATACACACGTAAATACACACACATATATGATACATACACACCCCACATAATACACACATATAATACATATAAGTAAGATGATAATGCTTGTGAATTATTAACTACATCTATGGTGGTATATAATCACTAGTAAGCATGAATTTAAAAAGGCTGCGATTAAATGAGTACATACTCGTATTTTTCAGATCGAGTGGGAGGTGATTCCATAAATGAGCAGCAGAATATGACAAACTTGTTTAAAATAGATCTGTTCTAGGCTTCGGTAAATGCAGTAAAGCCGTTAGCTGTAGATACTACCAGAAATGTATTGCCAGTTTTAACTCCATAGCTGCTCCTTTAACGGATAAGACTAGGAAGGACCATCCTGACAGAGTATGCTGGACTCTGAAATGTGAGGATGCCTATAACACGCTTAAGGAGAAATTGACGTCGTCTCCCGTCTTGCAGTTGCCCGATCCGTCCAAACCCTTTGTGTTGAGGACGGACGCGAGCGGCATCAGAATCGGGGCTGCATTGCTCCAATTCGGAATTCAGAACCCGGAGAAATTGTTTTCCGTCGCCTACGCCAGTAGAAAACTTAACGTGAGTGAACTTAGATACTCCTGCATTGAACGGGAATGTCTAGCGTTGGTCTGGGGGGTCCAGAGGTTTCAGGCGTACTTTTATGGTGTGAAATTCGCCGTGCAAACAGACTATCAACCTTTGGTGTTCCTAGCCTCCTCTGCCCATTTGAACCCAAGGTTGATGAGATGTGCGTTGCTGTTGCAACCATATTCTTTTACCAGAGTCAGAATGTGGGTGCAGATTTTTTTTGAGCCGTCACCCTTCGTTCGCATATGCGCTGACTGAGGATGATGAGCAGGTAGTGGTACCTGAACCTATTATGGATAGGCTTGTATGCTGTTGTTTTATTCGAGGGAGCGCTCATTTCTTTGGGGGAGCCTCTGTCCCATAACAGCATCAACTCCCTACCACAATAGACTAGCCCACAGTCTGGACACCCCCTAAATAATTGGTGAACTTAAATCTCGTATAGTCCGTCCGTAGATATATAGTTCTTTTGTTATTGGGGAGTCCAGGTGTGAGAAAGGTACGCAGATCACTCATAATTTAACCCTTCTTGACGAATAGTGTCAGTTTGACCGCTTCACTACAAGCTTGAGCCATATTATTGCCCAACGGTGGTAGTTAGGGACTAGGATTCTGTACTACTACTCAGTCCGTTCAAGTGAACAGATGTGTCTTGCTTGGCACTGCGGCTACTTGACCGTTAATAACGAATATGTTTTGTCAGATAATGTTCGTCTGCATGAGTGAGTTTTCCTTAAAGAGAATATATATATATATATATATATATATATATATATATATATATATATATATATATATATATATATATATATATATATATATGTCTGTGTCTGTTTGCGAGAAAAGTTAAGAAGAATGATAATCTCTCTGTCCATGATAGCCTTCGACGTGAGACGAGAGAAACGCTGCATTAAATGCACTTTCAGAAGACATTTCTTCAAAAATCTTTCTAGCCTGCGTTCTAAACCTATTCGGATAAATCTATCCACTTATCTGGGGTGTAAATAAAGTCTTGAGGAACTTGTATAATCCGACATAATTGTTTAATTGGACTCCTAACTTGATGAGTAGAATAACGGTTGGAAAGGGGCAGCACTATGCTAATGAAACATGACGTCACATCCTTTTTTGCTACGAGAGGGTATAATCAAAACAAATCCTGAGCGGGGAAATGGTTAGAAGCGTCTATACTACTGCTATGATCTATCTAACTTATCTAGTTTTCCTTCTAAAGGGTAAAATGGGAATCAATAAGGATGGAGACAAGTAGGCGTCTAAATTGTTTTTGCTGAGAATAAGGTTAGAGGACTGATGGTATCAGTAGAAATATCCAACTAACTCTAGAACTCACTATGAGGAACTGTAAGGGCTCCTGAGAACAAAGTCAACCTCAGTCGTGTAGACTAGGCCACATTTACCTCTGAGCATTTAAGGAGAGCGGGAGGAGTGTGATTTGCAGAGTACATTAGGTGAGGTTTGCTTATGTGTGTTACTTTGTTGATTACAGGATGTTTGAAAATCCGGCATACGCCGGAGCGGTAGTCTGGTTCTCAAGCCAGCTGTCAACTCAGGTCTTGGTAGTCTTTCCACCGGTCCTTGGCGGAATTTTGTCATAAAGAGTTATTCTGGGAATCGAGAGATTGCAGAGATCTACTATTCGGTACACAGAAGAGCTGCAGGGTCCCGTGCAGATAAGTTTGTAATGCTAAGGAATACCATGGCAGCCAGATCAATATGCGCCCAGTAATCTCTCTTTACTCTCCAGTCGATGATAAACCCGGAAATGGAAGAGGCTATCAAGGAAGACACGTTCTCTAATCCTAATTCTTTGAGAACATTATGAACTATCATGCTGTTTCTATTTGTTCTATATCTTGTCTTCTCTTACCACAGTGAATTTATTACATTATGGTCCTTGTTCACAAGATTTCTTGTTCTTAGAAGAAAGTTGTCTTGATGGAATTATTTGTCATAGTCAAAAGTTTAACCATTCTCGTCAGATCTACTGTTGTTTATATATTTGACTGTGTTGACGTTGGGCAAACAAAGTGATGTGGAAGTCGGCCTGAGTGGCACCCAAGAATACCTAATAGTCAGAAATCGAGTCGCCCCATCCCTGAGAAAGGCTGAATGTACGTTTGAACCGAGGACTTAGCGTCTAGACACACGAGAGCCCAACCAGACACTAAGCAAGGCCATTGAAAAAAGAATTGGAACAGTAACACAGCAAGATTGCACAAGTTAGGTCCTCCATATGATGATGAACTTGACTATGGCAGCAGCAGGACAGCGTGTAAGATGCTATTTTCTTTGTCACTACTTTCTTTGTTAAGAAGTAATCATTGTTGAAATCAAACTGTGTCCAGTTTGCTTCGAAGAGTGTCTTATTTGATTCGAAAGTCGTCCAATTTAGTTTGAAAAACGTCTTTATGATTTTAAAAATGTATAGTTTGATTTGATAAAAATCCTAGGTGGCTTGAAAATCGTCCAGTTTGATTTGAGAAAAGTCCAGTTTGATTTGAAAAACTTGCTTGCTTGCTAATTTACCCCACCAGGACATCACACAAGCGATAAACATGAGGTGACATAATGTGCCACCATGCAAATGATGATCACCTGTGAAGAGGTCCCAGAAACCCCTTTTAGCCGTTATGGCCACAATTGTGGCCCAGCTATATTCAGGACCCCTGCAAAAACCAGGGAGGGGCTTCAAATAACGAAAAATTGCATCCCACAAGGGGACTGTGTCACGTATTTTAACAAAATGTATTTGAAAAACCTATTTATCTTCTTTTACCCCACCAGGACATCATACAAGAGATAAACACCTGATGACACAAAGTGCCACCATGTGAATGAGGATCACCCGTGGAGATGTCCCAGAAACCGCGTTCTCCATTAGACCATATGTAACAGAGAACGCTGTGCGAATTGCGAATCAATAATAACCAGTCGACATCAACAACCTTCCATAACGTTTTTTTTCCTGCCAAAAAAGCAAACCATTGACGTCATAGGTGACCATCATTTCCAGCCAAAACTACCTACTGACGTCAAACTCGGGTCATTTAGCCTTGTCCTTTTTTTCTCAAAGTTTCTAAGTTTTTTTATTTCATCACGTGACCCAACATTTGTGTACCGGTAAATACGTTGTTGACCAAAAAGATCCAAAGTTTTTTTAGGTTTTTGTATTTTTGATGCGCAGTCGCCGGTGTTCAGATCATTCTTCGTATTTTCTACAACATTCTAGAGTTGGGCCTACAAAAAGGGAGCCCCTAGTTACACAGAGACAGACAGAGGGAAGACGGAGACCGGGGGGTCACAGAGAGACTCAGATGGACTAGAGGGGGACTTGGAGAGATATGGTCGAGCTTAGACTAAGATAGGGGCAGGTCTCTGAAAATTCTCTCAAGAAATTTTAGGAAGCATGTCGAAAGCAGGTTGACAGAAGCTTTAATCAGCAACGTTATCTTTATAGCTTTTCACTAGGCGCATAGTGTTAACGTTAGTAGGCGTTGATATCCGTTGTCAATACTGTTAGGGAAGTTGCCATTTTTATTGTCTTAGATTAAATAAAGGCATATTGTTATTTTGAAAACGCATTGATGGTCCACATAAAGTTGTACGTTAGACGGCATGGTGGTTTGTTCGATATGACAGTGGTGATGGGAGAGGAGAGGAAGAAGAGTTTCCACTGCGTAATGTCAGTCTGGAAGTGAAGTAAGAATTCACCCCAGGCTTTAACGTGTTTTAGATGTAGTAAAAAATGGCATACCGCCTGCTTTTGTAGAGGAAATCCTCTGCAATCCAACAGAAATTCAAATAAGATCAATAGTAAACAAAATAGTAGACAGACCCAAAAGGGAAACGAACATCCCGCTCCTTAGAAAGGGCATATGTGAGTGGGATTTTCCATAGGGCCCCTGAGAATATTATTAATACCACTAGATTTGAAAATAGTTACCATTGTTGTTATCATGGAAGACAATCAACCCTTAGAGTTCCAACAATTAATTTAGTTAGCGATCCAAATTCATATACTATTAAAATAGGAAAACAAAGAATAAGGTCCTCAGTGGACTCAGGAGCAGAAGTTAGTCTAATTAAAGAACAGATTTTTAAAAGCATTAATTAGGAAATTTGCTACATTTAGTCCTAGTCAGTCAAGAATGCAGTCAGTAACGGGTCAACCAAAAAGAGTAGTGGGAAAGTCGGCAACAACAATCACGTTAGGGGACACGGAGTTACTTAACACAGCTTTTTTGTAGTTAGTAACATGAATAGATGTGCTATTTTGGGAAGGGACTTTTTGGTGAAATAGGGTGCTAGAATATATTTTGATTTAAAGAAAATTAAAATAAAGGACACTTAAAATAAAAGACGGTATTCATATAGATTCCCTAATTAGAGTGAAAAAGACAGCAGTCCCTAAGCCAAAATTAGTTAACTTTGTAATATCAGGCATTAAAAATAACCCTTCATGTTGGGGCAGACAGTCAGAATTTCAGAATTAGGTAGAGATATAGTAGAAGAACCATGCCTATCAACCTTGGATGGTATTACAGAACTAGATAAGCTGAGATTCCCGGTTATGATAACTAAAAACACAGGAAAAACAATGAAGTTGAATCCAGAGTAGTAAATACGGTGACCCAAAACAACAGGTCAGGCAAGATACGAAGCTATAGACACCAGTCAAGATATAAATATTATAGATACAAGAACGGTCCTGACACAGAGTACAGTTCGCCACCATTTCTAGATGCATTGGACAGAGAAATAATTAGTAGCACGAGAAGTGGCAAAAGTTATTACCCATGTAAGCAGTCAAAAGATAACTAGAGAAATCCGAATCGACTGAACTATCCAAGGACCAAGAGCACTTTTAACATAAGTGACGCTGAGGACCATACCGCAGATAATTTTGGGAGACCTTTTATAAACAAGCAAGATATTGGTTCCAGATTTAACACGGTTGTACTGAAAATAAACGACCAGAGATTATAGGAGGAGTGATTAGGAGTACAGATAATAATAAACTGTTAAAGACATAGATAAAAATAGGAAGCAAGACATTCTAAAGCAAATAAAAGCCGACTCTCAGCATAAAGATATTTTAGAGAAATTTATTTTGGATAATCACGATGTCTTTGCTCTAAGTGACTTAGAATTGGGTGAACACAAACGGTCCAGATGGAAATAGACACAGGAGATCATGAACCCATTAATCTGAAACCATACAGTGTCATCTTAAAGAACATAGAAATTTTAGAAGAAGCAATTGATGACATGCTAAATGCCGGGATTATTCAAAGATCTACATCTGCTTGGTCATCACCAGTAGTATTATTCACTAAGAAGGATGGTTCACGCCGATTTTGCTGTGATTACAGAGCCTTAAATAAGATCAGCAACACTATTTCATTCCCCTTACCAGTTATAGATGACATTTTACGTTTGCTGAGTAAATCCACTTTTTTTACCACTCTGGATGCTAGAGCTGGATTCTGATGTATTCCTATGTCGCCAGATGGTAGGAAAAAGAGCGCGTTTTGAACACATGTTGGCGCGTATGATTTCAATGTCATGCCCTTTGAACTGAAGAATTCGCCAAGTATGCACATGCTTCTCATGGATCAGGTCTTGAGTGGCATGCAGAAGGTTGCCGTAGCTTTTTTTTTGACGATATATTGATCTTCTGGCTCTATTAATTGTCATTTAGTAAATATTTCCAAAATTTGGATCGCTTGAGAGAACACTCCGTGAAATTAAAGTTGAGTAAGTGACAGTTTCTAAAAACTGAAACAAAGTTCTTAGGTTTCATTATAAACAGAGATGGCTTGAAACCAGATGAGGACAAAATTAAAGTCATTAGAGAATTGCCTCACCCTACGAATGTTATAGAGGTAAGAGGATTCATAGGAATGTGTGGTTATCATAGAAGTTTTATTAGAAATTTTCTAAAATACCTAAACCCATTGTAAACCTTACTAAGAAATATGCGAGATTTAAATGGACTGATGATTGTCAAAGAGCACTTGATTTTAGCAAAGCGAGTCTAACAGTCATTCTATTGTTAGCGCACCCGCATGTCGATAATAAGATGATTCTATACACGGACGCATCAAACAGAGAAATGGGTGCCTGCTAGTTCAAGCTTGTTCTAAAGAAGAAACACCTATAATCCCAGAAGTGAGAAACTAGAAACCAGTTTTTTTTTTCTATCCTACAAGTTTAACAAAAGTCAACAAAAATGGTCGACTGTTGTTAAAGAGGCTTATGCCATCCACTATGCATTGCAAAAGCTTGATTACTACTCACTAACGCAAGTATTATCATTGAACAGATCATATGCCTCTGAAATGTTTCTTGGAATCACAATTACAGAATCGAAAGATACAAACATGGGCTCTAAATTTACATGGCTATAATGCCAGGATAGAATACATAGCCGGTAGAGACAACACGTGCGCTGACATGCTTTCTCGGATCCCCTATAAAGAAGACCCAATAGAAGAAGATGACAGTGAAGCTGAAATTAATGATCACACTTGGGAGGTAAATGTAATAAATTTCAATAGAATAGAAAAACAGCATGTGGAACACAATAAAGGTAATCCTGAACAATTTGAGGAACTACCTCGAGAAATAGATTTTGATATGAATTCTGAACAAGAGAAAGATGAAATAATACAACAAATAGTCAAGGATCTGACTGATAATTAAAAAAAAAGTTAATAAAAACTTCATCATGTCACTAGATGATGGCCAGTTGTATTATATATCTAGTAAAGAAGATGAACCTGGACTAAGAAAGTAAATCCCTAAACATTTGCAAATAGAAGTTCTTAAGCAATATCATGATCTTAAAGGCCATATAGGTCGGGACAACGTCTATGATGCCATAAGATTACGATATTACTTCCCTGATTTGTATAAGATAGTGTATGAGTATGTGGACACTTGTGAAAAATGCAGATTGAGAAACACGAAAGCTCTTAAATGTCTAATTCAAGAAACAGATGTCCCACAGTTTCCTATGCAGAAAATTAGTTTAGATAATTCAGGTCCTCACACAAGAACACTTTCTGGTAATGTTTACTTATTGCATGTGATACACTGTTATAGTTTGTGGCCTGAAGTTTTTCCTATGCCAGATAAGTCTGCGGATACTGTAGTTAGGTTGTTATTACAGAAATAATCCCCGATTTGCGTGTCCCGAGGTTATAATTTCTGATAATGGGACGGAATTTAATAATAATAAGTTTTAAAAAGTAATGAAAGAGTTAAACATCAAACACATCACTACTTTCTTTTATAACCCCAGAGCCAATGGCAAAAATGAACGACAACATCAAACTCTATATCATATAATAGCTAAACCTATTGATGAAAATAACAGAGATTGGGATTTATTCTTAAGTCAAACGCTAGGTTTAATTCGAACTAATATAAACGAAAGTACGAAATACTCTCAATTCTTTCTGATGTATGGACGACAACCTATTCTACCTTTAGATAATTTAATCAAATCAAGAAAAAGATATATGGGAGAAGACTTTCATGAAATTATTTTGCAGGAAATGAACAAAGCTCACGTTAAAATAGACAGAAATGTTAAGAAAGCCTTTAACAGACACAAACAGTATGCTGATAAAAATGCAACAAAGTAGGTGATTGGGTTTATTATAAAAAAATCCACAAAAGAATCGAAGTTTGAAAACAAATGGCTATCGGCATATTATGTATTAGAGCAGCTAGGACCAGTACATTTAAAATAAAAAATCAAATAACAGGTCATTGTGCAAAAGCGCAAATGAACTATTTTAAACCAGACGATAATATATATGAAAAACCCATTGAAGAATTAAAACAAAGACCCCGTAAAAAAACAACTTACGTAGTTCCTCCAGAAGACGATGATGATATGGAAACCCAAACGGAAACAAGTATAACTGACAGTGAGGAAGACATCTCTAAAAGATTTTGGTTGCCTTTACCATCATCACCTAGCCTGATCATACAGCAGAAACCCCTGATTATGTAGAACAAACGCTGGTAGATGAAGAATATCCATCATCAGAAGAAACGTCAGCTGTCGATAATGCTCCTTACGTGTAGGCTAGATGAAGAAAGAGAAAAAGAAATTAAAAGAATATGGCAACTACGTTCAAATTCTTCTAGCGAGAAAAATATTCATATGTTAGAAAGAATGCAGAGAACAGAAGACAAAAATAAAGGTTGAGTAAAGAAAATAAAGAGCATAAATAATTAGATCCCAACATAAATGATCAGGGTCTAGAATCTAGTGTCGATGAGAGTGCTGATGAATTAACTGATAGTGAAGCACAAAAAACTAAAAGAATCATAAAAAGAGCAAGAGATCACACCACTGATAGTGAAGAGAGGAAACCCCAAAACAAGATTATAAATTTACGACAGTCTAAAGTAAGGTCATCACCCAAAAAGCTTCTTAAAATTACTAAGGCACATAATTATAATGAACCTGATCATGAAGAATCCACTGAATTCCCTCTCTATAAAGGTAAATCTAAAACTAAGAAAGAAATTGCAGTAAGTACCACAAGAACTAAAGGTAAAGAGAAAATTAAATGCACAGAAGAAGGTAACAAAAGAGAAAACATTGTGTTAGAGATGTTAAGATTTTTGAATAAAAGCTGATATTCGAAAATTATGCAATACAGACTAACATATTGTTAAAATACTATTGAAGATGAACATAAGCATTTTCAAGTAGAGGTCTTAACCTGTATCATTTTTCTCTTTATTACAGACACACCAGCACAGGACCTATCTGTTACAGAAAATGTAGTATTCCATAAAGTGAAAGAATTGTCTAATATAAAGGGATTTTGGGAAATCATTATAGTAATAGATATCAAACCTTATGAAGATGCCTTACAGACAACTAAATTAAATGTTCTGCGATTAAATAAGTACACCGAAGAAGTATTGTTTGATTACATAAAGAAAGGAAGTAAACTATCTAGAAAACTTTAGATTGCTAAGACAGGATAAAGCCTTGATAAATAATTCAGCGACAAATAATTCCTACCTGGGGTAGGAGCCTGTCCTACTACTAGGCGCTTCCACCAGGTGGTGGATGGTGGAAAGGCCTCTAGATATAGAGGTTCGCCACGAATATATTGAATAAGTGGCCGTGGACCAAAACAGGTGATAGTCATTGAGAGGAGGCGAGTTAGTTGGTGGTACAGAAACTCTACGACATGGCCATCAACGGGTAAGAGTCGTCATAGCCTCTCCCCCCCCCCTGCTGCCTTGCAGGGTAAGTCTCTTTAGACAAAGGCTATTAGAGTCAAACCATATACAAACCGGCAGAAGGCAAGCGGAAACCACCGCGGTATTATCCCTAGTCAATCATGCCTCAAAATATTCAGATAACGACGTGAATGGGAATTCCAGTGAAATCACCTCGTCCGGTAGGGAGCATCATGTTCTACGGGTAACACCCGACCGACATCCAGCTACTGTAGAAAAGTAAATGGTAGAAACATCCTAAACATTGGTACATGGAATGTCAGAACACTAGTACAAAACGGAAAGCTGGATAACATCAAGATGGAAACAAAAAGAATGAACATCAACATATTAGGAATTAGTGAAACACGATGGCCAGGAGCAGGGGAAAAGTATTCAGATCAGCACATAATTATTTACTCAGGTGTGAAGGAATATAGCAAGGGATTTTGTATTATTTTGGATCCAAAGAACTCAAAAACTGTGAAATGATTTTAGACAATATCAGATAGAGTACTATTAGTAAAACTTCGCGGCAGACCGTTTGACATCAACTTAGTATAGATTTATGCCCCAACAGCAGATAGTTCAGAGGAAGATATTGACACATTTTATGCGGAGTTAGACATGGCTGTTGATCAATGCAAAAATTGTGAAGTAACAATGGTAGATTTCAACGCGAAAATAGGAAGTGAAAAAATAACAGGTGGCTATGGCCTATGAGAAAAGAATGTGAGAGGTGACAGATTAATAGCATGGGCTGAGTCGCACAGCATGATAATAAGTAACACTTGGTTGAAACACCATATTCAAAGATTGTGGACTTGGAACTGCAGTACTGCCCTTACCTCTCCCAGCGAAGACTGTGGATCTGACTCTGGGGATCCACATTGCGAGAGAAGCTATGTGGGACCGGTGGCGACCTTAAACGCACAATCTTTTTTTTTTACCCAGACGGGACTCAATGTGTAGCATGACTGATGTCGAACGCAGAAGAAGAAGAAGAAGTGGACTTGGAAAAGTCCTGGCGATAATGTCCGCAATCAGATAGATTATATTTTGATTGTCACTGTACAAAACCGGTATAATGCAATGGAAATTATACAGACTATTGATGAACAGTGGCATATTTTGCGTGAGTCAATTCAGCAGACATAAAAAGAGGCAATGCCACTAACCCATAGAGTTGCAAAAAAGAAATGGATCTCAACCGATATTCTGCAGTTGATGGACGAAAGAAGGAAGAAAAAGAATGATAAAGAAGAATACTTTAGAATACAAAAAGAAATAGTGAACAAGTGTAGAGTGGCTAAAGAAGCCTGGCTGAATCAAATGTGTACAGAGATTGGGGAAAGTACAGAGATTGGGGAAAATCACAGGAAAGACTCACATTCCATGTAACAACAGATAAATATGTTAACAGGAAAGATGACACGTAAAAGCACTGGATGTTTAAAATCAAAAGATTGTGACTTATTAATGGGACATAGTAATATAATTAACAGATGGACAGAGTATATAGGTTAATAGTATAATGATAATAGACCAGATGTAGAACTGCAGAGCTGCAATGGTGGTCCAACAATAATGACTGCAGAAGTTGAGGATGTAATACATCATATGAAGAAAGGAAAAGCTGGGAGATTTTGGAATTGAAATAATAACTAAACTTTTAAATGATATTTATAATAGTGGGTATATTTCAAATAACTTTTAACAATCCATATTTATAGCTCTGCCAAAGAAATCAGGCACTTTAAAACGTGAAGACCATCGCACAATAACTCTAATGAGTCACATGACTAAGATTTTACTGAAAATAATTATGAGAAGAATAAGAAAGAAAATTAAACAAGAAATCAGCGATGAACAATTCGGATTTGTAGAAGGAAAAGGTACAAACAATGTCATATACATCCTAATGTCATATGCTAGTTTGGTAGAATGCATCCTCGCCTGGAGATCCCCTATAATCCCTTCTAAATTATTGTTTTACAGGGCTCGAAATAAAATTGTCTAGGGGCAATTTATTGGTCCCTTAGTTCATAGAAAAGAAGGGAATTCAATACAGTCTGAATTCTTCTTCTTCTTCACTTCCTCTTTTACCGCTGTGGGTGTCGAGGGAGATAAAAGGTTCTGTTTCTAGCTCTTCTGTCCGCCTCGACCATAGGCACATCGTGCTGTTGTAGAGTTTCTCTGCTGTTATCCTTCAATCTTGTTCTTGGTCTACCTCGTGCTCTACGTCCTTCTTCTCTTTCCATGTATGCTTTGTATGGTATGGTGTCACAAGGCATTCTCTCTAAGTGGGCAAACCATTTCACTTGCTGCCTTCGTATTTAATCCAGAATTGGTTATGTGCTTTTCTGTCTTTTTCTCTTATGATCTCATTCCTGATCTTATCTCTTATGGTCACTCCTACAGCCCTTCTCAGACATCTCATTTCCGTGGTTATTAATTTTCTTTTATGGTTTGTTGTGAGTGACCATGTCTGGCACTGGTAGCACAGAGTTGGAATAAATATGCTTTGAATAAGATGTCTCTTTGTGCTGATTGGGATTGTCATATGCTGTAAGAGGGGGGCTAGCTGTCCCAATATTTGGTTTGCTTTACTGCATCTAATGTTAATTTCTTTATTGAAATTTCCCATCTTCGATAAATGTAGTTCCTAGATATTTAAACTCAGATGCCTGTTTAATGCCTTTGCACTCTATTGCTATGTTTAGATCTGTCTTCTTTTTTCCTATTGACATTACTTCTGTCTTTTCAGTGTTGATTCTCATATTATTTGTTTTACATTCTTCATTCATGGATGTTAGATGTTGTTGTTATTTTATGGCTGTATCTGCTATCAAGGCCTGGTCATCTGCAAAGAGTAATTCGTTGATCTTACTAACATTTTCATTCATGGGCTTGGCATTCTTGCATATACTGTCGATGTAGGTGATTAACAGCAGTGGTAATAAGACACACCCCTGTCTTACTCCAGATGTTACTGTGAATGGATGAGATGTTCCCTGATTTATTCTAACTACACTTCTACAATCCCTGTATAAACAGTCTGAATAACTCAGACAATTCTACAAATAGGGTGAATCCCCGGAAAATGACTAAATTAATATTTATTCATCTAAATAAACTTGAGAATTATCAAAGTTCAATACATTCACTCAATGGAATCAAAGAGTAAAATACTTCATCAAACGAAGCACCACAACATTTATCAATTGAAATAATCAGCCAGTTGAGTAATACTTAATAAACAAATTTATTAATACAACACAGATCAGAACATCCCTTTAAATTATTCAACTAAAAAACGAGAACAACATCATGCAACACCGAAAAAAATCCAAATGAATCTAAACGTCACTCAGCTTTAGGATCGTTCGAGTGGAATACAGCATTCCTTGTGGTATGGACAATAAACTGGCAACATTGGTAGCCATTGGCTGTCTTCAACATGTAGTCTGTTTAATTAACTTCAGATCTCAGTTTTTTCCATTCTACAGTGTTGTGGACAATCCATGGTGGTTATATGGAACCTGAATTCGTAGTATCATTATAACTTTTTAGCTAGGCCGATGGAAAGGCTGGGACGGTCGTTTTGTGTAGCAACGAATCACTAGATCTAAGGTTTTGTCCCCTAGTAGTGACTAAGAAAAAACGTCATAATTTATGTGCTTCTTAACGCTGTCGTACATTTACCACGATTCCTGCATCTACATTTATTTAAAGTGCGCAATTGTTTTAACTAACAAAGTGCAATAAACTCTTGCCGGACTGAAATATTCCGTTGGTTCGTCACACTAAGGATGTTGTCAGAAAGAGCTATAGAAGTAAAGACTGATTTGTAATTATTCTTAATAGACTATACAAAAGCATTTGACTGTGTGAAGCATGAAAAAGTAATCAAACTGTTAGAAAAATTAAACATTGATGGAAAAGATCTACGAGTGATACAGAATATGTATTGGCAGCAAACAGCAGCTATAAGAATTAACAACTGTTTAGGTGCATTTCAAAGCATAAAGAGGTGCGTAGGACAAGGATGTGTACTATCACCTGATTTGTTTTCAATATACAGTGAATCTATAATGAGATCTTTAATTGATATGCCTGGAATTGTGGTTGGTGGGCACAATGTAAACAATTTACGTTATGCTGATGACACAGTCTTGATAGCAACAAGTCAGAAAGAACTACAGGAAATGATAGACATTGTAGTGTTAGAAAGTGGAAAAATGGGCCTCAGTTTGAACAATGGGAAGACAGAAGTAATGGTGGTATCAAAGAAACGATATATTCCTAAATGTGTATTAAAAGTCGATGTTGTTATTTTAGGACAAGTACAGAAATTTAAGTATCTGGACACATGGATAACATCAGATGGAAGATGCATAACTGAGATAAGAAACAGAATAGGACAGGCAAAAACTATTTTATAAAATGAAGAACATCTTGTGCAATGTATCCTCGTCATTGAGAGCAAAAGATTTCTTGCTTGCTATATACTTCCAGTTTTAACATATGGCTGTGAATCCTTGACAATCGGTAGGCAGGCCAAACAATTTTTTGAGGCCTCAGAGATGTGGTTTTACAGAAGAATGCTTAGAATACCTCGGATAGCCAAAAAGAGCAACCAAGAGGTTTTGAAAGAGTCGGGAGCCCGAAGACAACTTATCACAGACATCAGAAGGAGACAGTCATCATTTTTCGGCCTTGTTATGAGAATATGGAAAATAGAACATGTTGTGACCACTGGAAATATCTGTGGAAGGAGGGATAGAGGAAGACAACGAGTCAAGATTCTTGACAGTCTTGTTGCATAACATGGAGGTGTGATGGCACACGAACTGATATATGCTGCAGGAGATCGTAGACGCTAGTCGGCATGGCACCTGATGATGATGATGATGATGATGATGATGATGATGATGATGATGATATACTGACGAGATTAGATAAGATAAAGCACCATGATAGATTAAAAAGATCAGTTCTGCCATTTAAAGGTGACGCCTTAAGTTTTCTATTTGGCACTCTGATTAGTTCAGACCTTAATGATATTAGAACTAATATTCAGGTACTATCAGATAATGAGATTAACATTAAGCGTGTAATGGAGAAGACCTTTTATATTGGTAATTTAACGAGGCAAGATGTTCAAGAAAATCGTCAAAGTTTTAATAAACTAATTTATTTGGTCACCTTTATTTTAAATTATACAAATAGAACGAGTTCCTTACTGAAACATGAGATAGAGGAATTATATCTTTTTACTAGAACAGATTTAAAACTTTTGACTGCTACAGAAAAGTGTAGGCATATTTTAATGAGAGTTAAGGACTCCGCAAAAAGATTTTCACAATCTGTTAACTTCCTCTTGTTAGGAAGGGTTACACCAAACTTTATTTTGCGTTTTGACTTAAGAGAAATATTAAAATATATTGAGGACACCTTATCCTCAAATTTAGGACTTTTCGTAGAAATAGAAAAACATCTTTTAGAATACTATAAATTTTTGAAAAGTGACTAAAGGATTGTAAAAGCCCATTTGTTGTCATTTCTTATGTTGCCACTAATAGACACCAGACACGTCTTTGTGTTGTATACGATAAATAGCATTCCTCTGTTTTTTGAAAGTCAAGAAGCAGATCAAATAAGAAAATTACCAATGACACAATATGATATCGAGACAAAAGCCTTCGTCATTAGTCGAGAAAAACTGTAGATCTCTCTTGTAGACGACCGAGCATTTGAATTGTGCATACAACATCCCAATAAATATTGTGAACTGAGTAGGATATTTTATCTAGTGAACAAAGCTAAACTGTGTGTGTTAGCATTGTTTACGAACAACTCCCAAGATATAAGAACTCTGTGCCATCGTAAATTAGTATGGTGCATAAATAGTCCCTATGTGAGAAAAATACCAGAAGATTTGTAAGCAATTAGTTCAACCAACGATATTTAGTTTACTAAAGTTTGTTCTGGATTTTAAAAAAAGACTGCGACTCTCACAGTAAATTCTCCAATGAATATAGTTCACTTACCAGAAAACTGTTAACTGACCAGTGATTTCATTTATATCACAGCCCACATATCCCTTGAAAGTCAGATTTTCTTGCAGCCAGACATCAGTAATCTGTCAAAGTATGCTGACATATCTCAGATACAGTTTGCTGAAAGAATGGCATATTCCCTCATTAGATTACATACAGTAAAATACTATCTCATTTGAAAAGTGTAAAGGAAAAAGACTTCAGTGCCCTTACTCATGAATTAAACCAAATGGAGAGTCTTGAAGACATGTCGAAAAGTTCCAGCAGAGACCGAACAGTTGTTTCAACTTTGCTTAGAATCCTTTTTATAGTGGCACTTCTTGTCTATGTTAAAAGAATAAATGTAGAATTACCACATATGAAAAATTGGCTATTAAGAAGCCCTAATCCAAAGACAGCAAGTCCCAAAGAAAAGCCTACCGTAGCAGAAACTTCACAACCAGCACTATCAGAAGCAATTGAGCTTGTAGAGGTAGAAAAGAAAGAAGCAGTTAAATGGTTATATCCCGACATAGCGGAACAATTAACTAACTGTATAGTTGACACGAAGGGAAGAGTACGCACGCCTTTCTTTGAAAATGTTTTGTAATGATTATATATTTTGAAAACATGTTCTGTATTTGTGTGTGTGTGTGTTTGTGTGTGTGTGTGTTTTTTTTTTTTTTTTTTTAATTTTTTTTTTATTTTTATGTTGAGGACGAACGCACACTGATGTTTGTGGCCATTTGTTTGCTTTATTGGTGGAGGTTGCCAATTTCTCATGTGATCCACTACTTGCATTGATACATTGATCACCCTGTTGTTATGGTGCAGTTGTACAATATATTCACAAGATACACAGTGAATGCCATGTCAAGAATTGGTGAAATTACATTCATCTTATTTGTCAATGTACCGTGTGCAAATTAATGATTCAATTTATGTTTTGTGTCCCTATGATGAAGAACATACATTGATTTGTTCTGTTGTAACGAAATAGTTGCTGACGGAGAACAATCATGAATTTATCGTTTTGTAATATAGAAGTATTTGCTACAATGTTTTACATCACCCTATAAAGGGAATGTAATAGGTAACAATAATAGTGATTATTCCCCCTTCACCAACATGGCGGCCTCCTTTAATGTACAATTACCTTGAATTAAAACCAACTCGCAGTTAAAATCCCATTTGTAACGAAAACGGCTCTGCTTTCTGGCGAACCAAACCGTAGACATATCTGCATGAAACTAATGCTGCTAGCCAACTACGCAGGACGCCCAGCGACACCACTCTGGAATAGTCTGATGACTGCCTTGAGGCCGTGGAATTTTCCAAATCCAAAAATCCGCTCCACCAGTGCACAAAAGTTTTCGTTATATAGACCCCAATATATGTATAGTTAAAATGTACCCTCTTGTAATGTGAAATCTTAGAACCGTTGGTCACAATCATAAAAACACTGTCTGTGTGTTTATACCTTTGTGAGTAGGAGATATGTGTACATCAACTTGCTGAAAGCCCATCAAAATTAGTTCTTACCTACGAGTCAGAGAAAGCCAGTATGCCAAAACATCATCATGATAAATCTGTAGGTGCTTTGTTGACACAATCAGGCATGATTGGGGACAACTTTTGACAAGTTACTGAGAAACTATCCCTGCCCTGTCGAATAAACATTGGTTTTCATGGCTGGTAAATAAGTTATGCTAAAGTTAATTTCCATTGTATCAAAGCCTTGAATAAAAGGTGAGGCGACTCGAAGGAGAAGAGCATTTAATTACCCGCCTTTACTTCCCCCGCCTATTTTTGAAGGATGAATTATGATGAGGAGATGTAACAAAAGCAATTTGTTTATTTTTTGGCCTCTTTTAGAACACTTTAAATGACCAGACCAACGATGAAAAATGTCACATGCCTTAACTTCCCCAAAATATTCCCCAATCTTATTTTTTTGAAGCTAATGAAATGAAATATATATAAATAATATGAATATAGAATGGCAGTATTTTTTTGCAGTATGTATGTGTTAGTCATACGTGACCGCTTTGGCTTCCCAATGTAATTTGTCATTTTTTTCTTTCCTCATCCTCCATATGTATTCATGAAATGAAATGAAATGTCATTGTAATGTATTCGATGTACATGTTGATTTAGACGTATGATGCTGCATGTCGTAAGGGACACCTATTGATTCAAATATACAATTCTGCATATCGTAAAGGGCACCTGTGGACTTAAATAAACGATGCTGCATGTAAAGGACACGTGTCGATCGAGCTTTGTGATGCTGCATCTCATAACAGAATGATTTTCGGAAGAGAATTGCATGAGAGTTCGAACCCCAGTCATTGTAGTTGCACCATAGAACAAGATTAGTTAAAGGCCAGAGTCTGTATGAGGATACAGGCAATCATATGCTTTATAGACCAAACGTTTAGTTTGCCAGACGAGTGAATACGTGATGGGTGTTCAGAATAATAAGATTTTTAAGGTGCCTATGTATTTTTGAACTGGTGAATTATTAAACGTAATTTTTGATTTGATCTTGTTTCTACTTTAACCGAATGTAAATATGAATTGAAAACCATATGTTAAATAATAATATTGTTATTGATGTAGGTTTTCTAAGTAAAATGTAACATGAATTGTCATATGATGTGAAACCTAGATGTGAACAAGTGGTTTGTAACCACGTGATATACAATGGTACCCTATCCAAAAAGGATTCGAACCGATAGAGCTTTTGGTGGCAAAGCAAAGTGAGGTTTTCACGAGGCCACCTGTTAATTGCGCAGGAAACTGTCGGCAGAAATGTTGATAGGCACAATTAGGATAAACAAACTAGACTGTGTGAAATACATTGTTATTAAAAGCCCAGCGAGCGGAGTTGCTTGATTAAGGGGTGTAGAACCAATTAGAATCAGGAGCGTCTCCCCTCTGAAATATTAGGGAGCTATGAAAGATGCTTGTTTCCTGTAATGGTTTTTAAATTTTATTGTTTAAATTATTGAATTAAATTAATGCTTGTATATGTTGTGCACTGTAATTGGGTGTTAGCTATTTCTCAAAGGGAATGTAGCAGACATTTGAGGTTTAGGCTAGAAAAGAAATTCAAGATGACTTTGCTTTTCTTTGGTTAGGGAGGAATTGTAACAGAGAACGCTGTGCGAATTGCATATCAATAATAACCAGTCGAAATCAACAACCTTCCATAACTTTATTTTTCCCGCCAAAAAAAAAAAAAAACCATTGATGTCACAGGTGGCCATCATTGCACGCAAAAACTACCTATTGACGTCAAACTCGGGTCATTTAGCCTTGCCCTTCTTTTCTCAAAACTTTTTAATTTATTTATTTCATCATGTGACCCAACCTTTTCGTGTCAGTAAATACGTTGTTGACCAAAAATATCCAAACTTTTATTAGGTTTTTGTATTTTTAATGTGCAGTCGCCGGCGTTCCTGACATTCCTCGCATTTTCTAGAACATTCTAGAGTTGGGCCTATAAAAAGGGAGCCCCTATTTACACAGAGACAGAGACAGACAGAGGGAAGACGGAGACCGAAGAGACAAGAGAGATTCAGATGGACTAGAGGGAGACTTGAAGAGATATGGTCGAGCTAAGACTAAGATAGGGGCAGGTCTCTGAAAATTCGCTAAAGAAATTCAAGACGAAAGCATTTTGACAGAACCTTTATTCAGCAACGCTATCTCCATAGCTTTTCACTAGGCGCATAGTGTTAACGTTAGTAGGCGTTTATTGCCTTTGTCAGTACTGTTTTGGAAATTGCCATTTTTATTGTCATAGATTAAATAAAGGCATTTTGTTATTTTGAAAACGCATTCATGGTCCACATAAAGATGTACGTCAGATGGCATGGTGGTTTGTTCGATATGACAGTGGTGATGAGAGACGCAAGAGGAGAGGAAGAAGTGTTTCCACTGCGTAATGTCAGTCTGGAAGTGATAGTGCAACAGCCAGTAGAGCCAGGAGAAGAAGAAGACTGGCATAGAGTTAAAAGATGAAGTGGGTGAAGAAAAGGAAGAAGGAGCAGAACAGTGACATGCCACGCTTCCCCAACCAGCCGTAATATAGAGTCCCTGTTTTACATAAAGGAATTACAAGATTATAACTTACTATTTGAAAAATTAGTAGTAGTAGTAGTAGTAGATTTTTACCCCACCAGGACATCACACAAGCGATAAACACCCGATGATACAAAGTGCCACCATGTGGATAAGTATCACAGTGAAGAGGTCCCAGAAACCGCGTTCAGCCGTTAGATCATATTTATGGTCGGGCTATATTGCGGCCCCTGACAAGAGCCAGAGTAGGGCTTCAAATAACGAAAATTGCATCTCACAAGGAGATGACTGGGTGAATAGTGACTTTTTTTTGGTGGGGGGGGGGGGGAAGCAAAATCTTGCATTAAAATGTTATGAATGGTCTGTCAACACCAAATTCATCTGCAATCATCCTCACAGTAAAACTACGATCTTCTTGTATCCGTTCTCTGACTTTTGCAATGAGTTCATCATTAAGAACATAAATTTGCCGTCCAGGTTTAGGTGCATTAGTAATCATTTCCACACTACTTTTGAATCTTGAAAACCACCTGAAAATTTGTTTACAGAATAAAGAATTATTGCCATAAACTTGTTGCATCAATTGAACTGTTTCAATAGCGCTTTTTCTGAGTTAAAAAAATGTAATGTTAGCTTTTTGTTCTATGCTAATTAAGTAACAATGCACCTTTGACTAGGTCAAAAAAATGATCGCTTCTTTATTGTCTTCTTATCGAACGGTGATGAAAAGTTGCAAAATCATAGATGATTGTTGCCTCTTTTGATTCCATGCTTTGCTTCATAGATGGCATTTTTGTCTTGGCCATAATAAAATCAGTGTCATTACTTAATTGTCGGACCTTGTATATTGGTATGTTTAAAATGTGTCCTAATTAAGTAAAATGGTAGCGTATAAAATGAAAACTAGAGCTAGTCAACATTTTTTAATGTCATTTTTTTTTTCAGGACACCAAAAGTAATTAGGATCCGCTACTTTCATTGTTGGTGCATTTGGGTTTTTGACTAGTGTTACAAACGCCATATTACAAGGACTATCAGATCATCACCCTATCCCAATAGAGTTTCACTCTACAGCGGCGAAAGGAACTTTCACCAACTTCTGAGCAGATGTAACATCCCCCACCCCTATTCCGAGTAAGATAACAACAGCGGTCCAAACCCCCCTCCCCAACCCACCCCCATCACCCCCTCCTCACACACACACACACACACACACACACACACACACATATACTGTAGCTATTTTCAATCAGCTCATGCAACAAACAGCAACATGTTTGAATATTTGCAGTTAAACAGCATTACAAGTTTGTCCACAAGAACAGAACTGTTGCTCGAGGGCAGTTGTTTTAGCAACCTGCAAAATCAGATGTTTTGAGAAACACCTCGAACACAACTAAAAGAAATCATGTGAAAAACGAATAAATTACAAAAGCTGTCATAACAACACCTATACTTAAATTTACAGAAAGATAAATAATTAAATGGTTTGCCCATTTAATAAGAATAGGAATTTTATAAGAATGGAGATTTAATCAGAATGGAGCGTCTGGCATATTAGAGTGGGTTACTGGAATTGTCGTAGTGCCAAGCAGGGAGGACCTGTACTGGAGATTCTGATTTATGACTTTGATGCTGCAGGAATTCAACACATATAGATATGAGTATCCTGGATGCATTAGTTAGATAAATCCTACCGAACAGGGAAGACATGGGGCAAGGTCTGCTGGTAAAGAATGGGGTGAAGCGTGTGGTTCTTGACCTGGACCAGTGAAATCATGGTACACCAGGGGTTCATAATATACAGATAGAAAATAGAGCAACAACCTGGAATTTAGTAAACTGCTGTTAAATCTCTTGTCAAAAACGAACACCGGGACTGGCTCAACAGTTGGAGAAAAACCCATATAATAGGCTTCTTATTTGTGGGGATTTTAATGCGCGTAACAGAGCATGGGACAGTACTAGGGAAAATACACAAGGTAATTCTTTAGCAGAGACTATGGTGGATGCAGACTGACGTCGTTTATAAAGTAAGGATGGCTAGAGCATATTCGATGGGATAAAGTACAAGTCACTGGAACAGAGGCAGAAGCAGTCTCTGCTCAGTGTTAGCGGCGGCCAAAACCCTCATTGCTTTCAGGCTTGTTATAGTCAAAATGTTCTTTGAAGGAGAGACTGCGATCAAACCTCATTCCGAGGTATATCATCAGATTTGTTCTCGTTAAAATTTCCTTGCTGCTTTCCTCTGCTGGTAAGTCTGCGTTCACTATATGCATGTTGAAAGAGAACCACGTTACTGAGGCCTTCGAAGGGTTGACATGAGTTTTAGAATCTGCACACCAAGAGGAGATGTGATCAAGTTCACTCTAAATTGAATTGGCGATCTCTTCCATGTCGATATACCAAGACACTCCTCTGCAGCTGCTGCTCATTTATCATCACTGGGTACACGCTGAATAGACCTGGAGACAGCGGAGAACCTCGAAGCAATCCTAAACTGATGGTTATCGGTTCTGAGGAAGAAGACCCACACTTGAGTATCACCCGTCTCTGAAACAGTGCTGCGGCTATCCAGCGGGTGATGAAGGGAGATACGATCTACTGCAGCATGTATCATTTCGTATGCTGACACACCTACATGCCATGCCACAAGACTATCAAGAGTCTTCTTTCGTTGTCTTTCTCTGCCCATCCTTCCACAGATCTTTCAAGTGGTAACAATATGTTCCAGTTTACCTCTTCTCATAACATGGCCGAAAAATGATGACTGTCTCCTTCTGATGTCTGTGATTGGCTGTCTTCGGGCTCCCGCCTCTTTCAACACCTCTTGGTTTCTTTTGTTGGTTGTCCAAGGTATTTTAAACATGTTTCTGTAAAACCACATCTTTGAGGCGTCAAGAAATTCTTTGGCCTGTCTACCGATTGTCCAGGGCTCACAGACATATGTTTGCAATACAGAACTATATTGGTATGACAAAGTGGAGCTCCAAGTCATTTCTTCATGGTTGTATTGATTTTCCACTGCATTGTTATCACTGTGCTCGTGTTATCCTCGAACACCAGCAACGGCCATTTGAGTTTTGGAATAAAATTAAATTGGAGTCGCCATACTTTGAATTTACTGACCAGCCCCATTTTTCTATTCGATGGCGAGCAGGCCTGTAACCACGGACTCATACCTTCGCGAGACTTCACGCGTGTCTGCCGTCGCTGAATCGTACATCAGATTGATTGTCTTCACTGGTTTCTTGTAATAAATCTGGTTGCCACAACTTTATCTTTCTGGATCGACAGACTTCTTAACTTCTGGGACTTTATTTAAACCATCAGGAGAAGGGGTGACACCCCAACCCCTATCCCGAGTAATATAACAACAGTGGTCTAACCCCCCCCCCCACCCACCCCACCCCCACCCACCCCCGGTGGCTCTATAACCAGCTTCGGGCAGATGAAACTCGTCAACACCGGAATACAACTAATCTAGGAGGGGGGGGGGGGGGAACAAATTTCGCACTTCCACTACCTCGTGGAAATACCCTCCTACTAAATGAATTTAGCTGAGTTTCAAGAACCGACATCACAACACTCGGAACGTTCCCATAGGCGCTCGGTCTACACTGTCAGCAGCCAGATAGGTGTTATAGCTCCGATTGTATCAGTAGCAGTCTGACTGTATGTATGCCTTAACTTTCCTCAGAGGATGAAATTTCGGCTAAATCCCCAGGTCACTTCCCATTACACCATTTCTGTCAAATGATTTAATTAGACTTTCTCACTGGTCCCTAGCTCTCAAAGGGCATTGACAACATCTGACGTGTCGTGTGTCAACTTACCATAGAGTGAAGCCGAGCCAGCCTGTCTACCAGCTTATTTCCCCACACCTACATTCTCGGGAAATATATAAAAAGGAAGCTACAATGATCTCTGAAGCGATGCTTTGCCACTCTGTACTGGACATCCTATCTACATTTTTTCCCAGATTGCTTTATTTGTCAGTTACAATCACAAATTGTGTATGCAGCTGGTTCTCGAGCCAATGGTAAGCAGTAGTGACTGTCTCTACCTCCATCCTCAAACTAGATGTTGTAATGTCATATGCCAGGGTCGACCATTACATTTTGTGAATGTTCACTTTCTCTTCTTCTTCTTCTTCTTCTTCTTCTTCTTCTTCTTCTTCTTCTTCTTCTTCTTCTTCTTCTTCTTCTTCTTCTTCTTCTTCTTCTTCTTCTTCTTCTTCTTCTTCTTCTTCTTCTTCTGCTTCTTCTTCTTCTTCTTCTTTTTCTTTTTCTTCTTCTTCTTCTTCTTCTTCAGTGTTCCGAGCCCTTGAGGCTCATTACTGCAGATATAACCCGCCTCCACTCCGCTCTCTGGTTGGCTTCTCTTTCAAGTTGGTGGCACAGGTATGTCTGTACGTAATCTCTCCATCTTTTTCTAGGTGTGCCTCGTGGTCTACGACCATTCAGCTCCCTTATGTATACAATTTTTACCTCTCTGACATTTAACATTCTCTCAGTATGCCCAAGCCATTTTAGTCTATTAGAGCTCATGATGCCAATGATCAATGGTGATTTAAATATAGATTATGAATTTCGTTGTTCCATATCATTCTCCATTCCCCGCTGTTTGCATCTTTGATGATTCCAAATACTCTTTTCGAAAATGTGTAATGAGGTTTCATCTTTTTTAGTTGTGCTCCAAATTTCAAAACCATGTAAAACAATTGGTCTTCTTAACGTTTCCTATATTTTGAACTTGCTGTTCTGAGATAGAGACTTTGACGTTAGCAGATATTGAAGGGTATAGTATACCCTCTTTCCAGATTCTATTTTAGATTATATTTCTCTTCTGAGCGAAATGGAGCAGTTGAAGTCTGCACCCAAATACTTAGATGTTTCCGTTCATTTGATTTTCATATTATCGTCTTGTATGTGGCCGGAGTTTATATCCTTTCCCTGTCTCCCTGTCTTGTTTATATCATGTATTCTGTCTCATCTTGATTAACAACTAGTCCCATTTTGTGAGCTGCTTCTTTTAAGAGAGTCAGTGTTTTAACAGTCTCTAGTTAATTTTCTACAACGATATCAATTTCATCTGCATAACCAAGTACTCCTGTAGTTTCTCCTATAGTTCATTTTTGTTTCAATTTATTTATTTTTTCCAGGGCCAAGTTGAAAAGAAGCGGGGACAGCGCATCACCTTGCTTTAAACCAGATGTTATTTGAAAATGGTCTGACTTTTTGCATTTATATGTTACTTTATTATAAGTGTCTTCCATACATAGTTTCGTCCTTGTAATTAACTTCTTTGGTATTCTGAATCCCTTCATATCATTCCATAAACTGTTTCTATGCACACTATCATACGCCTTTTCAAAATCCACAAAAGCATTCTGTAAATTACTTCTATATTCCCAGTTTTCCTCTGCTAATGGCCGTAAAATAAATATCTGATCTATTGTTGATCTATGTCGGAATGCTCCCAATATATCTTTGACGTATGGTTTTTAGACTGGTTAGCAGTACTGCCGATGGTATCTTGTAGCTTGTAGATAAAAATGACATTCCTCTTTATTTTTCGCATTTATACTTGTCTCCTTTCTTAATAATTAGTATTAACGACAGTTTCCACTCACGGGGTAGTTTCCCCCTCTTCCAAACTAGTTTTAATAATTCAATTGCCTGTAACTGCAATGCATGACCACCTTCTTTTATAAGTTCAGCTGCAATTCCATCAGCACCAGTTGCTTTACTGTTTTTATGCCGTGTTATGACATACAATACTTCTTCAAAATCTTTCTCTTCTTCAGGATTCCGAGACCTTGAGGTTCATTGCTGCAGATATCACCAGCCTCCATTCATCTCTCTGGTTGGCCTTCTCTTTCCAGTTGGTGAAACCAAGTTTTTGCAGGTATGTCTGCATATTATCTCTCCATCTTCTTCTTGGTCTGTCACGTGGTCTACGAAAATTCATCTCCCTTGTCTATATCTAATTGTAACTTTTCTGTCATCTGACAATCTTTCAATACGCCCCAGCCATTTCAGTCTATTAGCTCTCATGATGCCAGTGATCAGTGGTGATTTAAACAGATTATGAATTTCGTTGTTGCTTTTCACTCTCCATTCACCGCTGTTTGCATCTTTGATGGGTGCAAAAATTAGTCGTAGGACTGTTTTCGAAATCCTGTATTAAGGCTTCATCTCTTTTAGGTATGATCCAAGTTTCAGAGCCATATAACACGACTGGACTTATCAACGATTTATGTATTTTTATCTTGGTGTTGCGAGACAGACACTTTGACTTTAGCAGATGTTGAAGGGCATAGTCTACTTTATTTTCATATTGTATTCTATTTGTATTTTTTCTTTCAGCATGTTGGAGCAGTCGAAGTTTGCACCCAAGTGCCTATATGTTTCCGTTCGTTTGATTTTTATATTATCGTCTTGTATGTGGCCGGAGTTTATATCCTTTCCCTGTCTAGTTAAAACAATACATTCTGTCTTATCTTGATGATAACTAGTCCCATTTTCTGAGCTGATTCTTTTGAGAGTCAGTGTTTTAACGGTCTCTAGTTCATTTTTTCCCCCAACGATATCAATGTCATCAGCATATCCAAGTATTCTTGTAGTTTCTCCTATAGTACACTCTTGTTTCAATTTCCTTATAATTTTCTCCAGGGCCAAGTTGGAAAAAAAATGGGGACAGAGCATCTTATAATCAGGCTTTTCAATATTTGTTTCACAATTTAGTGTCTCTTTCTGTGAATAAGTATTTAGTTTAGTATTACATTTAACAGTTCAGCAAAGTATTCCTTCCTTGTTACATATTTCTTCATTATTCTTTATCATGCTGCCACTGTGATCTTTTAAACTTTATGTGCTGTATCGATGCCTTTGTTTGTCATCCTCTTTTTTTTTTAAACTCTCTGGATTCGTTATTCCGATAGTTAGCTTCCATATCCATGACAATGTTGTTCATGCATTCCCGTTTCTGCTGCCTAACTAGTTACTTTTGTAGCATCTCAACATTGTGTTTTATTTTTTATTTTTTGTTACTAGTGTCATCCAGCCACATCTGCCTTGCATGTTGTTGTGTGTGGTTTTTTTTTGTGTTTTTTTTTTTTCTGCTTCTTCATATTTTTTATTGAATCATGTGTTTTTTCCGTTGATGGTAGACATACCAAGACATTCTTCTGCAGTGATATGAATTATGTTCTTAATATTCATCCAAGTTTGGTCAACATCTTCTACTAACAGATATTGTAAAATTTCATTTTTATGTTTACAATTATCTGTAAATTTCGCCGATATGGATGTTTCTTGTTACCTTTCTCTATTGTACTTGAGATGATATCTTTGCAGCTTGGTGTAGAAGGGTCTCTTAAGCTCGATTTTATAATTGTGCAGCAATCAGGTAGTGGTCACCTTGACGTTCCGCTCCTTTGTAGCTTCTAGCATGCTGTATGTTCGATACATTTCTGCAATGGGCGATATTTTCACCCAGTTTAGGATGGTTGGGGGGAAGGCCCAAAGCTGACCTAAAACACCGAGATAGTCCAGATACTCAGATTCAACGAGAATCTGGAGATAGGTGAAGACCACTAGTTATCACGGGGACCACGATGATGCGACCCAAGGTCGCCACGTGAAAAGTAAAGGACCACAACGTGTTGTCACGTGAAACGAACCCGTGGTATAAGTCAGACTTGACTCTGGTCAAGTTTAGTTTGTGTCGACCTGTTGGAGTGAGAGGACGTGCGACTGGAAGTGAGAATGTCAACGTGAGTGCCTGTGGAGAAAGGAGACCCTGCCGACGAAGTGTGAAGCCGAGATCGACCATGCCAGTGTGTGAGATGGCCAGAACCTCAACGTGAATCCATGAGAGCGAACTTTGGTCAGTGAATGCTTGAAGAAGACTGTTCGTTGAAGGCTGCGTGAGTTTGGGTACGAGAGCTGTTTGCTAGGACACCGACAGGACATTCTTGTTTGTAAGTGTAAATACGTCAATAAACTCATGTCTCGTAAGCTCACATCGGTGTCGGCTTGTGCCAGTTGTGTAACGTGGAGCGTGTGAGAAGATCATCCACCACACGCATGAACACTACCTAGACAATGAGAAGAAACACACACCCACTTATTACAATTGAGAGCTCGAAAATTTGAGATAATCGTTCAAAAACAGAACAACGGCGAGATGATGTCATGAGCTGTTACTTGCCACGCAGACGCTGAATGCCGTTAGAAGTCCGAGGCAGAAAATACTCCTGCTAAAAGACTGATATGTAAGTGACGAAGTCTGCCTGAGAGAGCACAGCTTGTGAAGTCACCGAGTGAAAACATCAGTTGCACAGTGAAAGCCGAATGTTTTGAGAGTTTGGACAACAGAGCAACGAAAAGTGATCCCGGAGACTATCACGTACATGCAGATGAGATTCCATTGAAAGTCTAAACGGAAAAATCGTGATAGACGGCCATGTAAGAGACGATATCTGGTGAAACGCATAGTTGCTGGAATCACCGAACAGTTGCGACAAGAAATTTAACCCCTGAAACGCCTGATGCTGGGTTATGACATCACGTGGGTGAAAGGTTAAAGGACACGTAGACTGCCCAGGGTTACGTGGCACTTTGCATCGTTATTCAAAATCATCAAGAAGCATACGAGAAAGAGAACAAATAGCTATATAACATGTGCGGCGAAGAAATTGTCCACTACACGTCAACAGTGACAGCTCGATACACAACGAATCCAAAAGCCACGAAGAAATAATAAGGTGAACAGAAGATCTCACGATCAAGGAGTCAACCCAAACTTCCGGGTCACGACATTGAGACAGCATGGATTGAAAATATCTGTAACAGCGCGAGAAATTGACCTAAACTAGCCAGTATTAGTGAAAGCCAGCAGAAATATTCAAGTCTGCTACATTTGGCGAACTTGGTTGCTGACACGGCAAATCTGGGTCAAGTGTGCAAGCGAAACTACAGGCCAACAGTGTGTGAGAGATCGTGAACTTGGACAAAACAAGGTAAAGTACTTTGATATGATTTAAAGATTGATTTAATTCAAGAGAACAGTGTTTAGCCTATAAATTCAGGACATATCGGAAGCGTTTGGAATTCTTAGGATTTTGTGATAATAAGCAGCAAGAAATATAACTATTATCGTGTGCCGTGCCGGAAAAAGTAACTTAAGCCGATATATTTACAGTGCTTTCATCAAGTGACGAATTTTCAAGTGTGTTTAGACTATCGCAAGATTAATACAGTGTTTCAAGTGACCGATTTTCAAGTGTGCGTACACATTAGCTTTATTGATACACCGTTTCGGATCTACACTTTAGGACCAACATCAATAGAAGTAGAGTTATTTATTAATTTAATTTATTTATAGCTATAGTTATGGCGTGTGTACTTAATTGAAATTATTTAATTATATTGCAAGAATTTATTATTGTGATATTGATTTTTCAGGTATTTTATTTATTTGGTAATAACTATTACGTTGTGGTTATATTATTTTATACTATATAATCTTTTTTGATATTGATTTCTGAATTATTTATTAGATTGTGATTATATGATAGTGGACGATAATAACTTTTATTACGTTGTAATTTTTGGCAATTTATATCAGTTAAAATATTATTTATTTATTTACTAAATTTTTGGGGGGGCAAATATTTCTTTTCATTCATCATTATTTATTTTGAATATTGATTTATTGGTATCACAATTTTTGAATTTATTTATATAGCTTTCATAGATATATTTTGTTGTTGTTGTTGTTGTTGTTATAGATCCAGCGGCGCATGATTTGGCCCAATGCCATAGTGGAATTTGCATACAAGTGGACGATTGTCTAAGGATTTTTCATTTCGTAGGGGTAGTTACATATTTATTTTCTGGTTGGTAATTTTTGGCAATTAATTGTCAAGTAGGATCAGGGCCAGACATATGTCTATAAACCTTCATAAAATTATTGTTAATCATTTGTTTATTTATTTAGGTGGTTGTTCTTGTGTTGCTCCTTTCTTTGCCAATCTGTCAGCTCTGTCATTACCTGGTGTGCCGGAGTGACCTGGAATTCTGATGTTGTATGAGGGCATAAGAATCGGCATCTTGGCTATTTCTGCAGCGTTCATTGCCCTCCAAGCTTGAAGGGCAGATTGAATCTGTGAATCACAATATTTTATTTGAGGGGTAAACATCCATTACATTTTCCAGTGCAATTATTTCAGCTTCATAGTTTGAACAGAATTCCCCGCATGCATCAAAAATCTCTTCAACAGATCCATCGGGATATATGTAGATTCCGTAACCTGCTTTAATGGTAGCTTTAAATGCTGATCCATCATATAGACATGTATCCATTCTTGGGGGTAAGAATCAACGGTCTTTAGTGATGATTCTGAGCCTCGAGATTGTTGGTGTTGTGGGTAGTGGGTTCCCCCCTTACTTCACCCTAAGTGAATATCTGTTCACGAAAGGAGCGTCCATTGTGGTGTCAGCCTCTTGACCTAGCAAAAACTCTATCAAGACCATTGTGCGTGGCGAAGAGTTCCCCGAGGTAGTCCCGGTAACTGGGGGTGCGAATAGGCAAAACACAATGGATCTAGAGGAGCAAACCTCGATAATAAACCCGTGCACCACACCGTACTGCCCCCTGTGGGAGGGGAAGGAGCCAGAGGTGTGCTGAACAGTCTTAGGAATGGAAACAAGTATGCTAACCCCCCTGAATACCGGAAACTATCGTGAAGGCACAGGGACTCAGGACGTGACGATCCAGTTGCCCCAACTACTCATGCTTAGGCCATGCTTAGAGACATGAAGAGCTCAGCGAAACCTTCTGGTGGCGGGGAATGAGCACACTGTGAGCCCCACCTTAGCTACGTGTTAAAGGGAAAGGCAGAAACACAACCCATAGAACTGGTACATTTCTAGCTGCTGCCCGGGGAGGTAGGTAATCCACAGACACCCCAGCACCACAATGCCATGAATAAGTCAATATATTTTGTTAAAATCTTTAGTAGATAGGGTCTTATAATGATTTACTATATTTATTTATTTGATTTATAGATAATTAATTAATTCATAGGTAATTATTTAATTAAAATTATTTAGTACTAGTATTTAATTAATTCATTGGTAATTTTTTAATAAATATTATTTTGTATACTTATTTAATTAAATTAAAGGTGAAATAATTAGAGATTTATAAAATTTATAATTTATTATTACATTAGTTATAGTTTACTTAGGAAATTTAATTATTATTTATTTATTGTGAATTATTTACTTAAGTAATTCTAGGGTGATTTATTGATTGAGCCATCATTAAAGTAGTCCTAGTGTGCATATCTTATGGTGATAGTGGTTTCCAATCTACAGTTACAACTACATCTAAGCAAGGGTAGTGCAAGTTGATTAAAAAAGGAGGGTAATTACATAGTTTATAAATAAAATTAGATTTCGTTAATTAATTTTAGAATAACATTACCTAATCCCTAAGTCGGTAGTTAGCGACTTAGTTTTTTATTTGGTCATTTAAAATTCAATTGTTATTGTGTCATCATTGTTAAGTGTGACAGGAAAAATTGTAGAACAAAAGGAGGAGCAGAAGGGAATCTTGATCATCCTATTCAAGAATGTCGGGAATGGTAGAACTGGTTGCGATCGGGAAAGAGTTAGGCTTACAGGGCGAGGAGCTAAGGAAATTTGTGGACCAAAAGTATAAAGAAATGAAGGCAGAAGAGAGAGCAGCAGAGATAGAGAAGGGGAAGATAAGAGCTGAACAAGAGAAAGAGAAGGAGAGGATAAAAGCAGAAGAGGAAAGAAACGAAAGGAGACTTTCGAGAGAACACGAGTTCCGTGTCAAGGAACAAGAGATACTACTTCAGAAAGAGACAAAAGACCGAGAGTTACTACTTCAAAAAGAGACAAGAGAGCGTGAACTAGTACTTCGAGAGAAGGAATTAGCTCAACAAAAAGAGATGGAAGAGAAAAGGTTACAGCTAGAATAAGAAAGGCTGGCAGCACAAATTCGTTCAGAGACACAGTTAAGAAGACAAGAAATGGAAAATGAATCTAGAAGGGAAGCAGCACTAGAGAAAGAAAGATTAAAGGCCGAAGAAAACAGGTTTAAGAAATACACTGGCATAGTACGGAACTTCTGTGAAAATGAGGATATGTCTGCTTGGGTAACTAACTTTGAGCTTCAAATGCGTTTGAACAATGTTAATAAGGAAGACTATGCGATGATTTTCCAGAAACATTTAGGGTTTGAGCCACTTAAAGTGTTGGAATCAATACCAGAATTAGAGAAAATCGGATTATGACCATATGAAGAAATACCTAATAAATCATTATAAACTCAACGAAATGGGATATAGAAAACAGTATGTTGGATTAAAACCCAGGAGTGGTCAAACTTTTGTAGATTATCTGGCCGAGGTGCAAAACACATTTCAAAAATGGGTTGATGCAGCGAGAGTTCAAAATGACTACCAATCTTTGGTGAACCTACTGATAAAAAGTAAACTTCTAGAATCCCTACCAGATCCAATGGCTACATTTTAAATAGAGCAAACACCAGTGGATCTAAAACATATGAAACAATTGGGAGAGGGTTATTATAATGCCCATCCAGACATTTTCAGTTCAACAGTGAACGATGTCATTGAGTCAGGAGCTGCAGCATATCAGAAACCTCAGCAAGGAAGATACCCATTGAAAGACAAGAGATACAACAGGAAGAAAGCTAACATAATCAACTGTAGCCATTGCAATCGAAAACATGGTTCAGACGCTATTTGCGATAAGAATCCAGCATACGCAATGAGGGTTCAGGAGCTTATTGCCAATAGGAAGAACAAGCTCAATGACTACAATAGAGTGTTGAAATGTTTTTCTTGTTTATGTTACGGCTATGTACGTAATCAATGTGCTTTTAAGCGACAGATCAAAGAAGCACACGTGGCATATGGGTTGTCTGATAAAGACTCGGGTTCTGATACATATGAGGGTAATGCTGTTGAAGTTTGTTGCAATAATGATAACTGCTTTGTCTGTACAGAATTTCAAGCTGAGGGTAGCCTACTATGCGGTCACCAAGTACCAATCCACGATGCCACCACAGCGGCACATGACCAAGGTAGTTTAACACTACACAAAGGTATGGTGCATGGACGAACTGTATCAGTCCTGAGAGATAGCGGTGCCACGATATCAGGAATTCGCCAGGCATTAGTGAGACCAGAAGAATTGACACAGAAGTTTATTAAATGTAGAACTTTTGGTGGCACAATAGAAACATACAGACTAGGTTACATTTGTGTGTCAACACCATTTTTAACAAAGAGTATTTATGTTGCCATGTTACCATCACCGAGTGCAGATTTGTTCATAGGTAACAGGGAAGACTTAGAAAATATATCTGAGGAAGACATCACTAAATGGGAGGCAGAAAACATTCCAGTCAGCAAAGAGAATAGGGTGAATGATGTGACTCCAATACCCACATCAAGTGTGAAAGTAATGAGAGAAAAACAACGGAATGAGAGCAAAGGAGTAAATGATGTGACTCCAAACCCAACATCCACTGTGGAAGAAATGAAAGATGGATGTTGGAATGAAAATAATAGTATGAATGACTTGAATGAAAGCATAGAGACTGGAAGTGTCCAAAACATAACAGAAAGTGAGAAAGTAAAAGGTATACATGAGAGACTGGCAGTAATGACAAGTATGACTGCAGAACAAATGATGAGAAAAAGCAATGAGAAGACTGAAAGGAAGAAGGGTTATAGTTTGAAAGACAGGTATCCAAATCCCAAACCCAGTATGCAAGATCATGTACAGAAAAAACAGAGGAAAATGTATTTTAAAAAGAAAATTCTGAGCATCAATGAGCAAAATCAAAGTCAAGAAATACACGACGGTAAAATTAACAGTTTTATTCAATGTACTTGCAGTCAAAAGTCTTACAGGTTTTTGGAACCGGAAGAGGAAACAAGAGCTAGAACAGTTTGTTGGGCAACCAAAGGTAATCACGACCCATGAGACCCAAGTTGAGCACAGCAAGACAACCGCTCACAGCGTTTGTTCCAGTACGTGTGGCTACTGCAACATATATTGTTCATCATATGCCAAGTTCTTTTTGCAACAGGTGGAATGAATTTACAACTATTCTATACTTTCAACATAATTCATGATCTACAACTTTTAGGAATGATCTATCCAGTTCACAGAGGCTTTTTCATCTCGAAATTATATATCTCTACAGAAATTTGTCAAATTCTGAAATGTGGTACACTATTAGCATTAGTGCTTCTGAAATTATTACTTTTCGATCAGGTCTATTTGAAACACTTTCCTCATTCTGAAACTCTGAATTGTTGAAACCAATTTTAATTTGTCATGAATTTAAAAAAAAATTAACTTTGTTTTACATTAATGGTTCATGAATATGTGGATATCACCTTCCAGCATATATCTGGTACAAAAGTACTTATTACCGATGAATTGCAGAATTGAGTAAAATCTTTGTTGTAAAATAAATCATGTGAACATTTTGAAACAATATTTTAAAAAATGTGATGCCAATCATCAAACTATTGCAGATCTAGATGTATCTTTTACACATGCAGATATTATTTTCCAGTTTTATATTGGTCACAGAAATTAACATCTACACAGCAGAAGTACAGCACATTTGAGAACGAAGCATTTGCATTAGTTCTGAGTCTAAAGAAATTTCAAAATTATTTGTTAGGGAAAGAATTCACGATCTTAACTGACAATTTAGGTCTTACTAAATTGATGACCATGGAGTCAACAAACAACGCTAGAGTGTACAGATGGGCTCTATTGATTGCACAGTTTAAATTTAAAATACAGCACATGAAAGGCATCCACAATCACCTGCCTGATGTAATGTCAAGATTATAAGAAGTCTGTTTTACTATGTTTGTTTGATTATCTGAATTGTAATTGTTGATCGACACATATGATTTATATATATGTATATGTATCATGTATAAATTGTGTATATCATGTCATTGTGACGAATACTGAACATAGACATAAGGTAACGAGACGAAATAGTTTGGAATTAGATATGAAAATTTATTAACTTCAAAATGTAACCAAAATATTTTAGAACTGAATATGCAAATTTATGACGATGAAATATGCTATTTAATGTTTTGAACATGTAATGTCACTCAACAATTGAAATGTATACAGGGAATTTAAGTGATTAATATACCAGGAAATACGTTGTAATATTTTTGAAAACGTAAAGAGAGATAAGTATGAGAAATGTAATAAAGGCTAGTGGGAAATCACTATAGGTAGGGAAAATAAAATCCATAGCACCTATAAGGGGAAATAAATGAATATCTAATGGAAACAACGTCAGTGGATGTTCAGTGAGTGTAGTGGCAAGGGTGGGACTTTACGGGTTTACATTATTGTTCCATAGCCCTTATGGATTTCCGCACTTGAAAGAGTAGTGCCTGGGGTGATTTTCTGTCGTTTGACAGACTGTGGGATGAGGTGAGAAACGCGTAGAGCTTTTATGGTCTTCCGCAATTGAAAGAGTATTGCCTGGGGTGTTGATTCCATTAAGCCACATAATACTCACTGGGCATGACAACTGACAAAAGTTCCAAAGGAAAAATATGAATTACCCAAAGGGGTGGAATAAATTTTTTACCTCTGATACTAGTGGATATGGGGGATATTTTCACCCAGTTTAGGATGGTTGGGGGAAAGGCCTAAAGCTGACCTAAAACACCGAGATAGTCCAGATACTCGGATTCAACGAGAATCTGGAGATAGGTGAAGACCACTAGTTATCACGGGGACCACGATGATGCGACCCAAAGTCGCCACGTGAAAAGTAAAGGACCACCACGTGTTGTCACGTGAAACGAACCAGTGGTATAAGTCAGACTTGACTCTGGTCAAGTTTAGTTTGTGTCGACCTGTTGGAGTGAGAGGACGTGCGACTGGAATTGAGAATGTCAACGTGAGTGCCTGTGGAGAAAGGAGACCTTGCCGACGAAGTGTGAAGCCGAGATCGACCATGCCAGTGTGTGAGATGGCCAGAACCTCAACGTGAATCCATGGGAGCCAACTTTGGTCAGTGAATGCTTGAAGAAGACTGTTCGTTGAAGGCTGCGTGAGTTTAGGTACGAGAGCTGTTTGCTAGCACACCGACAGGACATTCTTGTATGTAAGTGTAAATACGTCAATAAACGCATGTCTCGTAAGCTCACATTGGTGTCGGCTTGTGCCAGTTGTGTAACGTGGAGCGTGTGAGAAGATCATCCACCACACACGCATGAACACTACCTAGACAACGAGAAGAAACACACACCACTTATTACAATTTCTATTATTTATTTAATGTGATCTATTTGATTATAAGTTATCTTGTCACATAACTGCAATTTAAAAGTTTATATATATCCTTTCTTTGAAATCTGGTGCTGCGTATCTCCAGTCCTTTGGCTTCTGCGAGGTTGATTAATCTCCATCCATTATCGTTTGAAACTGTGTGCAGGCTTTCCACGCCTGCTACATTTGTATAGGTTCTCTCTTCCTATTTTTGCATTGAAATCCCCTAATCAATCATTTGTCCCGTTTTTTAGTTTCCTCTATGATCTTCTCAAAGCGATCACAGAAATCTTATTTAATATGATCATATCATCTTCTTTATTTCTTTATTTTTATCCTTTATTTTTGGTGCATGCACATTAATCATCATATTTTGTTTTCTTTTTTCCTTTATTTGTAACTTACCGATCCTATTATCAACAGCTTCAAAATTTATGATACTTTCCCATAACCATTACTTGATGACAAACCCTGTCCCTGTTTATGTTTGTTTTGAATGTTTTCTCCACACACTATAATCACTCCATTTACCTCTTTGTTACCTTGCCCTAGCCATACTATTGCTTGAATTGCTGTTATATCCATTCTGTAATCTGATAACTCACGGGTCAGTTTTTCAGCTGCTCCAGCTTTATAAAAGGTTCGTACATTCCATGTTCCAAATCTCAAGTACTTCCACTTTCTTTGTCCGTTTAAATCCATCCGAAATCAATGCTTAGATATCTGTTTCGTGACGAAATGGAAGTTTTTCGAAGGTGGAGGTGTCGGCCCCACACTTCAACCCCCAACCTGAAGGACCAGTGTGTTTCTCTTTGTATGTTCTCTATCCACAATTTTGCTATTTGCTCATTTTATTACTCAAAAATCATAAGATGAAGGCAGAACACGTAGACGAATAAGAGGTGTCATAATGCGTGGAAGAGGGGCAAATAAGAGAAAGCAAAGTGGCTGAAAGAAAATTATTGGCAACAACGTTGATGAAAATACCTCAGAGGTTAATTTTAATTATTATATCTTGCAGATCATTCACCAACCAATAACTTAATTTAGGTTTATGTTATCTTATCTTATGAAACCGTTTTGCGCACTGAATCAAGATTTTATATTTTTATTATTATCTTTGTTCTATATCTTATATTCTCGTATTTCTCCATACACGCACACACACAACATATACGAATCAACTGTACGCATGCACGCCTAAATGTAGGCACTTGAAAGTACAGTAAAGATAATTCAATAATTAATACAATTCAAAATGAGATCGCGTCACTGGCAGATTTTTAAACCAAAAAAAAAAAATCTGTCTCTAAAAATGCTAATCTAAAAATGCATACAGCAAACGCGAAAGTTCCCTGCTTAAGAAAAGCGTTTCGGGGTAAACCCTGAGGGAAAATCCGTAGCTGGAAACCCTAAGGTTTTTCAACAATGTTTACACCGCTGCTCTGGCAATTCCAGAAATCTCTTCGGTGCCAAAACTATTTTTGGATATTACCGACGACTTAGAGAATTGGTACTGGCTGCCTGGGCAACAGCCTGTCCTCCAGTTTAACATGCTGTGCCCTAGTGAAGTCACTAGACTAGAGTCATGCTTAACTTACTGCAAGCTTGCAAAATTCAATTTTTTGTCTTCATTTGGGGGGGGGGGGGGGTTGGGGTGGGAGTGGGGGATGGTTTTTTTTTTTTTTTTTTTCTGAATACTTTTCATAGTAATACGGTTTCTGTTTTTACAAAGGGAGCGACATCACAGCAGATGCTTTAACTGTTGCTTACGAAGAAAAACCGGCTATCTCTCCCATCCAAGTGTACAGGTTGCGTTCACGAGATCCCGATTGGATGATTCTCAGTTTTTTTGTTTTTTTTTGGGGGGGGAGAGCAGGAAAAATAGTTCATGTAGTTGAATGCGGCATGCGTTCATTTCTAGACAGCTTGTGTTTAAGTAAGTAAAGTAAAGGTACCTTTTCCCACGCCTTTAGGCGTATTGGAAATATAGGGCTAGGCCTATATTTTTATAGACCAATCGGCACTTAGTGGGTAACGTGGTCAGCATCACGCCTGCCGCCTTTACTTTCCAGGACTGCACCTGGTACGCACTCAAGGCTGGGTCGACCGGAAGGTCAATGTCATTTTTTTTTAAAGTCTGGCACCATCAACAAGCGAACCCACTACCTTCCGATTCTCAAGTAGGCGTCTAGCCCCAACTCCACGGCGATTCTCTGGTGTTTTTGTACTTCATATATTCTAGCTGTATTAGAAAAAGGCTTACCTTGTTTAATGCTTGGGTCCAATGTGCATTGTCAGCTTGTAAAGTGGAAACGAGCCATAACTGTGGCGAGTTAACGTTTCAGCATCTTTTTTTTTTTTTTTTTTTGCGAATGTAAAGTATTTTTTCATGAGGTCTCAGAGATGTGGTTTTACAGAAGAATTCTTAGAATACCCTGGACAGCCAAAAAAGAGCAACCAAGAGGTTTTGAAAGAGGCGGGAGCCCGAAGACAACTTATCACAGATATCAGGAGACAGTCATCATTTTTCGGCCATGTTATGAGAAGAATTAAAATAGAACATGTTGTGACCACTGGAGAGATCTGTGGAAAAAGGGATAGAGGAAGACAACGAGAGAAGATTCTTGACAGTCTTGTTTCATGGCCTGGAGGTGTGTCGGCACACGAACTAATACATGCTGCAGGAGATCGTGGATTATGGAGAGGCATGATCGCTAACGCCAGTCGGCAAGGCACCTGATTATGATGATGATGAAAGTATACTGTCTAAAATGAGAGCACGTTGCAGGCTGGTGGCAGCATTCACAGTGGCATTATCGATCGGTATTGTCGAAAGGCCTATGGAACAAGCTGCGGCAGACGAGGGTAGAATCGATCACGTCAGTGTGTTTTAAAGACACATCAGCTAGACCGCAGGCGACATTGAAAGAATAGAGACCAAAGTGAGAACACTAGGTACATTTACTGAAATATTGACGGTTCCGGAATCAAATTTTCCAGTCATTACAATTGGAATTTCATTAGCTTTTTGTAACTGGAATATCGGATTTATTTAGGTAAGAAAAATATTGATGTAAATATGTTACGTCTATGCAAGACAAATACATATATATTACGATAAAACGATTTATGTTTCATCATACAAAAATGTCATACCTTTACTATATAACGCAGGCCAACCCCAGGATATGTTGGTTGTTTGTGGCTTAACAAGGCCGTTTCACTTTTACCATTGCTTTCTGACTAGTTATAAAGCGATCAAAATCAACAATATGCGAACTGCTGAAAAAATCGACTGCAGCTGAATCAGACAAATGTGTGTCGGAATTATGAAATTACCTTCATAACTTCTAAGCACCAGACGCAGACATTTTACATTTATGAAGTTTTTGCATTTACTGATTCTTGTAAAGAAGCAACCTAGCAATTAACAGTGATGACATTTTTTTTATAAATTGTATACTGAAGAACTAATTGAAACGAAGCAGGGTGATATGTTAAAGAATAAAATTCTTGAATAAATAGGATCTTAAAGTTAACAAATCTGAAAACAGGTGTATAAAAATAATAGAGATAACTGTCAGCGACATACTGATAAATTGTTAGCTGAATTCTAATATATATATATATATGTGTGTGTGTGTGTGTGTGTGTGTGTATATATATATATATACATTCGTATTTAGAATGTAGATTTCATAAAAATCACAATGTATCTGTGAAAAGCAGTCACAATATTTTGTATATTCTCCAGGTGTATAAAAAACATAGAGATAATTGTGTAACTTTAAAAGAATTGTTGCTCCCTTTGTTGTAGAGCAAATTGCCACATACTGATAAATTGTTAGCTGAATTCTATATATATATATATTCTATATATATATATATATATATATATATATATATATATATATATATATATATATATATATATATATATATATATATATATATATATATATACATACATACATACAATCATAAATAAAATGTAGATTTGATAAAAATCACAATTTATGGCTGAAAAGCAGTCACAATTTTTTTAATTTTTTTTTTTTGTATATGGACAACAACACCTTAAGACCTGGGTGACAGGCTTGATACTAGCACTCTAACTCAATACCCCTATAGACGTGAAAAGAGGCCTTGAAAACATATGTAGAGAAAGCAAAAAACTATTTTTCAAGGTGTGATGACACTGGAATAGGCGTCATCGGTGGTTTTACGTTTGTTGAGCTGAGACCATAGGACAACCTATAGATCTGCCCGGAGTGCTGTGATAATAGTCCACACTAATCACTGTATGCCATCTTTTCTAGAAATGACACACACTTGGAAACTCTTGCTGTTTATCAATATTTGCATATATCACCGCTGCAACAACAAATCTCAGCTTAGAAACACATTACAGCTCATAACAGATATCCAGAAGTTCCTATCTGGTTATAGAAATAGATATATGCATGAGATCCAGGTAACTCTGCGCATACAATTGGCTACCCCCTGCATGGAGCCCTATGTAGAGCTAAGGGTTACAGACTGAAAACAAGAAAGTCTTGGATGGCGCAAGCTGAAGACACAATAAGACTTGTGTGAAGGCTTGATCGATTTGGGCGAGGAGAGGAGTGGGTCAAAGTGTCCGAGCAAGAATTAGAATTGTGTAGGATTCTAATCACTTTAGGTCGTGAGTACAGGGACTGGCCAGCTGGTGCTGCAGAATCATAAGTTCAACAAATTATTCATGACAATTCCCACCAGGTGATGTGATTTTCTATTCAGATAGCTCTGTACTGAGAGGTAGACGCAATTTAAGGGGGTTTTTGGCACAAGCGAACAGATGTCCCTTAGAGCAGCAAAGCCTGGCATATGATTTCACAACGTCTAGTTTGAGAATGGAGGTGGAAGCAATTACTACTGCCTTCCGCTGGAATGAGAATCAACTGTACAAGCATGTCGCAATTGTTACTGGTATGTTCCGTGCAAAGTGGCAAACATCGTTTCAGAGGTCTCGCGTAGTTAGCGTCATTCAGATATTTCACTGATTTAGCCCAGGAGCTAGAGGCATATTACATGTCTGACTGCTCATGTGTAGACTTGTCTTGTGTGTGTGTGTAAATACTAGCTCCCGATTATGTTCCATCCAGGCTTTTTTTTAAACTGTGTTATCTTTAACTACAGCGAGTCTTTCTATGACTTCTGTGTAATTGTTTCTCCCTCTGCCTGGCTCTCGTGTTTCTCTTGTGTCGAGGATATTCCAAGAAAGTGGGCAATCTGCCTGAAGTATTGTTTAATTTTACGACATTATTAATAGTATTCCTTTGTGTTTGTGTGTGTGGGGGGGGGGAAGGGGGTGGGTGGGGGGTTGACTGCTGTAGTGAGTTTTCTTTAGTGTTAGACCTCAATTTTGTGTCCAGACCACTACTTTTTTTTTAATGTTTAAACCAATATTTGAAGTAGCTGGAAGGGTGTTAACATCCATTTCAGACAAAAGAGAAAGTTATCAACACTTAGAACGTTGTATTTTCTGATGTTCAATACGTTTATTAGTGCCAGTTAGGCTAATCAAGGGCAGAATCTGCGCTTTTGCACTGCTCCGAAGAACTCTCTCTCTCTCTCTCTCTCTCTCTCTCTCTCTCTCTCTCTCTCTCTCTCTCTCTCTCTCTCTCTCTCTCTCTCTCTCTCTCTCTCTCTCTCTGTTCTAATGACTGACTGGCTGATTTGATTCTAGACAATCGTCGATACAGCAGGTCTTCTTCTTAGAACACTTATAAAATCATGGTTGTATGCGAGGAGGTTAGAAAGGCAATACAACATACTGGTATTGTACAAAGAAGGTGTGAAATCACGAAAAAGAAAATGGAGAAAAATACAGAAAGGAGATGTTTTGTTACCCCTATCAATGAAATCAGACAAGCAAGATATAGAATGGCTTGGCCCACTTCAAGATCATTAGGAAAGTTTTGATGTTTTTTTTTTTAATGCTAATAGTAATATGTTGACACCTTATTGTATGACGTCCATTTTTGAAATCGGTTATGTATAAATTGGTAATTATTGTAAGGTAAGATATTATTGATGCTGTAGATACATAAATCTGACACCAACAATGAACAAGTGTGTTAATAATCTAGCACTGTCAGAGAAGGACACATCAGAAATCTTTTAAGTCATTTTCAAATGTGAAGGAATTTTCTCAGTTCGGATCGTTGACGTACCTCCTCTTAGCTAGGAAAACCTCTAGAATTGGTACCTGGAATGTTAGAACTCTCTATGATATAGGGAGAACAATGGAAGTAGCAAGGGAATAAAACATTATTAAAAAATTAGGGTTATTTGAAACTAGATTTACTGGGGCGGGGAAAAGTATTCTAAATTCAGGGGAAACTATTTTGTTCTCAGGACACACAGAGGAAAATTCGCCCCACACAGAAGGAGTGGCCGTGATGCTATCGAAAGATGCAGACAGGGCACAAATAGAATGGGAAGCTGTGAGTCTCAGAATAATAACAGCATCATTTAGAACAGCGAAACAGAAGGTGAACATATCGGTAATACAGTGTTACGCACCAACAAATGATGAAGATGCATCTGTTAAGAAAGAATTTTACATGCAGCTTCAAAATGTTATAAATAATGAAAGAAAGGGCAATTTTAAAATGTTGATAAGTGACCTGAATGCTAAGATAGGATCAGACAACACAGGTTATGGAGACATTAGGGGAAGACATGGTCTAGGAGTAATGAATGAAAATAAAGAATTGTTCACAAATTTGTGTGCAGGAAACCAGTATGTTATTGGTGAAGGTATCTTTCCCCACAAAAGAATACACAAGGTAACATGGGAATCAGCAGACCATAAGACAACTAATGAAATTAATCACCTATGTACTAACAAAAAGTTTAGATCATCCCTTTACGATGTTAGGGCTTTCAGTGGTGCCGATGTATTTACTGACCATTTCCTGGTGGTAAGTAAAATCAAGTTGAAACTTAAAAGATATAAAACATCTTATAATCATAGAAACCAATATAATGTAGGTTATCTCGGGGATAAAGAAGTTAAGGAAGTTTTCAGTTACATTCTCTAATAAGTACCAGGTGTTGCAGCAGTTACATGAAGATGTCAGCACAGAAGTCTGCTGGAGTCAGATCAAAGGAATCTGGAATGAATCTTGCGTATAAGTTCTTGGCAAGAAAGAACGGAAACATAAAGCGTGGATAACACCAGAAACCATTAATTTGATTGAAGAAAGGGAAAGTAAAAGGGCAGACTCAAACCATGGCAACACTAGAGCTGGTAAAGGAAAAATACACAAAAGCCAATAAGGAAGTTAGGAGACGTATACGGGCAAATGAAGTGAAATATCTAAATGACCTACCACAAGAAGCGGAGACAGCAGCAGAAAAATGAAACCTCAGATAACTTTACAGTAACACAAGAAAATTAGTAGGTAAATATAGTCAGCCAAATGGATAAATTAAAAATAGTCAAGGAAAGGTACTTACTAACACTAAAGATCAAATGGTCAGATAGGTTGAATATTTTGAAATGCTTCTAAATAGAACAGGTCCATATATCGTGCTCGAGTATGTGAAAAGCAGGCTCAAATGTTGTTTACCGTGTCCAGTGGACATGTGGGCGTGAATTGCATAGGTTTTTGTAATCGTTACAACCCAGTGGTCAATGGTGTTTAAGACTATATTTGAGAGCATAGCTCATGATGCGCGCACGAGAAAGCAACACAAATTGCGGTGAACACTATTTACTGTCTAAGCAATTGAAACCCTATAAAATGATAACGCTTCACCAAGACGATCATTTCATTTTTAAGCAGTCATGAATGGCGCCTCTATAGATAAATTTATTGAATATTGGTATTAGCCGATTGCAGGCAGGAGAAAGTCAAACCCAGGTTGCCAGGCAAATAAACGTGCATCAGAGTACCATCAGTCGTCTTTGGCACCGGTTCCAATCCACTGGTTTAGCTAAAGACCGACATCGCAATGAAAGACCCAGAGTGACAACAGTAGCGGAGAATAGTTTTTTTCGGCTTCGTCACCTCTGAGACAGGTTTACAACAGCTTTCTCAACTGCACAGGCATTTCTTCCAGAACGTCATGTGTCTAATCTGTTTGAAACATGATTTTGGACTTTGAGCTTCGCGACCACATCGAGGACCTGTCCTTAAGAGTCGCCACCGCCAAAATCAACTTATTTGGGCCACCCAACATCGTTCCTGGGCATGTGACAGTCAATAAAGACGTGTCTGATTCAGTGACGAATCTTTCCTTTTGTTGCAGCGTCATGATAGACGGCGTAGAGTTTACCGTAGATGAGATGAAGGTTTAGCCCAAAGTTGTGTTGATGAAGCTCTGCTGCACGGTGGTAGAGGTGTAATGGTATGAGGAATGATCAGTTACAACTGATGGAGTAAATTGGTGCACATTGAATGAAGCTTGAATGTGCAACGATACGTCCATACAATTCTTTGACCACATGTCCTTCCATTTTGGGATGCCAACAGATATCTTTTTCAACAGGACAACGTTAGACCCCATTCTGCACAGCTGACCACGCAGTTCCTAACTGCTAATAGCATTAAAACCCTTCCCTGGTCATCCCTGTCTGCAGACATGAGTCAGATTGAGCACCTGTGGGATGCGCTGCAAAGTGTTTGTAGCCGAAACGTTGCTCCAGCCAATGGTCGTGATCTGTTCCAGGCACTCCAGGAAGAGTGGGCAGCCATCCCACAGGCCAACATCAGACATCTGATCGCATCCATGCCCAGGAGATGCCAGTTACTGATCCACACCAGAAGAGGTCACACACCAAACTAACGGGAAAGGCCTATGCTTAAAAACTATCGAGACCCAGATGCATTAAAAGTTGTCAATTGATTGGTGGAACCCTAAAATATTATTGTGTGAAATTTGATTAATTTCACTTACTGCATTAGAAAGATGCAGAATTTTAAAATTGTGAGTATGTTTGTTCCTTTCAGTACCTATGCGTTTCTTGCAAAATTCAGTTTGGCGAGCTGGCAAGTTTTATGTATATCTTTATATATAAAAATCAATGATTTTTTATTTTTTTTTTTACCTATAGACTCAGAAACTACTGAACTGATTTAGCTGAAATTTTCAGGATATGTTTGTTTTCGATACCCGATTTTTACCCGTCATGGTTTGAAATTCTATCTGTCTTTGTTTAAGATAGGTGACGACATTTGTTGAGAAAATCTTCGAAACTAATATTGTCATTTTAGTGATATTTACTTATAGCCACGTTCGTAAATTCGCATGCGCAGCAGTTGGAACGAACGACTGTCACCGTTCATGCGCAGTAGGGACGCTCCATTATCAACATCACCATTGAAGGTTCTGCGGTATTTAGTTGCGTTAGAATCTAGAAAGGTAAGCGCATTTATTTCAGTGACATTAGTCAGTATGTACATTTTTTTTTAACTTCAAACATGTGTGGACCACTTCTTAAATCACGCAATGATAAATGCATACACATTATCTGTTGGCTTTCTCATATTGTCTACTAGCGTGTACAAGTATTATGATTGTTTTTGTTACTTTTATTATTCTTATTATACAAAACTACTACAGTTTACATGTCTACACAATTTCGGTTGGCGTTCTTCTAATATTTAAAAGAATTAGATAAATTTACATGAAATTCTGTCTCAGGTCAGTGTTAGAATCTAGAAATATCTCAAAAGGTGAGCGCATTTATTTCAGTAACATTAGTCAGCATGTACATTTTTTTTAACTTCAAACATGTGTGGACCACTCCCTAAACCCCACATCGATAAATGTATACACATTATCTGTTGGCTTTCTCGTATTGTCTAGCATGTATTATGATTGTTACTGTTACTATTAGTATTCTTATTAAACAGAACTACTACAGTTTAAATGTCTACACAATTTCGGTTGGCTTTCTCCTATTATTTAAAACAATTATATAAATTTACATAAAATTTCTTCTCAGGTCATCTGCAGGTAGTCTGTTAAGTCAATTATTTCATTTGCAAGACATATATACCACAAATCTTACTGCTACACTGAAAAATATTCATATCGTTCACTGACTTTTCCAAATATTTGCTGCGCAGTTACTATGCATTTCCTCTTGATTGTTAGCTCATGCTCATATTTTTATTTATTTTAGCGAAGCACTGGACACCTACATAATCATATCGTTTACCGGCTTTTCAGAATATTGGCTGCACAGTTTCTATGCATTTCCTCTTGAGTCGAAATAGAATGTTATCTCATGCTCATATTTTCATTTATTTCAGCGATACTTCAAGTCACATTTCTTTCAGTACGCGAGGACGAGCAAGCTACTGATGATCAACGTTCTCTAAATTCACACACTGTTCACCATTTTGTCAAACGACAAGCAATTGGCCCACCTACACCTAGAACACGCAAGAGAAGGGCATTAATTGCTTCAGAAACAGATAAGCAGCATGAAGTAAGACTGGAAACCGTTCGAGTGCACACTTCTGAAGCCAGTTCGTCTCAGTCAGACCAGCAGCGGAAAGCAAGATTAGAAAATGTTCGAGTGTGCACTGCTGAAGCCAGATCGTCTCAGTCAGACGAGCAAGACTGAAAACCAATAGAGTACGCACTGCTCAAGTCCGTTTATCAGAAACAATCGGATAACGGAAAGTAAGACTGGAAACCGTTCACTCTATCCAGGCGAACACTGCATGTTGATTTGAATCTTGGTTCATTCCATTACAACAGCAATTATGATTACAGTCTTCATCTAAAGGTGCTTATTGTCAAAATGGATAAATTGTGCGTACATTGCAGTACCTTCAAATTTAAGAATGACACACCGGGACTGTGCTGCGCATGTGGAAAAGTTAAATTGCCAGTATTACATTCACCACCTGAACCATTATCATCATTGCGCAATAAATATTGTGCGCGAGAATTACACGCCAACATTCAAAGTGCAAGGCCAGATTTATCATCATGCTGGCTCACTACTGCCACTACCCGACGCAGATTACAAATTCTTTCGATTTATTTCATAGGAAACACTGATCAACAAATTGATCAACGTTGTCGATTCAACAAGGGGACACAATGAGAAACAGTCGCTGCTTTACAAACTTTATTCAATCAACACAACAAATTAATTAGATTGTTCAGAACTGCTTTTCAACAAATACCAGATGATGACTACAGAGTTGTACTTAGAGCTGACAAAACACGACAGACAGTACAATGCACCAACAATTGATGAAGTGGCAATTGTTATGGTTGGCGAAAACTTTTACTAGCGAGATATAATTCTTCATCGCAGAAATTTTATGGCGACACAAACATATATTTACTTTGAAAACCAATACGCGTAAACAACTACAACATGATGCAACTGCTGAACATTTTGCAAAACATTTGTTAAATATTGGGAATGGGACAATGCCAACCAATGAATCCACACGATGTATCACATTACCAACAGACTTCTGTAAAATTACAGCTACCACAGACGAATTAATTCACAAAGTTTTTCCTTATATCACACAGAATTTCAAAATTATCAATGGCTCAGTGAACATGCTATATTAGCAGCTACAAACAACGATGTGTATGCCATAAATCCGAACATTCAAGACAATTTACCAGGCAGAGTGACAACTTAAAAGTCAGTCGATACTGTAATGAATCAAGACGAGCTTCTCAATTATTCAACTGAGTTCTTGATTTCACTTTATTTGCCAGGCATGCCACCCCACGTTTTAACCTTGAAAAATGGCGTGCCTATCATTCTTCTCAGAAACATCAATCGACAATATCTTTGCAATGGAACCAGGCTTTCAGTGAAAAAAGATGATGCCCAATATCATCAAAGGTACAATTTTGAATGGACTATTTAAAGGCCAGGATAAACTGTTACCATGCATCCCAATGATTTCAACAGACATACCATTCGAATTCAGACGCCTGCATTTTCCGGTGCGACTCGCCTTTGCAATGACAATCAACATATCACAGGGACAATCACTACAAGTGTGTGGACTACATTTGGAATATCTATGCTTTTCACATGGACAGCTATGTGTGGCCTGTTCACGGTTCGGAAAACCTTCTGATTTATTCGTGTCGCACCAGGCGGAAAAACTATGTTTGGGCGGTTGCATTATAGGGCTGTCATACCGGAGAGCTGGGTTTGACCGCCGGAAAAGTGTTGCTGTTGTGGGAAAGATACAAAGACTACCGGAGTGAAGACATCCTACATTGCTGGCGTGAAACGAAGCAAGATTTCTATTTTCTTTCTTTTCAGTGTAGCCAAACTATGGCAAAGCAACGCGTGGCCGGGTACAGATAGTATTTATACATATATATACACACACACACACACATCTGGACCAACTATTCGGCCGAATACGAATAGTGAATCATCATCATCAGGTGCCTTTCCGACTGGCATGGGCGATTATGCCACGCCACAATCTGTGATCTCCTTCAGCATGCATTAGTTCGTGTGCTAACACACCTCCATGCCATGCAACAAGACTGTCAAGAATCTTCTCTCTTTGTCTTCCTCTATCCCTCCTCCCACATATCCTTCCAGTAGTCACCACGTGTTCCATTTTGCCTCATCTTATAACATGGCCGAAAACATTATGACTGTCTCCTTCTCATGTCTGTGAATAGTTGTCTTCGGGCTCCCGCCTCTATCAAAACCTCTTGGTTGCTTTTTGATTTGGCTGTCCAAGGTATTTTGAGCATTCTTCTATAAAACACATCTCTAAGCCCTCAAAAAAATTGTCCAGGACTTACAGCCAAATATTAAAACTGGATGTATTTAGCAGGTAAGAATTCTTTTTCTAACCTTCAATGACAAAGATATATTGCATAAGATGTTTTTCATTTGATAAAATGCCTTTTAGCCTGTCCTATTCTGTTTCTTTTTTCAGTAATGCATCTTCCATCTGATGTTATCCATGTGCCCAGATACTTAAATGTCTGTACTTGTCCCAAAATAAAACCATTGACTTTTATTACACATTTAGGAATAATTATTTTCTATGATACCACCATTAGTTCTGTCTTCCCACTATTCAAACTGAGGCCCATCCTTCCACTTTCGTGTATAGTACAGAATAGTAAACATTTAAAAACATTTCATGTTATGCATCCTTTAGTCAGTCAGTATGTGGTAACTAATACCTAGGAATGAAAGTATTCTTAGTTTTATAACAAGTAATTAAACTTGTAAATTGTCAATGACAGCTTAGTTAATCCACTAAAGCGGCATTAGCTTTCAAAAAAATCGTTCCATGTTGTCAGCATTAAGGCAGCTTCTTGTTTCACTGAAGGTATTTTCAGCTGTACTAAACAGACGTTCACTTGGTACGCTCGTAGGTGGTGCACAAAGATAACGCTTGACAGTATGAACCATGGTGGGAAATCTTGATATGTTTATTTTCCACCAGACCAGAAACGGGTGTAAAGTAACCACTATTCGTATTCGGCCCGACTGCAACTATTTGGCCGAATACCGAATAGTTAACGGTCTATTCGGCCCCAAAGCGAATACGAAGCGAATATTCGGTACAGCCCTAATATATATATATATATATATATATATATATATATATATATATATATATATATATATATATATATATATACACACACACAAAACCACACACACAAATACAATTTACTCACCTGTACCAAGTAATTATATTAGTAATGATAAGATTATTATCTCCATACATGGAAATCACTCACGTCTTTTTTTTTAATTCTAAGCTGTTCGGAACGTGAACTGAATAAGGGAGAGAATCGCTTTGATTACTAAGGCTCTCGAAAAGTATTTAACAGTTTCAGTGGCAATTATTTTTTTTTTTTTTTTCATTTTAATATGTAACATTTTTCTTTTCATTACATTCTCGGTCTTGTTTCTGGTTGCTGATGTTGTGATTTGGTTTTTGTCATTTAAATTGTGTAATTTTAAATTAGGTCAGCAAACACTTATCAACGGAGGCCAGAGTTGGCAGGCAAGTATGATGTTTATTACAGGACGACTTATGTCATCAAACTGTATGGGACAATCTCAGTGCCTAGAAACACCTTTTTCGGTGATAGACTATGCATATTTGTGTAGGTCTTAAATACAAATGTGCTGGTATGAGAGAAGAACGATATTGTCCTCTATCCGAGATAGCTATCTTCCTGTCGGAACTCTGTTTCATATCTTCTCTGCTGACATAACACTGGTGTTGCACAGATTCTACCACAGTCTCAGAATCCTTAAAGCAGGCCTCTGTTAAATATGGGTGTATAGAGTTTAAGTAGGGACTAAGCATATGAGTTTGAGAATACTGCTAACCCTAGTGTTCCCTTTTTCACAGGATGATATCTCCGTGGAGGCCAGGCAGTTAATCACAGTCGACCAAGCCACCAGCTTAGTTACGGCCAGCAGCCAGATAATAGCACCATGGGTCCTGCCGACAGCTTTGTCCAGACGGTCAGGAAGTGACCAGTGTTTCCAGTTGGAGAGATCCATCCTCAGAGAGCTAACTTGAGAAGCCATAGGTTGCCTGCTATTTGTGGTGACAATTGTTTGTGCCAAATTAACTGTCATACAAAGTGTATCTTTTCGATAGAATATACTATCTTGTTTAGCTTGATCTATCCAATGTGCAGTTTCTGAGATGTGAAGGAACAGACCATTCCAGTGATTTGTTTTCCAGCCGCCCCAGTTGGTGTGGTGCAGGTGTTGCTGTGGACTAGACCTGGAGGAAGATAAGTTCATCATTACTCAGTGCCAGGTTCCTAGATTCGCTATCCTCACATGTGCCATGATGACATTGGCTGCTACTGGGAGCAATCCATGTTATAGTCAACTCTGACTTGTCTGTGATTTCTGAATATCAATGATTTTGTTGATTCCTTTTTGTGTTATCCATATCTGTATATGTTGAACTTATTACAATATGTTTCATGGAGTCTACCTTCTTGGTTTAGTATCCATCCTTCGATGTTCCTAGTTGTCAAGAGTGTGTGTAATACCATTATATTGCCGAGTTTGATCCCAGCTGCAGGCCATGCGCCTTGTGTTGGTTTCGACAGTGGTAACAAGAAAGCCGACCGTCCAGAGGCAATGACATACTACTTGACGTAAATTTGCCTAGAAAAACCACACAACAGCCAGGAGCTGTTGGGGTTGGTTCTGCAACATCCTGTAAAGGATACGCAGCTAACTGATATTTGACTAGAATAGGAGGCTATCTAGTCTGGGGCTGCATAAGTAGTGAGGAAGTTAGGCCAAGTTGCGCCTAGGAATATTTTATGTTCTGTAGTGTCATAATTTGCGTCGCCTCAACCCTGAAGTAGCGGGATTCCGCCTAGACCATTGCGAGCCAACATATCAACATTTTATAACTACTTCGGAGTGCTACTTGGTTTTTTAGGGGAAACCCATACAAAGGCACGTGACACCAGCAGTATGTGACCCCCCCCCCCCCCCCCCTCCTCCCGCGTTTCTGCTTTTTGATGTGTCTGTTTAATGTTATTTTATGTTTATTACCTAGGTGGTATTGTCCTTTTTTGTCCGATCGTATTTGTAATTTGTTGCTCGACGATCTGTTGGATGTCTGTTTTCTTTTGTGATGTTTGTGGCTACTTGCAGTCTGGTAGCTAGTCACATGTCCTAGTACAGTGTTCCTAACCCCTCCTTAATGTCGACAAATGAACCAGTGACGTCACTCAGATAAATATATTCTGCAGCAGCCCAACATGGCTGTCGAGCACTCATGTTAGAGTGTCGGACACATCTGCTCGTCGGACCTAAATGTTTTTGTTACACCCAGGCTGATCAGTAATCACTGCGTTTCATTTTAGATGGAAAATCATATTTCTTTTTATTATTATTATTTTAAACCATTTACGACTGATTTATTAGTGTGCATTATTGCGTCACAAACGTTAGCACTATATAAATTGTCGATTAGGCTCTTTCCTCCCATGACACCATTTTCGGAATACGCAAAACACATTTTATTAAATTAATTCTTACATAAAAAGGATACTCTATGTAAAGTTTCCACTGTGGTGAAAAATGTGTATACTTTGCTATTTTTTTTTTTTCTCATTTTTTTTTTCCATTTTTCTTTTCTTTCCTTAGGGATTTGTGTTCATTGTGATTGCAGTCGTCAGTATTGGAGTCGTCAGTATGGGAAAGGAAACCTACATCGAACTTATCATACAGTTCATGACTAACAATAATCACACAGGGATTGATTTCAGGGAGCCGTTCGTCAAACCATCGTTGCGCTATGTTTATCCCTTATTTATGTTTCTCCATGCTACTGTAGGAGTTGTTGGTGTAGCCGGAAATGCTGCCATGGTGATTATTATTGGAAAACATCGATTATATCAGGTAACACCCACGCTTTCCATTACTTTCATCCACTTCATAATTTTTTTTTTTTTTTTTTTTTTTTTTTTTTTTTTAATGTTTGACTTAGAATAACTTATTATATTGTTTTTTATCTTTAAAATTAACATGTGCCGTTATGAAATACTATATCATTAATATCCTAAAGCGTTGTTCGACTCAATTATTTTATGAGCTTTTCTTTTCTGTCTCGATCACAGATTATTTTGTAAAATCCACATAAGTTAATTTCAAACAATACGGCAAATGTTATAAATATTTTAGTACTTTTGAAAATAATATTCGAGTTGTTGCTAATTTCAGCCCAAATACGGGACGCTATTTTTTTTTTTTTTTTTTTCGGTAATTTTAAAGCCCTACCCCGGCTGTCATCGGATCCCTAAACATAACCTACGGATTGAACGGAGTTTCTAGAAAGTGCAGCGAATGCTGGCACTTTGTGTCGCCGGGTGTTTATCGCTCGTTGTTCTGTCTTGGTGGGGCTGAACGTCAGTTAGTCAGTCTTCTAGTTTGCATTATTTTCTTTCGTGTGTGCCCTTTTGTACTCATTATAACTTTCAGATGCATTATCCCTTTTCATTACTGTTCCACAATTGGAAATCATGGGAAATCAAGGATGTGGTATAATTAATGACATGGGGGAAAGACTGAGCGACTTCTGCATGGCGAATAGACTTGTTATAGGAGGAACACTGTTTCCTCACAAGAATATACACAAGCTTACATGGATATCCCCAAACAGAAGAGATGTAAACCAGATCGACTATTTCATGGTAAACAGATAATGGGGTGGGTCCCTAATCGATGTGCGTGTTAAAAGAGGAGCAGACGTAGGAAGCGATGATCACCTTGTTGTTGCTCTACTACATCTTAAACTCAAAAAAGTTCACACGCAAGTTAAGACACAGACACCACGCTACAATGTTAACCTTGTAAGAGAAAATGACATTGCCACTAAATTTATAGTAGAACTCAAGAATAGATTTCAAACCCTATCAAGTGACCCAGACACTCAAACTACAATCAGCATTCAAAACAGATGCAACCAGATCAAAGAAACATACAAATCAACTAGCAATAACATATTAGGAACCAGGAAACAACACCACAAAGTATGGATAAGTAGCCAAACCATAGACTATATTGCCAAGCGAAAAATAATAAAGAGCCTCATAAATCACACCAAATGAGAACGTCAGAAAGACAAACTTATGTTAGAATATAGCGAACTAAATAAAATGACAAAGAAAAGTGCCAGAGCTGACAAGAGAAGATTTATGGAAAATCTAGCAGAAAAAGCAGAAAATGCTGCTAAAGCACATGATCTACAAACCCTACACAACATTACCCAGCAAATTTGCGGAAGCAGAAACAATTATCACAGCATACCCATCAGAGATAACCAAGGCAGACTGCTCATCACAGAACAAAAATAGGACTAAACACTTCTCCGACCTCTTGAACAGACCTGATCCTGAAATTCCCCCAGATATTCAACCAGCCTCTCAGGACATTGACATTATTACTGAACCACCAAGCAAACAAGAAATCCTTAAAGCTATCCACAATTTGAAGAACAACAAAGCACCAGGCAAAGACGAACTGCCAGCAGAACTTCTCAAAGTAGATCCCAACAAAACTGCTAGCATTCAAGAACCATTGTTCTAGGATATTTGGGAAAAAGAAGTGTTGCCTGATAACTGGACTGAAGGAACAATAGTCCAAATCTTAACAGACTGCAATAATTGGAGGGGAATTACTCTACTCTCAGTACCAAGCAAAATATTTTGTAAAATCATCATAATGCGGCTTGAAAAAGGAGTAGATAAATGCCTACCAGTGGAACAAGCAGAATTCAGAAAGGGCAGAGGAACAACTGAGCACATCTTCGCCATACGTAACATTTTAGAACAATGCAATGAATGACAGAGAAATATATATATTAATTTTGTGGACTTTCAGAAAGCTTTTGACAGCGTCCATAGAGACAGTCTGTGGAAAATTTTACGACATTATGGAATTCCAGAAAAATAGTCAACATAATTGTTCTCTTCTATAAAGACTTTTCCTGCAGTATAAAAAATTACAATACATCTTTCCCAGTAAAGACAGGTGTAAGACAGGGATGTGTTATGTCATCTCTCCTCTTCAACCTTGTGATTCATTGGATACTAAAGGACACAGTAGACAGGACATTGAGAGGCATACGATGGACTCTATTCACCATGCTTGAGGACCTTGATTTTGCAGATGATATAGCACTCCTATCACATAAACATGAACATATACAAGAAAAAAGTAACAAACTACACAGCACAGCAGAAATGGTGGGACTGAGAATAAATACAAGGAAAAAAAATACAAGGAAAACTAAGATCATGACAAGCAGTCCAAACCAGCAACCAGTGACCGTAAATAACCAAACTCTTGAAAATGTAGAACATTTTACATATCTTGGGAGTGTGGTGTCCATACCGGGAGGGACCGAAGAGGACATACAGTCACGTCTGAAGAAAGCTAGAGCTGCTTTTGGAAGGATGAGGCAAATCTGGAAATCCAACAATTACTGCAGAGGAACGAAACTCCGACTCTACAAGAGCATCATTTTGCCAGTTCTTCTTTATGGAGCGGAATGCTGGAGAATGACCAAAAAGGATGCACACAAGCTGTCCACCTTCTACCACACATGTCTACGTAGAATTATCAAAATTTTCTGGCCAGATACAATCTAAAACACTAAACTACTTCAAGTCACAAACCAAGAAACTTTAGACAGTATGATTACCAAGAGAATATGGAAATGGCTTGGCCACTTTATGAGAATGACTTCTGATATACCTGCCACAACAGCTCTCACATGGACACCAGAGGGAAAGAGAAAACAGGGGTGCCCAAAAACAACATGGAGGCGAACGATGGAAAGTGACCTGAGTACGGCATCTTTGACATGGAAAACTGCACTGAAGATTGGCCAGGACAGGAAAGCATGGAAAGTCCTCTCTCTCTCTCTCTCTCTCTCTCTCTCTCTCTCTCTCTCTCTCTCTCTCTCTCTCTCTCTCTCTCTCTCTCTCTCTCTCTCTGAAGCCTCGTGTGCCACTAGGCATAACGAGAACTGATGATGATGATGATTAGTATTCTAGACACAATTATGTCCTTTTTTAGTAACATACATACAAATTTCAATACTAAAAGTAGATGAAAAAAAAAGTATTTGTCTAATATAATGATTGCGATGTTTTGTGATATTATGATATTGACATCAGCAATGAAACCTATCTTTTTTTTTCAAGGACCAAACCTACTTTTTAATGACCAACCTTGCAATGGCTGACCTGATCAAGTGCATGGTTGTGCTACCAATAACCCTAGCTAATCTGCTAATTCAGAACTGGCTGTTTGGGAGCTTCCTTTGTTTTTTCTTACCAATGCTCCAGTGCTTTCCGGTTCATGTTTCAATGCTGACTTTTCTTACCATTGCCATCGACAGGTAAAGAAACTGTGTTGTGGACCTATCGTTTATATTCGGTGACAGTATTTTATTCGTTTTTTTTTTTTTTTTTTTTTTTTTTAGGCTTAGTTAACCCTTTTTTAACAGAAGAAGGTAATTTTGATTTGCATGAGATACATGCGAAATACTTGGCCTATGTATTGGATATATCCAGAAAGTTAACGAGACTATAAGTCATGATGCTTTGTTTCATTAGTATGGTACAATACATTTTGGTCATGTAGTTATAAACATTGGAAGCTAAACCGCAAAGAAGTTGGTTCTGATACTTAATACACAAAAACCTGCGACCTTCCAAGACAAGCATTTCAAGTTGTATTTGATCCATGCTATTTCACAGACACTGATTTCACGATATATGAAATATATATATATATATATGAAGGAAATATATGTTAATGAGGAAAGATTGGAAGTGGTGGAAAATTTCGAATATCTTGGGTCACTGGTTACCAACAATGGTGACACAATGAAAGAAATTAAACGGCGACTATCAATTGCTCTTCAAAGACTAAAACAACTGAATAAATTATGGAATTGTACAGATAGAATTACAAAGGTCAGATTTTTAAGAGCATGCATCTTTCCCATTGCAACATACGCCTGTGAGACCTGGACACTTACTAAACAAGCGGAACAGCGCATAAATGCATTTGAATATAAATGTTACAGACAGGTTCTAAGAATATCTTGGGTAAAGAAAAGAACAAATGCATCCATACTTCAAGAGCTGAATATTGAAGAGGGTTGGCTAGTAAAGACAATAAAACAAAGAAAATTGAAATATTTTGGTCACTTGAAACGTCATGGAGGTCTAGAGAGAACAATAATGGAGGGGTATATGCCTGGGAAGAGAGGAAGAGGAAGGCCAAGGAGAAGATGGGTGCAGGATGTGGCAGATGATCTCCAGATGGGTGTATCAGACGCAGGACATCTTGCTCATGATAGGAAGGTTTTCCGGAGGGTTGTTATGGCAGCGAGGTTCCGCGAGGGACATGCTACTGAATGAATGAATGAATGATTTCACGATACCCATTCTAGACGAATACATTGAGAAGCAACAACCTCTCATCTTGAATTTTATTGATTTCAAGAAATCGTCTGACTGCTTCCATAGAATTTCACTATAGAGAATTTTGTAATGTTACTGCATGCCGGCTAAAATAATATGCATCATTAGAAATTAATACTATAATTCAGAATGTGCAGTGGGCACTGAAAATGGTCTAAGTGACTAATAGTGTGTGTGTGTGTGTGTTAGTGTGTGTATGTGTGCGTGTGTGTGTATGTGTGTGTGTAAGTGTAAACTGGAGTGAACCAAGGCTGCATTCTATTTCCCTTGTTGTTTGGAGTAGCCATTGATTAGGTAATGAACAAATATTGCAAAGGCAATACTGTGATTTCTTATTCGTACACTGGCTGTGAATTCAGGCGGAAAGTGCCGGTTGATTGTCCGCTTGGACTTTTGGCTTTTACCTGGACCTGTTTTTTGCGTGTACAACCCTTTTACTGGCTTTTGCTTTTCCCTGCCTCGCGGGCAGATGTTTCCCGACTTCGAGGGAAGACGTCAGGCCTATCTCTAGGATGACTGTGGCCATTGTTGTTGTTGTTGTTTTTTTTTTTTTTTTTTTTTTTTTTTTTTGTGGGTCCTGATGTTGCCTTATTTGTGTGGTATCCTCCTTGTCCCTTTATCTACAGATGTTGCCCCCAAACTACTCCCTTTGGGGCAGCCCTATGTAGAACATTTTGCCCTCAAGCGAAGGCAAAGCAGATCATGGGCATTCCCCGCCATCCAAGGAGGCTTCCATAAATGCAGAGCCAACACGTGCCGCTCTGGTTCTAGGCTCACCCAAGGAATCGTCACGCCCTGCACATGTCTGTTTAACCTCGTATTAGGCCTCCCGCTCGACACGGGCTGCGCCCTCCGAAGATCGGCGGGGAGCAGCCTGCAGGTTAATGACTTTCGTGACCACACAAATAGGTACATTCTTTTTCGTCGCACGACAGTCATCTTTGACTTGCCTGTTTTCATGACAGAATGAAGAATCCTGCGTCAGGCATCTGTTTGGTCCCAACACTTGGGCGAATGGGTCCTCGGGGTGCGGAAATTTTGACTTTTTTCCAGTCAGTACTAATTACGATGGTCAGATTTTGAGCTTGTTCGTGTGCCATAGGATCTATCTTTGTCAGACGTTTGGACTAGCCAGCCGAAGGACAGTTGCTGTCTTGGTGTACCTCAGCGCGGTGACGACGTCGCTGATGATTGATATAGAATGTACATAGGTAGGATCTTGCTGCGAGAAACTACACACTCGTTTGAGCTGCGGGTAAATCTCTTTGTCAAGGGTTGAGTTTCAGCAGCACAGTTTTCCCTTTACTCAACGGACTATTAACTGAGAGTTGTCATTTAGTGGTACATCTGGCAAGTAGACTCTACTCATGTTCCAAATGAGTTTTGGTAGACTTTTTCACCCATGCGTTTGGGGACGGGCTGATGAGAGCCACAAGGACATTATGAGGGCCGCCAACTACGAGATCCCCTGTTAATGCTCGTTTGAGACATTATCGGTGGCGCACGACGAGGACGTGCAGCCGGAGTCTTGCGTGAGGTTCCGTAAAACCAGAACAGTGAAGGACTGGCGCCCGAGTGACGTACGGAGTATCACCTTATACACATCATGTTGGATTTAACTTTACCTCACACCTGTGACAGAAATCACCGGGCCACAATACTACCACTGATTACGTCGATTGTGATAACAAAACACAAAATAACATTTTGTAGGAAGTCGGCATTCCGAAACCCAAGTTCAAGGTGTCTCCTTCGTGCCAAAGAACTGCATGGCTGTTGGGTGAACAGTCGTTAACGAAGGCAGTCAGGTCGTTGTAGGGGCGACGCCTGCTGGTGGATGTAATGTCCTAAGTCCCTTTCCCAGCTAATAGTGAGGGTACTGCTGGGGTGACCATTTGTTAACCCCTCACATAATGCTTCAAGTCACAGTGGACGCTAGGCACGGCCACTTTTTTTTTTTTTTTTTTGTTTTAGCCGTGGCAGTTCTGCCAGGCGGTGGCCGTTGCATTTTTGCTCCATTTGTAGACTGGAAGGATATGGTTTCGTCACCCAGCTTCTGAGTTGAGTGCATGGTGTGACACTGTGAGCTACGAGTGTTTTTCGTTGGCACAGGAGCGGAGCAACAATGGGGTGACCCGTTTGCTATGATGCTGAAACTAGGATTACCAGATTACCAGATTACTACCACTGATTGCGTAGAGAACAGACAACTGGAAGGCCTTGATTTCGCAGATGATATTGTTCTGTTAAGTAAAAAAACAAAAACATGCAAAGAAAACAGATAATTTGTGGTCCATAGCATTAAAATCAGGACTACACCTAAATTATAAGAAAAGAAATATATTACAGATTATTTTTTTTTTTTAAATAGATCATGTAGATGTCATGCAAGAGAACAAACCAATCAAAGTAAAGGACCATTTCACCTATTTGGGTAACAATTTTGACTCACAGGGAGATACAACAAAGGAAATTATGATACTCGTGTGTGTCGTTCAAGCCCTACCAGGACCGTACAACGAGCAACCAACAGCCGGTAAAACTAAGTACCACCATTCGGATGAGGATCATATAGGCAAAAGTCTCAGGAACCCCCATTTGACCGTTAGGTTACATTAGGGCCCTGACTACAGCCAGTGTAAATGTAAAGGACCCCTTTCAGACGTATTGGGCATATAGGGCTAGACCTAAGTTTTATAGACCAAACAACATTTGGTGGGTGATGTGGTCAGCATCCCAACAGCCACCTTTACTTCCCGGGACTGTACCTGGTACCTATTCAAGGTTGGGGAGGCAAGGTCATTTTTTTTTAAAAATCCGGCTGTCATCAGGAACCGAACCCACAACCTCCTGATCCACAGGCGAGCGTCTAGCCGCTAGACCACGGAGACTCCCGTTACATCTGTTGAGGCTTTAAATTAACTAAGGATTGTGTCCCACATCGGGACGGGAATTACAATTATGGCAAAGCAACAACAGTATTTAAAAAACTCAATAAAATATTGAGCTCCAAATTATACAGCTTTAAAACCCTAACCACGAATCTTCAATTCTTACGTTATTTCAGCTCTAACATTTGCCAGCAAAAGTAGGAAAACCATTTTAAAAAATGGCACGAAAGTTAAATGCATTTGAAAAAAAAAAATATCTCAGAAAATCCTAAACATAAAATGGGGTGATTCACAGAGTTAGGAGATCAGAGAACTGTCTGGATATTTACCTGTATCGGCAAAGAAGGTGTGGATATATTGGACACACTTTGAGACGAAATGAGCAAAGATTTACAAAACCATGCGTTGAAATTGGAAACAAGCAGTCTGAGCAAAAGAAGACGTCCAAGAGAAACATCAAGAAAAACATTATTACGATATGCAACAAATGCTGGGCTGAACTCCATCTCAGAAATCGAGAAAGTTGCATGCAATAGAATGGAGTGGATAAATCGAATGCCAGCCCTGTGTGACACACACAGGATAAAGAGGATGATATCGTATGATGCTGTTTGTTTCTCTAACGGTACGCACCGAATTACGCTGTTTACCGGAATACTAAAATCATTTTGGAATCAATCATTTATTTTCAAACTGTATACTTTTATTTTTCCTTGAGTTTATTAATTCGTTGTACGTTAAACGAAGTGAACTGTGATTTCCTTGGTTTGCATGAAACCGTTTTTTCCACTGTACGTCTTAGGGCCTAAAGACAAGTATTGAATATATCTCATAAAGTGTAACTATACTATATAGTTTGATTCCAGCTGTGGCCAGTTTGCCAGCAGATCGCTTTGCGATGATTTCGACAATGGTATTGAGACTAGCCGTTAAATAAGTAATAACAAACTCCTGAACGTAAAATTGTCTAGGAAAACGACAAACAGCCAACGAATGCTGCGGTTGTTTCAGTCCAGTAAACAATACGCACCTAACTTTTGCAGTCCGTGCTTTGTGCAACACTAAGTGCGGCTGATACTCTATTCAGCAAAGAAAGACCGAACCATTTTACTAGGGCTGTACCGAATATTCGCTTCGTATTCGCTTCGGGGCCGAATAGTGGACCTAATAACTATTCGGTATTCGGCCGAATAGTTGCGGTCCGGCCGAATACGAATAGTGGTTACCTTATATTACACCCGTTTCTGGACTGGTGGAAAATGAACATATTAAAATTTTCCACATTGGTTCACACTGTCAAGCGTTATCTTGGTACACCACCAAATGAACGTCTGCAAAACATGAAATGTTTTTAAATGTTTACTATTCTGTACTACTTTTTGTGAAGTAAAATTTCAGCGTACATTTGACATTATTTATTTTTTATTTTTTTTTTTTTAGATCTATTTTATACACTATTCGAAAAAGGAAGAATAGGCCTCTGTTTGAATAGTGGGAAGACAGAAGTAATCCCGGTATCAAAGAAAATAATTATTCCTAAATGTGTAATAAAAGTCAATGGTTTTATTTTGGGACAAGTACATAAATTTAAGTATCTGGGCACATGGATAACATCAGATGGAAGTTGCATTACTGAAATAAGAAACAGAATAGGACAGGCAAAAACTGCATTTTATAAAATGAAGAACATCTTATGCAATATATCTATGTCATTGAAGGTTAGAAAAAGAAATCTTGCTTGCTACATACATCCAGTTTTAACATATGGCTGTGAGTCCTGTGCAATCGGTAGGCAGGAAAAACAATTTCTAGAGGCCTTAGAGAAGTGGTTTATAGAAGAATGCTTAAAATACCTTGGACAGCCAGAAAGAGCAACCAAGAGGTTTTGAAAGAGGCTGGAGCCCGAAGACAACTTATCACATACATCAGAAGGAGACAGTCATCATTTTTTGGCCATGTTATGAGAAGAGGGAAAATAGAACATGTGACCACTGGAAAGATCTATGAAAAAAAGGGATAGAGGAAGAGAACGAGAGAAGATTCTTGATAGTCTTGTTGCATGTCATTGAGCTGTGTCAGCACACGAACTGATACATGCTGCAGGAGATCGCAGATTGTAGCGAGGCATAATCGCCCATGCCAGTCGGCAAAGCACCTGATGATGATGATGATGATTCACTATTCGTATTCTATTCGGCCGAATAGTTGGTCCAGCTATTCGTATTCGGCCGAATAGTGAAAATCACTATTCGGTACAGCCCTACATTTTAGTGACAGGTGTATATGAAAAGCTAATTTAATGATATCATATATTTTCACGTGGGAACTTACCGATCATTATCATCATATGCCCTGCCAACAGGCGTAGCCACTTATGCGTCTCCACAGATCACGATCCCTGGTTGCATGAAACAGCTCTCTTGACGATATCCCTCCATGCCATCGTTTCAGCCTATTCTGCATCATCTTTCTTGGTCTGCCTCTACCGTTTTGTTCCACAGATCTTTCTAGTTGTCACGATGTTCTCCAGTGGCTCTCTTCTCATTATGTGGCCAAAGAACAGTGTTTGTCTCTTTCTTATTGTAAAGATCTAATTTATTAGCTTCTTTCAAGCAATCGTTGTTAGTTACCCTGGCCGTCCTAGGTATTCGTAACATTCGTCTCAGAAACCACATCTCTGTTGCTTCCAAATTTATCTTAATTTATTCACTGACATTCCAAGATTCGCTGTCATACAGCAGAACAGATTCTATGTAACATTTTAGCACCCTCTTTTTGACATTAAATGAAAGCGATTTATCGCGTAAGATATATTTCATTGTCTGAAATGCAGCCTTCGCTTGACCTATTCTGCTTTTAATCTCTGTCAAACATTTTCTGTCTGATGATAAAATTGTTCCCAGATATTTGAATTTGTTGACTTGGTTAAGTCTGTTTACTTCAATTGAGATATCACAACGTGCAATTATCTTCTTCTTTGATATAACCATTACTTCCGTTTTCCTAATATTAAATGAAAGTCCTTTCTTAGCATTCTCCATCCCCACAATATCCAGCAGTTGTAAATCAGTTACATTTTCTGCTATCAAAACTATCGTCCGCATAAGGCAAATTGTTGATATTGATTGTGTCCTCCAACTCTTACTCCTGCATTCTCTTTAATTTCACTTAAAATTGTTTCACTATATGGAGAGAAAGGGTATGGGGATAAGACACATCCCTGACTTACTGCTTGTTTTATCTGTTCAAAAGTACCCAATCTGTTTCCCACTTTAATTGTTGCTACTTGGTTCCAGTAAACGTTTTTCATTATTCTGAAATATTTACCGTCTAAACTGATGTATTCTAACATTTTTATCATCTCCTCATGTTTAACTTTGTCAAATGCTTTGGTATAATCTATAAAGCACAAAAATAGGTCCTTTTGTATGTCCATTGATTTTTCTATCAGTATTCGTGATATCAGTCCAAATTTCAAAACAACTCCTAAATAAAACAGAAACTTCTGAAATTAAATATTATAGAATATTTCTTAGAATAGCATGCATCCAGAAAGGGGGGGGGGGCAGTAATAATTTGGGACCGGTATTCGGAAAAGTGTCACTTATTTTAATAACGCTTCCTCGGCTACTCTCATTTTTCTTTTTTAGTCTGTCGTCCATTTAGACATACAGTAGTAAGATTTACTTTCAGCTGTTAAAAAATAAAAAATAAAAATAAAAACTTTAGCATGTGATACACACACAAAAACTATAATTGTAAGTCCTAATACCACTACTATAAAGACAATTATATGCTGCGTGTTGTAGAGTCGTAAAAATAAGACTATCTGTATTTCTGCGCCGACAACGATTGTGATATTAACCATTTTAGACACCTGCGCGTTCTATTTTTCTTTTCTTTTCCATTTCGCCAGACTAAGCCACAGCAAAGCGTAGTGGGTACTGCTTGTATAATATAACATAATATAAGGTAATATGTTTAATTATGTTAGGAATCCAAATCTCAACACTCGAGACATTTTAATAAGAGCCCATGGTGAGCAGCTTGTGAAGAGTTCCAGTGCCGACAGTGCTAGTAAAAGTTCGACTATATTGATATGTCTGTCTTGCCTTTTCTCTGAGTTTAGAGTGTCGTCTAGATCACCTGGTCCCTTCAGTGCCTATGATTTCCACACTACGATGATCTGTCTATTCGTGTTTCTTCGTTGTTCACTTAACGCTCCAAAAGGGCCAGACCACATCTAGCTTGTCATATATCAATTCGCCACTCAGTGGTGCAGCGCCAAGCAGTTGTTTTTTCCTGTTTCCCAACACATAGGTACTTAACACAGAAAAGAGGCACAGGAGGCTAATACTTGCGACTACTTGTTACTCTTACAACATACGCTGAGCTAAGATTCAGGAGCCGACATCACGGTAATTAGGGCAAATCCAAAAACGCCCTACCCCACCCTTTTTCTCTTTCAGCATCTTCAACTGTCAGTGTTTATTATATACTAGCTGTACCGGGACACGCGTTTCTGTGGCATAGTTTGGCTAAATGGAAATAAAAGAAAATAGAAATCGCACGTGTCTAATACAAATCATTGTCTGCTCAGATATAGAGATAGTCTTTGATCCCCGCCCCCCCCCCCTCACCACCACAACTAAATCCACCTACTACTCTCTCCCTCATCAAAGGTTTTTGGAAAAGAAAGACAAAGGAAACCGCACGTGTCTAATATAGTTGATGTCGCAATCATTCTCTGCACAGATATAGAGATAGTCTGGTTTTCCAACTTTAGAATACGCACCTTATAATTCCTTTTATTAGTGGTCGTTTAAATGGTGTTATTAGCACAGGAACAAAAACGGTTATCTGGTTATCACATGCTAAAGCTGTTTGTATTTTTATAGGAGAATTAAAGCTACAACTGTACTTGTAAATAACAAAGTAAGTCGCAAAAAATAGAAAAGCGGAGCTAGCGTTAGTAAAATATAAACAAATTAGGTAATGAGAACTTGAAAATCACTTGTAAAGCTCTTTAAGTTCTCTTAAATTTAAGTCATTACCCCCTCCCCTCCCCTCTTCCACCGACTACTGCTCTCTCCCTATTTGAAATATTTGAAAATCATTACCTGGCAATATTTTTTTGTTGCTGTAACTGACATTGACATCCCTGTCCATCCAAACTAAAATGGGGAGCAGGAATTGTAATAGGTAGTGAATAGGGCTAGTGTAATATTTACCACATCATGCTTCAAGTACCAGTACAACTACTACCACGATCACCACCACAGTAGCTAAAATAATGTCACTGCTATCTTTGTTACTATCGGAGTAGACAGAGAGTTGTGAGCCAGAAGATTTGGTTCCGCATTTCTAGTGCTGTCGCCACAGACTGGTCAGGTTAGGAGGTATAATTTCGCTTCCCGACAGAAGAACGCCATAACCTTACCGGCGGTCTTCACATGAGAGCACTACGGTGTAACAGCCCAACCACAACTACTACTGCTGCTGCTACTTTAAGTGGGTAAAGCAGTAACTGTGACTTAAAGCTCTCTCAGTTAACAGTTTGCCCCCCCCCCCCCCCCCAACACCCCCCAAATTCACCGACAACTCTTTCCCTCATTGAAGTAGTTGGGAGGGAAAAAAAAACACTTGAAAAGCAAATGAAAACAGGAAAAAACAACACCATAATTAGGAAATGAACGCTATGGTAAACAGCACAGCTTAAAATTCCAACGCAGATGAAATAACTAAATCTAAATGAAAATAAATGGAAAGCTATGAAATTTCAGCGTAACCATGCAATCGGAAAGTTTAAAAATGCAATCATTAGTAAGCGAAATGGTCAAATTTAATTATCAAATGGTTTACCCATTTACTTGTCTTTTTTTTTTTTTTTTTTTTTTTTTTTTTTTTTTTTTTTTTAGTATTAAAGGCAACATGGCTAGTGCTATTACCACGGCAGAGCAGATGAGGATATTTTTTTTATTCCGGGGTGAAAAAAAATCTAACTGCTGCGGATTCGAACCCTGGTCTCCATCACAGGAACCCAGTGTTCTAACCATTTGACCAAGCAGCCACTTCATCGGAGTAACGAAAAGAGAACTAAACTATGAGAGATGTGTATTCCTACTACTATGTCCCGATTATAACACAACTCAAAACCGCAGGCAATTGTTTTCTCATAGACAGATATTCCAGATATATTAATGAAACGGCACAACAATAGAAATCGCAATAGAAATCGCAATTGTCCTTGATGCCCCCCCCCCCCCCCCCCCCCCCCCCCCCCCCCCCCCCGAAGGTTGTTAGAAAAAAAAAGAAAATAGAAATCGTGTTAAATATGGTTATTGTGGCAATCACTGCCTACACAAATATAGAGATAGTCTTGTTTGCTGTACCACGACCTACTCTTTGTATTAGAGAAGGCGTTGGCTGCACGTAACTCGCCGGCGAATGGCGGAAGTCTTGAGTTCTGACTACGGCGCATGCGCAATTACTAACGTGGCTATAATTAGAAATCACTAAAATTATAAATATTAGTTTCTAATATTATGGCTTAAATTGTGTTCACCTATCTCTAACAGTGACAGGTTGAATTTCAAACCATGATGGTTCAACATCCGGTATCAAAACAAACATATCCTGAAAATTTCAGCTAAATCGGTTTAGTAGTTTCCGAGTCTATAAGGGGCAAACAAACACACAAACATTGATTTTTATGTATATAGATTATATTATGTCTTAATATATTATGTCATATTATATTACATTTTTAACCTGTATATTAAAATATTTTCTTTTTCAGGTATCGGCTTATAGTTCACCCCTTTAAATCTAGATTACCTGCAGGATTATGTATCATTGCTATATGGGTAGGGGCTGCATGTGTCGTCCTACCATATGCTATATACATCAAATACATCGATCTGGGAGCAATGCTAGGTAAACTTAGCTGTGAGACAGTTGAGAGACTTACATCGTTTTCATTAGTGTGTGATTGAGAATATAGCTGGTAATTAAGCAACAATAAATAAATAAAACAAATGAATAAAAGTCTAAAGAAAACATTAACTGACAACAAAATATTAGACGAAGAAGAAGAAGAAGAAGAAGAAGAAGAAGAAGAAGAAGAAGAAGAAGAAGAAGAAGAAGAAGAAGAAGAAGAAGAAGAAGAAGAAGAAGAAGAGAGAAAAAAAGATGAAAGAAAGAAAGAAAGAAAGAAAGAAAGAAAGAAAGAAAGAAAGAAAGAAAGAAAGAAAGAAAGAAAGAAAGAAAGAAAGAAAGAAAGAAAAGAAAGAAAGAAAGAAAGAAAAGAAAGAAGAAAGAAAGAAAGAAAGAAAGAAAGAAAGAAAGAAAGAGAAAAGAAAGAAAGAAAGAAAGAAGAAAGAAAGAAAGAAAGAAAGAAAAGAAAGAAAGAAGAAAGAAAGAAAGAAAAAGAAAGAAAGAAAAAGAAAGAAAAGAAAGAAAGAAAGAAAGAAAAGAAAGAAAGAAAGAAAGAAAAAGAAAGAAAGAAAGAAAGAAAGAAAGAAAGAAAGAAAGAAAAAAAGAAAGAAAGAAAGAAAGAAAGAAAGAATAGAAGAAAAAGAAGAAGAAGAAGAAGAAGAAGAAGAAGAAGAAGAAGAAGAAGAAGAAGAAGAAGAAGAAGAAGAAGAAGAAGAAGAAGAAGAAGAAGAAGAAGAAGAAGAAGAAGAAGAAGAAGAAGAAGAAGAAGAAGAAGAAGAAGAAGAAGAAGAAGAAGAAGAAGAAGAAGAAGAAGAAAGGAGAAGAGAAGAAAAAGCAGTAGAAGGAGGAGGGGAAGAGGAGGAGGAGAAAAAGATAACAGAAGGAAGAAAGAATGAGAGTGAGAGGAGAAGGATGCGGAATAGTAGGTGGTGGAAGTAGATGTTTTGAGGGATATTTTATTGAAATATTCCAGTCATAAGTTCTCATTCTGAGAGTCGCTGATAATCGGGGACGAATTTCCACATTAACATAAATAAGTTTGTTTACCAGCCTGTTTATTTTGCTTTCAAATACTTATTTAGGAAGACTAAATTGACACAACCTACCTGGTCGACCCAGACCAGTACTAGGAAATATTCTTCAAACTAAAGGCGAGGAAGGTATTGTTAATCGCCTCGCCCATTAGGTGCAGACTAGTTTGTAAAAATATATGGTTGTGATAATATGTACATTACGATTCTGTTACAGTGTGTCAATACATCATTCCTTTGTGGCAGATTTTGAATAATGTGCAAAACTGCATATTAAACTGCACTTGATAGAGTCAATCACCCTAGATAAATTATTTTCCTGAATGTAAGGAAATGTACTCCTTATGCCTTAAATATGGTAGCACAAGTAGCACTTATAGAGAGACAAGTGCACCAGCCTTTTCCTGACTTTCAGTGATTGTCATTGATCTTGAGAAATTTTAACTGTTCATAATTATTTTTGAATATGACATTTGGTAACTGAAACATAATTGTTGCAAAAAAAATATGAAATTCTGTGTAGTTTTAATACCAATTTACATTTATTTTTCTCTCATGTTATTTCACTTTTAACGTATGCCAGTGAAAATTTTGAGAACCACAAAAGACATGGAGCTAAATTTAAATGCATTCAAAATCAAATGCCTGGGGGGGGGGGGGGGGGGGATTCTGGACCTTTATGGGGATGAATTTAAGAAAGCTGAAGAAATAAGATAAATGTCTGATCAACCACGTGTATCAAGAGTTAGTTATACAGGAAGAGAAGATGGCGCTATATTAGGCACATTCTGAGATGGAACCAGCAGAGAGTCATTAGACAGGAAATATTAAATAAACGGCATAAGTAAGCCAGAACACCTAGAAGAAACCCTTTATCGAAGGTCGATGACAGGGATCAAAGGGCCTCTATTGGATTCCATCCATGATATTGAATTGATTACACAGGATAGAACCCATAAGAGGAATAGACTGCGAGCCCTATGTGACATTTAATGGTACAACAAGGCAATCAATGAGTGGATGAAAATATATAGCCTTTGTGTATGTGTGTGTGTGTGTGTGTGTGTGTGTGTGCGTGTGTGTGAGAGAGATTTATGTTTCTCAAGTATGTTTATACCTTTATTTTATTTTGTTTAGGTGACAGATTTATTGGTGTGGGAATATGCTACGTTTTTGTGGAGAAGAGAATTGAAGAGTACATTCGAGCCATGTTTGTTATTCTCTACGCCATGCCACTTGCTGTCATTGCTTTGCTGTATGTTCGTATTTCTGCCGAAATAAAGACCAAAGAGACTGTTTTTATATCTGTTCACTATGCTCAAAACCCAGATCTGGGAGACAACTGCAATCGCTTCTCCAGGGGCAACATATCGAATACTTGGTTTTCAACAAATCATAATCAGGAACATCCTGTAAGCGGCGGCCAGGCTAACCCTCATTCCAACGCCTCATCGGGCGTTACCAGCAGTGCGGTTTCACAAGAAAAAGCAGACTGTATGTTTCGTCAGCAGTTGCAGTCACAATATCAGCGCTATTGTCACGGTCACCGGGGTGAGATCAATAGGATCCACTCATGTAACAGATACACAAGTCACGGCAATGTCAGGTCCTATAATGAACGATCCACACAGGACAGTGATGACGATCTGGATATTGCTAAAGAAAAGAGAACACAAAACTATCTCATTACCATGACAACATTGTTTGCAGCATGTTGGTGTCCACTGCATATTCTCATACTCGTCAATTATTTTGTTCATGAGAACGAAATTAATATGAGTCACTATGACATTACATATATTCTTTTCACTTGGTTTGGATTCCTGTCGACTTGCAGCACTCCAGTTTTATTTGCATCTTGGTTCATGTCTGATGCCACAAAAGACAGACTCAGAGGTTATTTCCGATTTAGCAACAGACGACGCTCATCGGTGACTACTCAGGTAGGTATATTTTCATTATGTAGGTAGTAAATCCAACGAATTGAAAGAAAATGTCATGCTTCACACCAATGTTGTCATGTATTCTCTTCAGTTGTATTTTTCTTTGTCTGTAGATTTGACTTTAGTGCCCATTTGTTTCAGAAGTGCGCTTTCATGTTTTGTTACAAAGAAGCCTTTATTATTATTTGTATTACATACAGTGCGTTTCAAAACTCATGCCCACAATTTTTTTTAATGTCTCCACAATTCTATGCGAATCAATAGGAATTGTTTGCGGGTGCCTTTAGATTCCACATGTCCTTATGATTTTATAATTTACAGGTGCCCAGGTTCTGCAGTTTTCCTAAAGAGCTGAATTTCTTTGATCTTTGACTAATAATTTGTGTCCTTAAAAATAGTATATAGAGTAACTGACACAAGCGTGGAGAATATTTGGAAATAAGCTCGGATGTTCGGCAATCCGTGTTGATATTTGGAAGTAAGTTCACATGTTCAGCATCTGTGTTGATATTTAGAAGTAAGTTGACATGTTCAGCAATCTGTGTTGATATTTGGAAGCAAGTTCACATGTTCAGCAATCCGTGTTGATATTTGGAAGTAAGTTCACATGTTCAGCAATCCGTGTTGATATTTGGAAGTAAGTTCACATGTTCAGCAATCCGTGTTGATATTTGGAAGTAAGTTCACATGTTCAGCAATCCGTGTTGATATTTGGAAGTAAGTTCACATGTTCAGCAATCCGTGTTGATATTTAGAAGTAAGTTGACATGTTCAGCAATCCGTGTTGATATTTGGACATAAGTTCAGATGTTCAGCAATCCGTGTAGATATTTAGAAATAAGTTAAAATGTTCAGCATCTGTGTTGATATTTGGAAGTAAGATCACACGTTCAGCAATCCGTGTTGATATTTGAAGTAAGTTCAAATGTTCAGCAATCCGTGTTGATATTTGGAAGCAAGTTCACATGTTCAGCAATCCGTGTTGATATTTGGAAGTAAGTTCACATGTTCAGCAATCCGTGTTGATATTTGGAAGTAAGTTCACATGTTCAGCAATCCGTGTTGATATTTGGAAGTAAGTTCACATGTTCAGCAATCCGTGTTGATATTTGGAAGTAAGTTCACATGTTCAGCAATCCGTGTTGATATTTGGAAGTAAGTTCACATGTTCAGCAATCCGTGTTGATATTTGGAAGTAAGTTCACATGTTCAGCAATCCGTGTTGATTATTTGACAGCCTTTTCCCCTCTGCTGCTCACGGGAGACCTATGCTAAAGGCGACCACGTCAGAGTAAAACGCCTATGAAACGCGAGCAATCTGATGTTTTGTAAAGTTCTAATTACTCAGTTTACTCACGTAACTGTAAGCATGCTGATTGTTTGCTTTGGATTAGTGTGTGTTTTTCATCAATCGCAACAACAACAAAGGAAAAATGTATACAACGTTTTTAGAACAGATAGAAACTTTGCGTCACAAAATTTAATTACAGCAGTTTGGTTTCAGAGAAGGTAAAATCTGGCGTCTTTTCTCAAGTTAAATGTTAAACTGAAAATCGACATCACGGCACTCAGGACACCCTCCATAAGAGCTCCGTCTCTATCTTTAGCAGGAAACGAAGAGTTGCAATTCCGATGGCACCAGTAACTGTCTGATTGTATATGCGTCTCGCTCTTCGTCTGAGTGTTGAACGTCTACCAGATCCCCTGGTAACTCATCGCAGCGCCATCCTCCTCAGACTGTAATGATCTTTCATTAGTTTACCACCAAGTGGTGCAGAGCCAGAGCCTGCCACTCTGCACGGAGCATCCCTGTCTCCACCTTTTTCAACATGCTCTGTGATTCAGTTACAATCACGGCATGTGCCTAAAGCTGATTCTCAAGCCAGCGGAAGGCAACAGTGACTGCCTTTGCCTCCATTCTCAAACTAAACGTTGTGATATCATATGCCTGGCTTTGTTGCACTAAACGACGTCCATTTGCTTTTGCTATGAACGCCCATGCACTTCGTCTGCCTCTCAACACAGAGCCATCTGTATATACAATCACATCACTTAGGCGAGAATTGTCATGAATCATTTGTTGAACTTCTGATTCTGCAGCATCAGCTGGATAATCTCTGCACTCACGACCTTAAAGTGATTAGAACCCTACACAAGTCTGAAACTTGCTTGGACACCTTGACCCACTCCTCTCCTCGACCAAATTTATCAAGCCTGCACAGATGTCCAATTGTGTCTTCTGCTTGCGCCATCCAAGACCTTCCTCTTGTCAGTGACCGTTAGCTCTACCTAGTATAATTCGTGAGAAAACTGTACAACTGAAATATGATATCGACAACTGAAGGATACGCTGGTGTCAGAATGTTTCAGAGTCAGTATTGCAGGAAAGTTTGCTTCCCTGATTCCCAACATGGAAAGTTCAGTAACCCCAATAAATGAATTCACATTAATAATTAATAAGCCATCAGGATAAATTATTGAGATACGCCAAAAACCAGAACAACCATGTGTGACCAACGAGGGTGCCTCAAGAAAGGCGGTCAGAATCATCAAATAGCAGACACGTATAGGGAGATAAATATTCAGATTAGAAAAGACATGCGTGAGGCATAAGAAAGTTGGATAGAAAGCAAATGTGTAAAAATAGAAGAATGTTACACATTAAATATGAATAAGAAAGCTTTCGCTTTTATATAAAGCATTAACAGAAAGAGAACATCAAGAAATAATGCCAATTTATACACAGAGGGTAATATACTCATAGAAAGTAATGCCATCCTAAATAAATGGTCAGAATACTGTTCGAGATTGTATAACAAACAAATAGCAACACCGCCATCCTCGAAAATAACCGAGCACAGAAAGATGGCAGCTTCGCAGTACCCCGGGACGAAGTAGAACTTGCCATCATAACTCTGGAAAACCAAACTTGAAAAGTGGAGTGCATTGATAACATCGCAGCTGAGATCCTTAAAAAGTGAGAGAAGACGTTGTTAATATCCTCACAGTATCAGATCATACAAATGTATGTCACCCCAGGAAATCCCTGCTCCACGTACACCTAAAAAGACTGAAGCCACAAGCAGAATGAATAATATTGGAGGAATAGGCGGTCTTTCGTGCTGGAAGAGGTACAGTTAAATAGATATATAATCTACCCGCAATTCTAGAGCGGCAGTCACTGTGGCGTAGCGGCTATACGCTTGCCTGCGGATCGGAGTTTCGTGGGTTCCCGTCCTAACGGAGTCAGACTTTTTTTTCTTAACCTTGGCTCCCAGGTCAACTCAGCCTTGAGTGGGTACCAGGTGCAGTCCTGGGAAGTAAAGGCAGCTGGCCCGAGTGACCAGTACGCCTAAATGTGTGAAAAAGGGTTCTTTACTTATCTTAAATAGTCAGAGCAGTACCAAAGCACCAAAAGCATCTGTAGCACGTGTTTATTAACTTAAAAAGGGCTATTGATAGGGTAGAGCATACAACACTCTGGGATACTACGAAAACTCACAGTTTGCGTCATGATTAAAATAACGAACGAACAAACAAACTTTATTTTCAAAGGGTAACAAACTGGGCACGCAGACCCATCTTGCATTCGACCCTTTCGAGCACTCATCTTTCTGACTGCAATTGCATGTAATCAAAAATGTATGTTATGTTTTTATTAAAATACTAGCTCTACCCATCCACGCGTTGCTGTGGCCCAGAATGGCAAACTATAAAAGAAAGAAAATCGAAAGCGTCCCTGTCTTATATGGTTAATATCAGTCATTGCATAGCTACAGATTGTATTCTAAACTGTATTTCGTATCTTTGTTTGTTGAAGCAGATGAAGGTTTCGCCCAAATATTTATATCATTCCGGAACTTTGATTGATGCCTTGTCTTGACTGATAACTAGTCCCATGTTTTTAGCCGCTGCATTAAAGAGAATCAGTGTTTTTAATGTCATCTGCAAAACCAAGTATTCTTTTAATTTCTTTTATAGTACAATCTTCATTCAATTTCGTTAAAATTTTCTCTAGGGCCAAGTTGAAAAGAAGTAAGGAATGAGCATGACCTTGCTTCAAACTAGATGTTATTTCGAAAGGGTCTAACTTTCAGTCCTAATATATTATAAGAAAGAGAATTCTTAAAAGCTTTATGAATCATATCAGATTATAAGTAAGTGATTCATGGACAGTTGGTACGTCAGTGAAATATTATTTGGAAGCTGCGGATATGTGGTTTTATGGACAAATGATAAGAACACCCTGGACAAATAAAAAGAGTAACGAAGATGTCTTGAAAGAAACTGTCTCACGAAGAAAACTGATTGCCCAGATCAGAAAGAGATAATCTACATTCTTTTGTCATGTGATAAGAAGGAGAACCCTAGAGTACATTGTGAAAGTTAGAAGGGACGATAAGCAGAGTGAGACCGAGAGAATGAATCTGGACAGTTTTACATCATAGTATGGGGGATAATATGTGTCAGAGATGACTAAAAGTACACGAGATAGAAGGTTGTGAACAGACATGACTACTAAAGTCACACGACTACCAAAGTCACACGGCACGGACTTTAAAAAGAAGATGAAATTATAGGTATCTTTCATACATAGTTTGGTCACGATGATTAACATCGTTGGTAATTCGGTCCCTTATAGCATTCCATATACTGTTTCTAAGTACACTATCATACTATGCCTTTTTTTTAAATCCCCAATGGCTGAACGCGGTGGAACTCTCCACGGCAGATACTCATCCACATGGTGGCCCTTTTTGTCATAGGGTGTTTATCACTTGTATGATGTCCTAGTGGGATAAAATGTACTACTACTAAATATGTACGTCTCTTGAGGTTAATATCTGATCTAAAGGTGATTTGTTATGTCGGAAACCCGCTTTGTTCTAGCCTGTTTAGCAGTACCGCCGAAAGTATCTTATCGCATATAGACAGTATTGATATTTCTCTATAATTTGCATATTTATACTCGTAAGTTTGGTACTAGGTTCAATTTCTTGACTTCCATTAATGTCTAAGTGCTATGCCTTTTGTATTCTTACTGGTATAGTCACCATAAAACCTTGTGAAGAATAGGTACAAGTGCCAACAGAATGCTGTACCACCTTTTCTGTTTGCATCCGACTGCCATCAGGGCAGAAATGATGGCCCTAATTTCCGAGTATTTTCTAGAGGGGGACGCTATCGATTACACAGATGGATCTGTGGTTAGCCACGTCAGACGCTTGTGGGTTTTTGCCACTCAGCTTGGAGTCGGAATTGTGAAGCAAGATTCTTGTGATTTCACCTTGGCTAAAAAAAAATAGTCTGACTGAAGACGCTAATCTTTATCCGTGCATGTTAAATATGTGAATCAAAGAGTTTGCTCGGGAAAATAGAGATGGGCTGGGTCCGAAGACAGTGGCTGGAATCTCTGAGGCCGTCAGGGCTAACGCAATCAGTTTTATATTCGTGCCAGAGCACACAGGTTTGCAAGGAAATGAGCAAGCTGCTGGGTTTGCAGGTAAAGCTACCGTGGAGACGGACGTGCTGATATACTGAATGTTCTGTGTGAAGTAAGACATCTGCTAGAACCAAATGATGCCTGTGAATCTGCAACCATGACCAGACAGCAAGAACAACATGTTAAAACAGGTGTGGCCAGACAAGAGCACTATTCAGGAAACCAAAGAATAATGAGAAACCAACACAGGATTTGTGTGTCATCAGCCGCTAAGCGTTGCGAGATTTACTGAAGTGGTCTGAGCACTTATGGACTGAATGGTTTGATTTTACATGAGGATAATCTGTCGACTAAGTAACATTATTTCAGTCTTCTTCTTCTTCGCGTTCACCGGCTGTAAAATTCGACGGAAAGTCCTGGTTGTCCGTCCACTTCTGGACTTTGGTCTTGTTCCAGAATGTGAAAATTGCGTATACATCCGTTTTACAGATCTGGTTGTTTGAACGCAGACTGTTGGTCCTCTGAGGAATTAGTCGCCTTTAGCGCTATGCTTGATAGGAAAGCAGTAGGTCTATTACCCCATCCCCAATGGGATCCCAGATGCCACAGGGGGGAATTGTTTTAGTAATGTATGTTCTGTCAATGAGGTCTACTCACATTTATGATTTCATGACTTGAAGTCCAGTTTCGCTTAGAGAGACTGAGTTATTGTTTGCATGAGTCCACAATATTCCACTTTGGTCTCTGGTGTAATGTAAATCATTACTAACTAGTCAATGCAGTGCCCACACTATACTTAACACTGCACACATAAATTGTGCCTTAGGAGGAAATCGATCCTGAAGTGAAAAGAAAGGGAGTTATTGTTAGCGACACTTTGTATTATATCAGTTGTCGTTTTAATCCTGGGCTTTGTTTTTTAACAGAGGCGACGCTGTCAGTCCAGGTTCTCAGAAGGATCACACAACAGACACTTTGACGAAGGAATAGCTATTGAATGCAGAAGTGCTGAGCGCTACGGTTGTGATTCTGTGTGACAGATCATGTTATGTTACATATTGAACTACCTTCGTTACTCTTACTGTATTCAATGTGCGTCACAAAAACATCAACCATGAATTCGAGCATAATTCTCTCTCTCTCTCTCTCTCTCTCTCTCTCTCTCTCTCTCTCTCTCTCTCTCTCTCTCTCTCTCTCTCACTCTCTCCCTCTCTTTCTCTCTCTCTCTCACACACACACACACATTCACACACACAGATACACACATATTACGCAGTCACTACAGTAATCTTGTCTTTACAATATGCCAACTGCACATGTGTGAATTCCTACTCCAGACAAGTTAAAGTGAAATATTAATGTTCACATACCTACACAATGTTTATCTGACCTCAGTCTTCAAGCTTAGCTTTTCTCAAAATAATGATTTAGAACTTGGATGAATTTGGCATAGTGCCATGTATAACTAACATGACTACAACTAGACGTTCCCTGGCTTATTTAGTCTGTTCAAGAGAGCATTCCGAAGTTTACAATCTGAACTCAATAACCGTTGGGCGTAAGTTGTTTAAATTTGGCATGCAGCATGTTAATAAACATGTCCTTGTTTGTTTACAAACATCGAGTTTTAATTTTGCCATTTATGCGGATTTAAAAAACAGACACCGGTTCAGAGAAAACGATGAACATGTTTACAGTAACCTAGATAAATTGAATAAGGGGAACTTTTCAAAACACCAACTGCACCCGTTTCATAAGCGTTTCACTGTGGTCACCCCAGGAAGAAGCCTCTTGTGATGAGCGGATGTTTCATTGAGACGGGAATAGGCTATCACAATATTCACTATGCATCGCTTCACATGTGAACTTATTTTAAAACACTCACCACACGACTGTCAGTTACTGTATATTCTATTTTTTATGGGTACAGAAATTATCAAACAAAAATCAAAGAAATTCGACGCCAAGAAAATAGTAGCCCCTGCGCAACTGTAAACTATAGAATCATAAGGACATGGAAAATCTAAGGTCAAATGCAACATTTGTTGTTGATTAATTCAAGAGTTTTCGAGATATTTGTTAAATTTTAACAGCATAGTTTTGAAACACGCTATTGTAGTAGCAGCCCCAGCAGCAGGAGTAGCAGTAGTTATTATAGTAGTTGTTTTGTGCTGATGTTGGTGCTGGTGCTGGTGTAAACCCTTTAGAGGAGAACTTTTTCCGGAATATGCTATCGTTAGCAGGATGTGGTGGGGGCAGTTTGACTGTAGCTCAGAAACGCAGTGTGTCACTATAGCAGTGTGTGCTCAAAAAATAAAAGCAGTGCTTACAGCTCGGTTCATGAGGTCTATCAAGTTTGAGCTCTTGTTCCTTCTCTTTAATAGTTAAACTGGGTTATGAGAATTTTTTTTATTTCTCATTGTTTGAAAAACAAATAAGTTAGGCAGAAAAAAAAAGTGAGAATACATGAACAACATTGTCATGGATATGGAAGCTAACCATCAGAACAACGAATCCAGGAAGTGTTTTTTTAAGAACTGAAGGCTGAAAAACGAGAGCGTCAACAAAGCCTTTATAGTTTAAAAGATCACAATAGGAACATAACAAATAATAATGAGGAAATATGTAACAGATGGAAGGAATACTTTGCTGAATTGTTGAATTGAGAAACTCCATTTAATATAGGATGAGATATTGGCATGTGAACCAAATATTCCTGATTTTGTAGAAGTACTGTTTGTCATAACTCGGCTTAAAAACAATAAAGCAACTGGTGTTGATGGAATTGCAACTGAACATATAAAAGAATGTGGTCATGCATTACATGTAAAGATATGTGAATTAATAAAACTGGTTTGAAAGACGGAGAAATTACCACATAAATGGAAAGTGTCTTTATAATTAAATTTTTTTTTTTAAAGGAGACAAATATAACTGTGAAAATTATGGTGGAATATCACAATTATCTACAAGCTATAAGATACTGTTAGCTGTACTGCTAAACAGGCTAAAACCATACGTCGAAGACATACTGGGAGATTGCCAAGCAGGTTTCCGACAGAACAGATCAACGATAGATCAGATATTCATTTTACGGTAAATAGTAGAGCAGAATTGGGAATAAGGAAGAGATGTATAAAAGCGTATTATAGTCTACATAGAAACAGTTTATGGAATGCTATAAAGGACTTTTGAATACCAAAGAAGTTAATTACAAGAGTATACTATAGGAGAATCTACAAGAATACTTGGATATGCTGATGACATTGACATCGTTGGAGAAAATGAACTAGAGACTGTTGAAACACTGACTCTCTTAAAAGAATCAGCTCAGAAAATAGGACTAGTTTTCAGTCAAAATAATACAGAATACATGAAAATAACGAGACAGAGAAAGGATATAAACTCCGGCCACACACAAGTCGATAATATGAAAATCAAACGAACGGAAACATATAAGTACTTGGTTGAAAACTTCAAATGCTTCAACATGCAAACAGAAGAAATACTATCTAGAATACAATCTAGAAATATAGTATACTATACCCTTCAACATCTGCTAAAGTCAAAGTGTCTGCCTCGCAACACCAAGATAAAAAATAGACTAATAGACTGAAATGGTTGGGGCATATTGAAAGAATGTCAGATGACAGAGAAGTAAAAACTGTATATACAAGGGAGATGAATGGTCGTAGACAACGAGGCAGAAGATTGAGGGATAATGTCCAGACAGACCTGCAAACATTTGGTGTCCCCAACTCGAACGAGAAGGCCAACAAGAGAGATGAATGCAGGCGGGTGATATCTGCAGCAATGAACCTCAAGGGCTCGGAATGTTGACGAAGAAGTAGACAATCGCCACTGGTCTCGCATTTGCAAAAGATAACATCAAAAAGACAACTAAAAGTCATATGTGGGACCAGATAAAACGTAATGACCATATACCAGTGAACAATCTTATAATCATAGTCAACAGCAAACTTCTGGACCAATATGGAGGACTAGGCAAAATAAAATGTTTTTGCTTCCCACAGTGCTTTGCTCATGCAGTTTCCACGTATGGACAGAAGTATACGGTTTCGCTGCCTGAGCTACTGAGTTTAGTGCTTAATGCAGCATAATGGACTGTGTTTTTCATGTGGAATGCCTTTCATTTTTACTTCAGCTGAGTCATGGTATTAAAAATGGTCAGTGGCCTGTTTACATATGGGCTGGTGAAATATAAACGATATATATAAACGGATTTCGTATATCACCCGCCTCCAAACTATTTTGGCACGACAAACTGTATCTCTGTTCGGATGGTTGGCTTTGGCACCTTTAGCAACTACATTTTGCATTTACTGATTGCACATATCTCTGGATTTGAGTTGAGTTGAGTCAAGAACTGACATCACAGCACTCGGGGCATTCCCATGCGTGCTCCGTCCTCATCATCAGCAGCGAGCGCAGAGTTCCAATACTGATGATACCGGTCACAATCTGATTATATGTCCGTCTTGCCTTTTCTCTGAGTGTAGTGAGCCGGCCAGACCCCATGGTTACGCCCAGGTACCTCACTCTCTCCAGGTCTTAATAATCTTGTTTCTCTTCCAATTATGTTTCTTGTTCCTAAAGCAATTCACCACCCAATGGTGCCGATCAAGCCAATCTGTCTGCCTGTTCATTACGCCGCCATTGCCTGGAGAAAAGAACCAAAGTATGCTCACTACCCATGACCTTTCAAGTGAAGCTTGCCACTCTGCTCAAAACATCCCTGTCTTCACCTTTCTCAGCATGCTTTCGGTTACAATTATGACATGTGTATGCATTTTGTTCTCTAGCCACCGGAGAGCTGCAGTTACCGCCTTCACTTCTGTTCTCATGCTAAATATTGTGATGTCGTATGCTAGGCTGTCTTACACTAAAGATTTTCCATTGGCTTTCGCTACGAACCCCCAGGCACTTCTCTCTCCTCTCAACACCGAACCATCTGTATAGATAATCAGATCACTTGGGCAGGAATTGTCGAGAATCAACTGTTGAACTTCCACCTCCGTAGCACCCGCTGGCCACTATATGCAACCCCGGCCCAATGTGATCATAAGCTAACACAGGTCGGACTTTTCCTCTGATACTTTGACTGCATATCTCTGGATTTTGCCAGGAGTAATAGTTTATTCTGACCCCCAGGTTGACCCAGCTTTGAGTGGGTACAGTCCCGGGAAAGTAAAGGCGGCCGGTGTGATGCTGACCACATCACCCATCTTGTGACGATTGGTCTTTAAAAATATAGGTCTCGCCCTATATGCCCTATACGCCTGATGGCGTTTAAAATGGTCCTTCTTTATTAATAGTTTATTCGCCAGTTGTTGTTTTTTTCCCGCAGATAGGATAGGGAGAGACATTCCATTTGATTTGGGGCTATTTGAGGGGATGTCTTGTATGTCGTGAAAGGCGTCTAATTATGGTTGTTTCGTTCCAAGTCGGAGTCCATTTGCCTGAGAGGTGATAAACCAACAGTCTGCATTTAAATAAGCAAAGTCTGTAAAACAGATGTGCACGCAAAACTCAAATTCTGAAACAAGACCCGCGTGCAGAAATGGACGAGCAGACAGAACATTTTGCTGGAGTTTACAGCTGGTGAACGTTAAGAATAAGATGAAAAGCTATCATGGTCACTAGAGCTAGAGCTCTTTGCGGTTCTCTCTGTGATGCTGGAAACATCACGTAAGCTTGTCCAGCAGACGGACATGTGAAGGAGAATAACACAGCAACGGTCCTCTACGCCCTAAGAAAAGACACTTCTAGTGTTTAAAATATCCTGGAAAAAACAGACTACCTCCGTGAACATGGAAAATTATACCGAATAATTGACAAAAGATATAAACTAAAGGCAAAACAGTTTAACGGCGAGAAGGAAAGCTACTCACAGAGAGTGAAGCAGCTGCACTAAAGGCCTGAAACTGTGGTAAATACATTTCATAGAGATTCTTGAGCAACTTTGAGCAAAAGTCCCAGACGGGATACATTGTACATTTACAAAATGCAACATGTACAGCCTGCATGGAAACAACATTCAAGCAGAGATGCTAACAGCCTTGATAAAGCTCAACTCAAAGAAATCACAGGATTCTCACAAGCTTTCAAATGGCATGCTCACACATAGGGGTCTAAGAGCACAGAGCTTATTACTATTGATATAAAATGCACGAAGAGTTCCAAATATGGAAAAGTTCAGACAACTGGAGAAATGCTACTCTGCCACTTTCTTAAAAGTAGCATGGACAAGAAGGACTCACAGAATTAGGGACTGCGTTTACTAATTTATCCTGCAAAACTGATGGAGATAATAATGTTCACAAGACTGCAGTGGTTCCCAGAAACAAAGCATTGGAGCACTGATGACTTACTGGCAAACCTCACACAGTATACAGAAAATTGCTTTCGAGAAAACAAGACCCTTCTCAGTTTTGTTAAATGACCGAGGCCTTTGACAGTGCCCTTGATGATCTGTTGCTTAAAGCTCTTACATAGTAGAATAAGGGTCAACATGTTCTTCTGAATAAAAGACTTCCTAATCCACAAAAGATCATATGCAAAACTGAATAAAATGTATAGTCCCAGGTTCACTTTGAGAACACGAGTATCACAGCGCAGTGTACTGTTTCCAGTTCTTTTACCGATCAGTATCGACTTACTAATATTGTCTGAAGATAAGCTAAATCATGCTAGATGACAGTCTGTAGATGGTATTTTTTAAGCCCCTGAAAAAAAGTATTTATAACACTGGAATTTGTCCTTAAATTATGACTCAACGTTACTCATTTACAAAGGAGTTAAATTGTCAGACTAAGAAGACGATGGAGAGATAATGTCCAGACAGACCTGTAAACACTTGGTGTCAATAACTGGACAGAGAAGACTAACCAGAGAGACAAGTGGAGGCAGGTGATATTTGCAGCAATTAACCTCAAGGGCTCGAAATGCTGAAGAAGTTATTTATTTTACATTTGTTGTCTATTATTACAAAATGTTTTCTTTAATGTAAATTCGAAACACATTGTTATTTGATGTATGTTATGTTGTAATATGAGACTATATTTTAAGTATGTTCTCACATGTTTCTCGAACAAGATGATATATGACAGTCTGTAAAGCTATCATTGTCACAGTAAGGTTGCAGTAATTTCCATAACTAATATCTATGTTTGCCCCTTAATGTTAGCCTCTTTTTTTTTTAATGCTCATTACACCCCCCCCCCCCCCCTCTTTTTCCCCCACTTTTTTTTATTTCACCATTAGATTATTGCTTCTTGTTTTTTTTTTTTTTTTTTTTTTTTTTTTTTTTTTAAATATTTATTCATAATAACGTAACAACATTATTTCCTAATTTAAATTGTAAAAAAAAAGTTGAAGAAGAAGCTGGACGAGCAACACAGTTAGTTCTCCCTTTCAGGGTCTTTGGGCCAGTCATTTGGATACACACACTAAAAAGGAAAGGCGTGTCCTGACTGTTCTCCTCAGCTGACCCGGCATATCCCATATGGCGTTTAGATCTGAAGTCATAGTGTATTAGATCCCCACTAGAGTTAGTTCATTATTATTTATTTTGGCGTATCTGCTGCTACCAACTTCTCTGATTTCCTATCATGTGCTGGACTTGAGAAAAATGCTGACCCCACATGGGCAGCCACTGTGAGCCTTTTTGTATCACACACAAATAACTAGTTGTAGGCCCATGTATGTACATTATGTAAAAATTGTGTATATTTGCTACCGGATATGTGTGGTTAATATCAGAAGAGTGTATTTGTGTATTTCATTATTATAAATATAATTACACTTAATAACTGATACTTTATGCCCCATAATGAATCTCATTAATTCCGATTTCTAGCATGGAGATCTATGATTAGTGAAGGAAGCAAATTGTATATTTACTAGGTGGTTATTAAACATCTTAGTGATTCACTCGTAGTTATAGAATCACTAATGGAATTTGTTTATATTTAGTCGAAGAGTGAAGAAGATCCTGAGTCTAGTTTAGGAGCCCAAAAATTGAATGCAGTGTAATGTCTAAAATTATTACAATCGAAGAAAAAGATGGACAACGTAGGGCTTCACATTTCTAATAATTGTTATTATCCATAATTCCCGAATACCAGGAAAATATTGTCAATATAAGTTTGTGTGACCCTTATAATTTTAACAATTATATTGTATCCTGGTCAACTTCTTAACTCGGTGAACTAGATTTAGACAGTGTATTCACTCAATGGTTAGTGTGTGAATATTTAAGGATGTGACTAAGATGGGAAATGGATAACACATTGTCTTCCATGACTTTTTTTTTAAACATCTGTAAACAGCTCCCATTTATATTGACTGAAATTTATATTCCCACTAACTTTTAAAACTGGTTAGCCCACAACTTATGAGTTTCACACCCATGTAAATGCACTCCCGGATTCCCACTCTTTGTAATATGAACCCGTGTGGTTGAAACTGGAATACACTAGGAAATATGATTGTTTATTTGAACATGATACCTATTTATAGAGATGATATTGTAAAGAAAGCAGAATAAGTCACACAATTGAATAGTTTTTCTCTTGGTGATACTAAACTCACATGCTTAGAAATATCCTTGAAACCTAAGTGTACGAAATTTTCTTCCCATTAGCAATATTGACACTATTCAGTAAACAGTACCCTTCTATATCATACAACAAGCTGAAAATATGTTACCATGCTACTCCATATGTATATGAAGACTGAAGGCAGTGTGGCCTTCAGTCAGAACTATCCCAACACCATCTAACATCTACATGAATTTCACAGTTGCTTTACTTCCAGATACTTGTGTTTGATTGTCTAGCCTAACCTATATGAGTCAATCTGCTCAGACGTGTGTCTCACAAATAGAGGCTGAGCCAGAAGCTGAATAAAGGAAAATGAACTACTTTTCAGTCCACTGTGTCAGTCGACAATCCCTTTCCTTATCCTGTTGTTTTAATACAATATAAATGGTAATTAATCTGCCAGTCTTTTAAAGTTAATTTTTTACTGTGATCATTGTATATCCGTGAACTGAAGCTTGCTGTAATTTAAACACACATAATCTATATACCATATATAGGAAATCAGATGTCGACAAACCCCAAAATTTCTACTTTAACCAGCTAGAGTTTAAGATAGATTTTGTAGGACGCTTCGCTGTTTGTATTCCTATGTATACTGGTTGCTTGTGAGGTCTGGCTTCTAACTTGTAATCTTAACTCGCCTCTTGGACAGCAGTAGTGAAATAATCCTGGTAACAACAGTATTGTCTAGAAAAATACTAATACTTGTTACTAAGATTATTGTTGTCTTGTCCGAAACTAAGGCGACACCATCCAATCCTTTGCTATCATTAGCAGCTCGTCCCATTTCCTCCTCATTTTTTAACTTCACGCTCTAATTCTCTCTTGATATTCTGTTTGCTGACTTTTTTTGTGATACTGTCTTAATGCTGTGGTTAAAGCAGTCGGTCATCGTTGCCAGGTCTACATCTCTCAAAGCCTTCATGTGACCATACCTAACCCGATCAGGCCCTGGTGCACTGTCCTTTGCTTATTTCAAAATTTGTTTAACTTCTATTTGTATTATGTCTTCATAATGCAAATTCTTAAAGATGCCAGCTAACTCCTCTCTAACATTCTCCCTGATGTCCACATCATTATGATCTGTCTGAGCTATAAACCTATGGAGAAAAGCTCCCTCTTTCTCATTGTCTATTGTCAGACGCACACTGTCGTCTCTACAAATTGTACCCACTTTCATAGGTCGATCTTTTCTTTGCAGTTTCCAGAATTTTCCCAGTGTTTTATGGCCTCCCATATCATTCACAAAAGTGTTCCACTTTGCTCCTTTGGCCTCTGCAACACAGCCCTTGAAAACCTCCACCTCAGCTTTTTTTCACACTCTCCGCCATCTCCACTTCGTCTTGTGAGCTTGAGGGTGTCTGCCGTACTTTCTTTAGCTGCTTCACTTTGCCTTTAATGCCTGTTCTACTTCTAGAGTCCACCATGGGGGCTGTAGAAAATTTGTGTTGGCAGTCCTTTTGCATGCTCCTTGTCTGAGGCGTCCAAGTAGTCCACTTATACCGAAAGGTCTTGCGTGCTCTCCCACCCTTACTGTGTTTAGAAATCAGGACTGAACATGGTAGGTGATCACTCCCATGGCCATTCAGGACAGTCCATTTAACATCCAACACCGACAGTGAGACAAATGTCAATACAATGGCCCTGTGCATCGCCAGACCTCATTGCCATTCTAGTCGGCCTCTCTTCATTGATGCAGACCAAATCGGAGTCAACCATGGCCTCTGCAAGAGCAATTCCCTGTCGGTTTTCTCCACTGCTGTCCCATTCTCTGTTCCTCGCGTTAAAATCTCCACATATGAGTAACCTATCACCTGGTAACTCCTCCAATTCCTAGAGCCAGACCCATTGTTCCCTTCTTACAAAAAAGTCTACCGGGGCATATATAATTATGAGGTTCCAACTTAAGCCACCAATCTCCACCTGTATCCACTGAACTCAAGTCAAGCACCACATGCTTCATATCTTTCTTCACCACAAGGCCTTGTCAAAGTCTCCCCTGTCCAACAGGGTTTATATAACTGACGTACAGATGGCAATGATATCTGTTTGTATTTAGCTCCTGGAGCATGATGATATCAGCCTGTCTGAGATAGTCAGCAGTGAAGGCATACATCGCTTAATACTATATATGGGGTATACATATCTTGTGCAGTCTAGAATTACGCTGATTGCTGTATTTTGTTTAGGTTTAGATTGCATCTGCTGGTACTTTGATGTGAAAAGCATTCCAAGTCCGAGATGATCAAGTGCTGATACATTGTGAACAGCATTCTTTTCTTCGTGTACATAGATGTCGGAAGTACTCGGATAATTGTAAGAATAGGAGGTTCTGGATAAACAAGGGTAAGATTATAACTTTCCGCTACTGTAGAAAAGACTATGGGCTATATGTGTTGCAGTCAGATGTGCGCGAGAAGGAACATCTCAAGAAAAGTATGAGTGAATACCTTAAAAAAAGGAGAGGGTTTAAAGATATTCCCCAATGTTTTCTATGTGATTCATTCTTCTTATTCTTCTTTTATCGTCTCATTGTTACCAGGTAGCCCAGTGTTGTGTTTTCTGTATTCGTCTTGCGCTTCTCGGGTAGCTTGTAATGGATTTCTTGATCTTCCTCTCGCCTTCCTCCTAGATGTTCGAGTGTAAAAAGTCTCATATGCAGTCTAGGTTGTTTGCTTTCTCACTAGATAGCTGAACCATTTCATTCTTTGTCTGTCAACATGATCCAAACATAGTCTTATTCCAACTTTCTCTCTAATGCTGGTAGTCGTAAACCTGTCTCGTCTTGTGTTGTAAGTTACCTTGCGGAGACAGGAGTGTGTCGTCCTCATGTGGTATGTAGTTTTTTATTTGAAGCCCCACCCTGGGGCCCTGAATATAGCCGGGTCATATATATAGAGAACGACGGGCTGGATATACCCCACTCGCCCGGAGAGGCCCATGACGTCGACTGCAGAGGCACGCATTTGATGATTCCTGAAGAAGTGCGTTCGAAGATCAGGTTTCCATCTGCGAGCGACAATGTGTCGTGGTGTAAGCTGGAAGGTACACTATGTGCGAAACTTAATCATGATTTTAAAAAGAAGTCGTTAGGTGATAAGCTTACAAGGTTTTGTAATGTAATATACGAGCACTGTTCCCGCGAGTTCGGGACAGTCGAAAAGGCGCCGCCGGGCGTCCAGCAGAATACAAGCAGGAGACAGAGGGACATTCTGAAGTGCCGGGCAGACAAGAACGCACTCAGAAAACGGTTCAAAGCCGCTACAGGCAGCGAACGGGAGGGGCTACATGAGGTCTGGTTGCACCTGAAAAACAGACACAGTGCCCTCTGTCGCGCCAAGCGTTTCTGTAATAACAGACGGAGAACCATAAGGGAGCGAGAGAAATTCTTTAGGGAACCGTTCCAGTTTGCCTGAGGTCTATTCGAGAAACCGAAGTCTGGGACTCTGGTGGTCAGTGAAGAGGAGCTTGAGTCACATTTACGCAAAATATACTCAGACAAAAAGAGGAATGAGCCTCTCGATAACAATCCAGAGATCCTTGGCGGCCTTAAGCAGCCTGAGTTGCCGAAGGTATCATTTAAAGTGATACCTCCCTCTTGGTCTGAGGTCAAGGAAGTTGTAAAAAGAGTGCGCGGCAAGTCCACCCCAGGTCCGAATGGTGTTCCGTACGTCCTGTATAAGTGTTGTTCGAAAGTCCTACGAATGCTTCACCGTTTATGAGGTTAGCGTGCAGCCGAAAACACATATGTCCGGAGTGGCAACAGGCCAACGGGTCTACATTCCCAAAGAGCAAGACTCGAAGAGTCTTTCCTAATTCAGGCCTATTTCGCTGTTGAACGTTGAAGGCAAAATATTCTTCTCGGTTATGACTCGCCGGCTCACACAGTATCTGATGGCAAACAAATACATCGATACGAGTGTTCAGAAAGGTGGAATCCCGGGCGTCCCTGGGTGCCTTGAACACGCGACCATGATCTGGGAGTCTATCCAGATGGCCAAACATGAGAGAACTCCGTTGCACGTGATATGGTTGGACCTCGCCAACGCCTATGGGGCAGCTCCCCATAGACTACTGTGGCAGGCTCTTCGCATTTCCACGTACCGACACAGATCAACGAAATTATTGAGCAATATTTCGAATATTTCTCTAGGTTCGCTTTGCGCTTCTCTACCTCGATGTTTAGTACGAGATAGACTGAGCTCCAAGTTGGGATAGCCGTGGGGTGTACGATCTCGCCAAAACTGTTCGTTATGGCCATGCAGGTCATGTTAGACGGGCGGCCAGCTACGGGCAGGGCCTTCAGATTGGGGACCACTGGATGCCGCCACTACGTGCATTTATGGATGGCACTATCCTAAAAGGGAAGGTAGCGGCAGTCAGTTTTAAGGTGGCAAGGAATCGGATCCCCACGGTTCTGGAGGGACCGATGAAGAGCCTTGGTCGCGTTTACGATTCGAAGTTATCTGATAGAGCGGAGGTCAGGCGAATACCTGAGTCACTGGCTACTGGCCTGCTCGCGATCGAGCGCAGAAGGCTGATCGGAAAATTCAAGATCTGGTGTCTCCAATTTATGTTGATTCCAAAGCTCCTCTGGCCGCTGCTCGTCAACGAAGTAACGATGACTGCAGTGGAGACGCTGTAGCGCAAAATCAACACAGCCATGAGGAAGTAGTTGGGAGCGCCGCCTTGTCTGACTGATGTGGCATTGTATTGCAAACAGGCTAAGCTGGTACTCCCGTTCAAATTAATAACCGAAGAGTTTAAAGTCAGCAAAGTAAGACTCGCCATGCTCTTGCGTGAGTCTTCAGACCCAAATGTCACCGCTGTCCAGTCCGTTCTAAGGACTGAGGTCAAATGGAAGGTCCTGTATGCGATCAAATCTGCCCAGAATGCACTAAAATTAAGGGAGGTTATAGGTTACACTCAAACCGACCGTAGAGGCCTAGGACATGGAAATGTCAGTTGGTGGTCCAAAGCCACAGCCAAAAAGCGCCGAGACATGGTGATACAGCAGATCAGGGACACCGAAAACAAGGTTAGGGTCCAGAAAGCAGCCGAACAGTCGCAGCAAGGTCAGTGGATCAGCCTAGAGACCGCCTTGCCCTGAGTACTCACATGGGGTGAGATCTGGCGAATGACCCCACTGCGACTGAGCTTTATCGTTGGATCTGCCTACGATGTATTACCGTCCGGTGTCAACATGGTAAAGTGGAGTGCGGCTAACGACCCGACATGCCTGCTATGCAGAGCTAAACAGACGCTCGTGCACGTATTGTCCGCGTGGAGAAAAGCCCTAGGTCAAGGCAGGTATACTTGGCGCCACAACAAGGTGCTTAAAGAGTTAGCAGCCGTTGTGGACCAAGCTATGATGAGGGCCAATGCGAGGGCCAGTCCTGCCGTCGTCCCCGTACGCTTCCTCAAGGCTGGGCAGATTTATAAAGGTAAATTCAATAAAGTCGCATACACTCAATCGATGCTAGACTGAGCGGGGGACTGGTTACTGGCGGTTGACCTGCCTAGTCATGAAAAGTACCCTGAGTTAATCCGGAAGACTGGCCTGCGACCCGACATAGTCCTACACTCTGCGGATAACGCCAGCTCATCCTGATTGAGCTGACCATGCCGTATGAGTCTACTGACGATTGGTAGACTCCTGCTGTACATGCACCCCTCTGGAGTTTCTTCTTACTTATTATGGCCTAACGGCTGAAAGGGGTTTCTGAAACCTCTCTGCGGGTGATCCTCATTCGCATAGTGACACTTTGTGTCACTGGGTGTTTTTCGCTTGTGTGATGGCCTGGTGGGGTATAACTACCTACATACCTTGCGGAGACAGCGCATTTCACATGTAGTTATTTTCTTTTCTAGTGTCCTACTTATTGTCCATTTTTGACACTAAAAACATAAAGTAGGGATACAGATACTAATAATCATTTACTGTTTTGCCGGAAGGGAGACATTCGGGAGTCTAAGCAGTGGAGCTAACTGGTAGGTGACAGCAATTGCCTTATGTACTCTGGCTTCTATCTCTCTATCGAGTCTGCTATCCTCTGTAAATATGCTTCCTAGATATTTGAATTCTCATACTTGTTTGATTGTAGTACCGTACCGCACACATGTACGAGATATTATGTTTTCTGCCTATCCTCATTGTGTTTATTTTCATGTCCTACTTTGTGCAGGCTTGATGTAGGGAGTCAATATGCTCTTGCTAATTCTGCTCTTAGGGGTTTATTAGACACTGATCGTCTGCAGAAAGAAGTTCATTGATTTCTTCAGTGACTGTATTTGCTTCCTGTGTTATTATTTCTATGTAGAAGTGGTCACGGCCCTTTGGGAACAAGCAACGGAATTAGTAGAGAAACAAGATTATTATGGTCTGGAGAGAATGAGGCACCTGGGTGTAACTAGAGGGTCTGGCCGGCTCACTACACTCAGACGAAAGGCAAGACGGACATATAACCAGATTGTGACCGGTACAATCAGTGATGGAACTCTGCGCGCTGGCTGCTGAAGATGAGGACGGAACACTCATGGGAATGCCCCTAGTGCTGTGGTTTCAATTCTTGACCCAACTCAACTCTATCTGTAATATTGTGAATTCCCGGGGGAAATCCCAGAGAGTTCCCGATGGAAACAAGAAACTCTAATTGAAACGGAACCAGTGACAGTAGCCAATTAGTCCAATGGTGAAGGTGGGACTTTACGGGTATTTTACATTTCTGTTCCATAGCCGATATGGACTTAAGTACTTGAAAGAGAGTACCAGGATTGTTGTTCGGTTTTTAGACAGACTGTAGGATCGGATGGGAGATTGCGCAGAGCCTATATGGAATACGGCACTTGAAAGAGACTTCTAGATTGGTTGATTCCCATTAAGCCACGTGGTACTCACTGGATACAATGACTGGCGATGTGACAAAGGGAATTAATGTGAAACTTAGTGAAAGGGAAGTAATCACCAAAACCTAGAATGATTATTAGGTAATCAACATCATTACATTAAAGTGATTCAAAACCTATAAAATTATAACCTGAAGAGAATGTAATAGGGAAAAAAATTTAAGATTAAATTTTTTTCTAGAGGGAGGGGGAGAGTTGTAATGTTGTGAATTCCAGGGGAAATCCCAGAGAGTTCCTGATGGGGAGGACAAGGTCAGAGGAACAGTGATACAAGAGAAAAACGAGATAAGTGGGTCTCGAGTTTCCCGTGGTGAGTGAATAAGGGATACAAGAAAAGCGTGAGACTGGAACGGAAGACGTTTACTCAGAGAGGGTAGTAAGACAGTTGAAGTTTGGAACTGGTTCTGTGCGGTCGTATGTGAGAGAACCCCTGATGAGAATGGAAAAATTGTGACCACGTATAATTGTTCGAAAGCAGAGATCAATGTTTCCTGATTGCCAGTTTCAACATGTACTAATACCAGGTACAATGCGTTAGTATGATATTGATGTGTGCTCCGAGAAATACGAACGGAGCGAATCACCGTTTGAGAGAGTCGGCCAGGTCATTAGAAATCAGCCATGCATAGCGACCACGAGGACGAAAGAATGCGCTAAGTCAGTGAGATGTTTGTATCAGCAAATAAAGGTCAGTAACTGAACGTTCGTCTTCAGGTGTGTCCTAGCAACTATGTTTACGTCAATACAGCAATGTGGCGAGTAGAATCAAACCCCTAGCAGAGCACATTGCACTATAAATGTTAGTATAGGACATATCCCTGTCCGACACCTGATGAGATTGGAAACTAGTCTGTAATTACTTATGTTGTTCTTACTGTGCACTGACTAACTTGGTAAAGAGCCATGATGTTACCCAACAGTTTATCTTGGATACCATAATCTTCTAGAATTGTCCATAGATTGCTTCTCTTGACTCGATCAAACGTCTACAAGGAACCAACAGTCTGCATTCAAGTGAATCAGATCTGTAAAACTGATGCACACGCAACACTCAGGTTTTGGAGCAGGACTGCAGTTCAGAAGTGGACGAACAACCAGAACTTTATACTAGAGTGTACAGCTGGTGAACGCGAAGAAGAAGAAGAAGAAGTGACTAAGTGCATAATTTTGCTACTTGTTCTGCAAAGTCTGCCCATAATTCTGATTTTGCCGCTTTCACATTCCTTTTGCTGTCTCCTCTCGCTTTTCTATAGCTGATGTAGTCCTTATCTGATTTAGTGATTCAATCAGCAACCAAAAACAAAGGTCGCAAAATACTGCATCAATGTGCGCTGTAGAAACATCTGGTAGCAGTCAGTGTGAGAGTGCTTTCATGATAGCATGTAAGGTGTCACGAGTGTGCATGAACTGCCAACAGCAAATGCCGCAGAGCTTGTTGACTTCAGGGGGACAAATTGCCAAATTTGCTAGACATTTAACAATGTCCCAGTCTCAGATTTAAAAAAAAAACATACTGACAAAAATCATCTCTATAGCCATCTAAGAATTCTCCCATTTAATAAACGAATATTTTTTATAAAGACAAATTTATTTATAAAATTTTAACTCAGAACACTGCAGATTATCTTTTCTGGTTGATTCACACCAACCCTAAGAACAGCAAACGGCTAAATTTATTGCACTTGCTGAAGCCAGGTCCTTCTGTATATAAGTCCTTCTGACTAAACCATGATACATTTTGGCAGAGTCCCCTCGAAAATTGGTTACTGGAAGCGTTTCCATGTTGCATTCTGTGACACTTTAATATGCTTACAAAGTCTTGTGTTCTAATGTATTCGTATTACAAATCGACAAGCGGATATTGTGAAGTGGATATACAACATTTTCAAACTTTGCTGTTAGATTACAGCAATTTTCATTTTTATTCACGGGAGACAGTCGTGTTGTGATGTGTGTGTCACTGTTTCTAGTCAGTATTTTGGATTTTTGGGGACTGGCTGTTTATTCTTTTTCTACTTTAAATGTAGAAATCTTACTTTTGGGGAAAATACAAACAGGTAATTTAGAAGCCATATCTAGAGAATATTGACAGTTGTCAGGTGCAAACTATCTTGTGTTGGAAGAAAACTATTGCTTTCATATTGACTGTGCATAAATGGTGCACACTGTGGATAAATTGTGTCAAGATATTTCAGAGCTCTGAGTAAGTGCATAAAAATAATATTTATTGACTAAATAACCTCTCACAGCAAGTCACTCTTTGCCTCTTTACTAGTTGTTGACTCACAGTATAATTATATGTTGTAGAAGTACACTAATAATATTTTTTTTAATGTTCTTTTGCTTCGCGAACACTGGCTGTAAACTCTGGCATAAACTTATGGTTGTTCATCTACTTCTTATGCATATTTGCAGTTTTACGGTATGTGTTAATTTTTGTAAATTGTCGTCTGCTTCGCGAACACTGACTGTAAACTCTGGCAGAAACTTCTTGTTGTTCATCTACTTCTTATGCATATTTGCAGTTGTACGGTCTGTGTTAATTTTTGTGAAATGTCCTCTGCTTCATGAACATTGGCTGTAACCTCTGGCCGAAACATAAGGTTATTCATCTACTTCTTATGCATATTTGCAGTTTTAAGGTCTGTGTTAATTTTTGTAAATTGTCTTCTGCTTCACGAACACTGGCTGTAAACTCTGGCATAAACTTCTGGTTGTTAATCTACTTCTTATGCATATTTGCAGTTGTACGATCTGTGTTAATTTTTGTAAATTGTCGTCTGCTTCGCGAACACTGACTTTAAACTCTGGCAGAAACCTCTTGTATTTCAACTACTTCTTATGCATATTTGCAGTTGTACAGTCTGTGTTAATTTTTGTAACTTGTCTTCTGCTTTGCGAACACTGGTTGTAAACTCGGGCATAAACTTGTGATTGTTCATCTACTTCTTATGCATATTTGCAGTTGTACAGTGTGTGTTAATTTTTGTAAATTGTTTTCTGCTTCGCGAACACTGGATGTAAACTCTAGCAGAAACTTCTGGTTGTTCATCTAATTCTGGGCTATAGTCTCGTTCCAGACACTGTTCTAAACAACGAGATCCGGAATCTATGTGGGAAATTTGTGTTTTTGATATGTGTATGTTGCACAGCATTTGCAGTTATATAGTATTTTTTAAATTTTGCTTTAATTACCTTTAAATATACCATTCATGATACTTATACGCGTTGTTGCATGCAGTATTCGGAAATATGTGTGATGTATTTTTGAAGTTACCAACCAATTCGCAATGATAATGAATTGATTTCATCCAACAAGATGAAGCTGGACAAATTTGTTCTGTTTGTACCTTGAGGATAAATATTTAGTAGTGCTATAAGTACTGTTAAGAAAACTGCACTGTGTGAAAAGATATTGCACATATCAATTTCATATTGACTGTGCTTGTTTACTAATTATTAAATAACAGTATAATTATATGTTTTAGTAGTCTACTAATAGTAATAATAGCCATTAATCATTTATATTTATGTTACGTGTGTGTTTCACAGCAGTATTTTTATGCGCTAAATTTGATAAAGTACAAATGTCATCCCCCCCCCCCCCCCCCCCCCCCCCGGGGCTCCTCTGATGCAAAAATACCCTCTCAGAATCAGAGTTAGCACTGATATTTCTTTACTTTTGCTGGATTAACTTTCAGTTTATTTTCAAACGTTATTGATGGTTATGTTCATGTTGATTGTAGCAAAAGCATTTTTGTTTGTAAGAGCCTTTATTGTTATATTTAAATAGCACACTTATTTACCTTTAAAATGGCGTATAGTTCTTCAAAATATGTCGAAAATTAATGAAACTGTAGTTTAATTTGTGTATACATGTCCTCGACAAAAACTGTGGACGCAGAGGGACTCCATTCTCGCACATGAACGGGAATCCCCGTTGACCTTTTTGGCCTATAAATAGAGGAGGTCGTGCGGAAGCCTAGAATAGATCTATATAAAACAAGTTTATCATATTCTGCTGCTCATTTAATGAATCACCTCCCACGCGTTCTAAAAAATATGAGTATGTACTCATTTAACCGCAGCCTTTTTAAACTCATGATTACTGGTGATTATATGCCACCATAGATGTAATAATTCACATGCATTATCATATATGTATTATGTAGGTGTGTGTGTTATTGTTGGTGTGAGTGTATGTATGTGGATGTATGTATGTATTTTTAGGTTTGTAAGTATGTGTGTGTTTTTATGTATGTGTGTTGTAAGTATATCGGTGTATATATGTGAGTGTATGTGTGATTGTATATGAGTGTATATGTGATTGTGTGTGTGCGTATTATATATGCAAGCATGTATGTATGCAGGCATATATATATATATATATATATATATATATATATATATATATATATATATATATATATATATATATATATGTAAATGTATGTATTTATGTGGGTGTCGGTATGGGTCATTGTATATGTGTGTATGCTTGCATGTGTGTGTGTGTGTGTGTATGTTATGTGTGTGTATGTATGTATGGTGGACGTATGTATGCATATGTAGCTGTGTAAGTATGTGTGTGTATTTAGGTATGTATGCAGTTGTGTTTGTGTGTAAGTATGTGAGTGTATTATGAATGTGTGTATGTAAGTGTGTGTGCATGTATCTCTATGTATGTAGGTGTGTGTGTTTTATGTTCGTGTATCTATGTTTGTGTGTATGTATGTATGTATGTATGTATGTATGTATGTATGTATGTATGTATGTATGTATGTATGTATGTATGTATGTATGTATGTATGTATGTATGTATGTATGTATGTATGTATGTATGTATGTATGTATGTATGTATGTATGTATGTATGTATGTATGTATGTATGTATGTATGTATGTATGTATGTATGTATGTATGTATGTATGTATGTATGTATGTATGTATGTATGTATGTATGTATGTATGTATGTATGTATGTATGTATGTATGTATGTATGTATGTATGTATGTATGTATGTATGTATGTATGTATGTATGTATGTATGCATGTTAGTGATTTTATGTGTGTGTATGCACGCATGCATGTGTAGGTGTGTATGTATGGAATGTGTGTGTGCATGTATGTCCATATATGTATGTGTGTGTTTTCTGTTTGTGTATGTATGTAGATGCGTGTATGTTTTAGGTATGTTTGTATATGAGTGTGCATGTATGAGAATGTATATATACGTTTGTGTGAGTGTGTACGATTGTGTACACATGATGTGTATATGCATTATTATGTAATGTATATTTACTTATAATATCCATGACATGCATTGTTGATAATAATAGGCATTGGAACTGAAAAATGAGGGTTTAGAAAGGCCGAATGTCAGACGGCCCTGCGTGCCCAATTTTCAACCCTTTGAAAAAAAAAATTTGTTCGTTCGTCAGCAGGCCCCGTGATGTTTGTCTTCTGGCTGCTGGTAGCAAATAAGAGCTGGTGGCTTTCAAGCTGATGGCTTTCAAGCTGGTGGCTTTATGGACTGTTGATTAACTGCATGACTTGTGAGGAGATGGAACACCAGGGTTAGCAATCATCTGAAAAACATATGTTCAGTTCACACTTAACTCTCTATACCCACATATGCAGCTCAGAGGACAGATCTCAGGATAATGAGACTGTACTAGTCTCTATGCAAGCAGTGTCAGTCAGTAGAAGATACATGAGACAAAGTTCTACAAGGAGACAGACAGAAATCTCTCTGATAGAGTACAATATCACTCCACTTTCCTATCTGCACAACTGTAGTTACACAGACTACTACACACACAAATATGTATATTTTATTACCTAACACGGTGAATGTAGCCTTCCAGGACACCACCCAGTGTTTTGACATGAGTTATTTTGTAAATACCCCATGACGTCAGACCTGTCTGTCCACACCCTCTCGGTCGAAAATGTGTGCTGACCCAATTATTCTGCCAGCCTGCAGATCGGTATTACTTTTTCACAACTAACTAGTTATGGAACGATTTGTCTGCTAAATTAAATCACTGATAATAGTGCTGGGATGGGTAGCGCATATCACTTCAGCCTGTAAGGGGAATGGTTGATTTAGGCGGGCCTGAGTAATTTGACACCAAGAAAAGTATCGCTTTGTAATGTCTCATAGCAAAGTTGGCCCTCTTCCTCAGCAGCGGGAATATATCCATATATATCATCATCATCATGTAGCAGGTCCTTTGCAGAACGTCGCTCTCATCACAGTCTGCCTGAAAGAAACTCGGTCTCTCGCCAGTTCTGCTGCCTCATGTACTTTCATACTCAAGGAGTCACTTATATCCTGTGCCCATCCTCGTGTCGGTCGGCCCCTTCCCCCCCTTCCTGGTACCATGCCTTCTGCTTTAGTTTTTTCCAGTCAGTTGTGGTGCTTGATATGACCAAAATATTTCAGCTTTCGAGAAAGGATGCTGTTTATTAGCCAATCTTCCTTGATGTTCAGATCCTTTAAGATGTCAATATTTCTCCTCTTTTTTGTCCAAGATATTCTGAGAATCTTTCTATAACATTTCAGCTCAAAAGCCCCTATTCTCTTTTTTAAGGACTGAGAGATAGTCCACGACTCACATCCGTATATAGCCACAGGGAAGATGCATGCTCTCAAAATTCTAATTTTTATCTCCTTGCTGGTGCTTAACCATAGACTTTTAAGGTTGTTCAATCTTTGCATTGCCAAGGCCATCCTCCTTTTAATTTATGTTGAACAATCTCCATTGCTGTTTATTATAGATCCTAGATATTCAATTTCTTCATTATTTATTGTTATTTTTGGGTGACAGCCAGTTTTATCTGTGTACATTATTTTCGTTTTCTTTAAATTCAAGAACAGATTTTGATCTTCACTGTGCTTTTGGACAGACAATATTAAATTTTTGATTCCCTTTACGCTGTTCGAAAGGAGGACTGTGTCATCTGCGTAGCGGAGTTCCGGAATAGGGTTGCCACCAATTTTGAGCGGATCATAACTGTCACAAGTCTGGTCATTTTTGACATTTCTCATTATATTTTCTGAGTATATATTGAATAGGTATGGTGAGAGAATGCACCCCTGCCTCACCCCCTTTTGCACCTCGAACCAATCAGATGTTTCACCAGCTGCTCTGATGGCTGCTTGTTGTTCATTATAAAGATTTTCAATTAAATGCACGAAATGCGCTGGAAACCCCATACTTTTCATAATAGTCCACAGTTGGTGGTGTTGGACACAATCAAATGCCTTGCTATAATCAATAAAACAAGCATGAAGATCTACGTTGTATTCTCTGCATTTTTCAAAAATTATTCTTATATTAAAGATTTGATCCCTAGTTCCTCTACCCTGTCTGAAACCCGCTTGTGCTTCATCTAGCTCATATTGTAGTTTCTTTCAATCCTTTTCATGATAATTCGTAAAAGAATTTTGCTAGCATGACTTATTAATGCGATGGTACGGTATATGGAGCATAGTTTCAGATTTCCTTTCTTTGGGAGAGGAATATAAACTGTTCTTTTCCACGCTTTAGGCCAAATGCCACTGTTTCAGATCTTCGAGCACAGTGCATGGTAGATTCGGACTCTGGCCTCTCCTCCTGCTTGAAGTAGTTCTGCTGGTATTTCGTCGCAACCTGGTGACTTCCATTTCTTCAGGCTGTGTATTGCCGATCGTACCTCATCCAGTAATGGCTCTGGTTCTTTTTCATAACTTTCACAAGTCGTTTTTGAATTACTTGTCACATCCTCATACATTTCTCTACAGTATATATATCCATATATGTATACATGTATATATATATATATATATATATATATATATATATATATATATATATATATATATATATATATGGTACTAGTAAACTATAATAGACTTACCCAAGCCTTTGGAAATGTCCTGGACGCAAAGGCTTCTTTCCTAGGGCAAAGAAGTGAGAGCCAAAGCACTGAACGTCCGATCTCGTTAGATATCAGGCAGAGAATTGGGAGAAAACTTAGCGTCACGCTCAAATAATGTAGGAAAAAGATTCCTATTCCTATGTTGTAATTAGTCCCATCGGAATATGAGAAATAACACAAAGAATCTCCAACTTCTAACTGTAAGTTTGAAAATGATGACATACCAAGAGATTCAGAACATTCAGAAATTTATATTATTTCATAAAGAAGTGTAAATATATAAGAGGGACTATATACCCACATAGGCGAGCTCACTTTTAAATTTGACCTCGTCTCCAAAGGGACGACAGGATCAAGAACAGTTTAAGATGAAGGGGTGGTTGGGACTGTTACGCGACAAGGATGCTTTTGAGGTTTTTGAGTATAGTTTGTACTGCTGTACATTCATAAAATATGTGTTCTTCTGAGTTATGAGTAATGAGTAAGATTATCTTAACAGCACTCCAGACACATCCACATCAGATTCCCCTCTCAACATGTTCATCAGCGTCGTGCGGTTAATAGTACCACTAGTATGTTGGTTAACAAGACTTCGTGTGCGTCCAGTGTGTTTCTCATGCTTGGCTGTGCCGAACTTCACTCCTAATTCGCGTATTCTTAGCAGTGATGTGGACACGTTGCTTCCAAAGTCCTCAGAACGTCCTAGCTCTCTTAGGGCAATGACAATGTCTACGTGATCCATGGGCCAGCCAGCTTCAATTAATGCAGCACCTGCCAGTCTATCAGCTCTCTCATACCAACAGCGCCTGCATGCCAAGGGACAAATATAAAAGTAACTGCACAAACAGGAGAATTTTGCAACGACTCAAGCCACTGTCTGCGTAACCCGCCGGATCATGCTCAAAGAATCACTCAGCACACACAGGCGGGAATATTCCTGTGATCCCAGCCACATGAAAACCTGTGTCACCGCCATCACCTCCATCGTCATGCTGCTGGTGGTCATGGAGAAGCCACCGCTGGCTTCCTGAACTGTTCTGCCCATGCACTCTTATGTCCTCGAATAACGGACTCGTCTGTGAAGATCACCACATCTGTCTCATCTGACTTGTCACTGATAAGCGGGCATACCTCGGCATTGACAGCAGCTGGATTCTGCTCCCGACAACTCCTATCGAGCGTCACGACACAGGAGAATGTGAGATTGGGCGCTTTCGATGCTAGTATCCACTCCTCAACTGGATGGATTTCTGTAAGGCTGCAGACCTGCATGATGTCATCCTCTTTCCTACCCAGCCATGATTTGCTTCTTTTAAGCCTATTGCCCTTTTTCTTGAAGAGCATGTAGTGCAAAGGGTGCATCAGATCTTAGCTTATCTAGAAGTATGCACGAGCCCTCCCGATCTTGATCCTGTAGTTCATGGTAGGGAAGTCAAGAAAGTACCTCATTGCTACACAAGAGGTGTCTCCAGTGCACCCTAGAATAATGTGCATTGCTTTATTTTGCAAGTTCTCAAGTCTTTCAATCTGAGTATGGCTGACAGTGAGTATGACAAGAACATATTCGATGGGAGAAAGTACACAAGGGGATAGAAGCAGTCTCTGTTCAGTGTTAGCGGCGGCCAGGGCCCTTATTGTGTGCTTTTGTTATGACATGGTCAACATGTTATCTGAAGGATAGGCTTAGATCAAACCTCACTCTAAAATATGTCATCAGATTTGTTCTCGTCAAAATGTCCCTCGCTGCCTTCCACTGCTGGTAAGTCTGCCTTCACTATATGCGTGTTCAAGGAGAACCACGTTACTGAGTTACGAAGGGTTGACATGAACATCAGAATCTGCACACCAGGAGGAGATGCGATGTGTTCTTCTGTTTCATGCATGTTGTTCAAGCACAGTCTACATGGCATTTTACATATGAGTTTTTTTTAAATATATTCTTTAGTGGGAGTTAAAAAGTAATCTATAAATTATTTCCTTAGTTACTGGTCTAATGTATGGTTGATGTATGTTTGCAAAGGACATGTAGTGATTTGTCCTAGTGTTCTCTGTTCCTCTTTTGAATTTGGTGTGGAGTAGACTTTTTTGTTTTATTACTAATTGTGCGTAAATTTGTTCTGTTGTTTGTTGTAAATTTTATGTCGTTTGGAACTGCCATCGTGCTTGCAGTAAGTACCCATGGAATGTCCATTTATGGCAAAGATGTACCTAACCATGTCGGCTCTGTGGCTAAATCGATGCGAACGCTTCGTAGTGCTGGGGTGCCGGGTTCGATCCCAGCTGCGGGCCATGCGCCTTGCATTGGTTTTGACAGTGGTATCAGGGGGGCTAACTCCAGAAAGCAATGGCAAACTACTGGTCGTAAATTTGAAAGAGAAACCATACAACAGCCAGGGGCTGCTGGGGTTGTTCTGCAACGTCCTGTAAATGATACGCAACTAACCTATAAGATTTATTAGTACCTAACCATATAAACACTTTGAGAACTAGTTTTCAGAGAATAGCTACAAGGTTCGATAATTGAATAATGAGATTAATTCCATTTTAAAAAAAAAGTTAAAATAATGAACAGTTGAAGATATGACCTGTATTTTATTCAAAGTAAGCCTCTTGTGCTTTAATACAGCGAGTGGCACGATCTAACACACACTGGAACGACCACTGTAGTTTTTCTATCGTTATGGCCATTAAAGTCGATATTCCGGCCCTTTGGATGCCATCAGTATTGTCAAAAAAGCGTCCTTTCAATGGCAACTTTAATTTTGGAAATAGAAAATAGTCACAGGGAGACATATTTGAGAAACAGGGTGGATGATTGAGAACACACATCTGTTTTGAGGCGGCGGTGATACGCTTCCAGATCATAAACGAAGGTTGCCTCTTTCCATTTCATGCTTTTATTTATAGATGAGATTTTTTGTCTTGACCAATCAGTCTCATTACTTAATTGTCTAATACTGCATATGATTACCAGTGAAATCAACTAAAGTAAATATTAAATTTTTAACACTGAATTTGTTTAACAGAAAAATTATAATAGGTTTTTTTTTTTTTTTTTTTTTTTTTTTTTTTTCGTATCCACAGGAAGCGATATTAACAATGTGAACCAAATATTGAAGAGCCTGATTTTGAAGAAGTACTGTATGTTATGACACGGCTTAAAAACAACAAAGCAAATGGTGCTGGGAATTTGCAGCTGAACTTTTAAAAGACGGTGGTCATGCATTACATGTAAAAACTAATTTGGAAGACTGAGAAACTACCCTATGAATGGAAAGTGTCTTTATTAATCCCCATTTTTAAGAAAGGAAATAAGTATGTGTGAAAATTATAGAGAAATATCACTGTTTTCTACAAGCTATAAGATACTATCGTCGGTACTGCTAAACAGGCTATAACCATACGTCGAAGACATATTGGGAGATTACCAAGCGGGTTTCTGACAAAACAAATCAACAATAGATCAGATTTTATGGCATATAGCAGATCAAAATTGGGATAAAGAAAAGATGTACATAATGTTTTTGTGGATTTTAAAAAGGCCTATGATAGTGTGCATAGAAACAGTTTATGGAATGCTATAAAGGACTTTGGAATACCAAAAAAAAAAGTTAATTAGCGTAACCAAAATATGTAGGGAAGACACTCATAATATAGTAATGTATAAAGGCAGTAAGTCAGACCGTTTTCAAATAACATCTGGTTTAAAGCAAGATGATGCTCTGTCCCCACTTCTTTTTAACTTGGCCCTGCAGAAAATTATAAGGAAATTGAAACAAGAGTGTACCATAGGAGAAACTACAAGAATACTTGGATATGCTGATGACATTGATATCGTTGGAGAAAAAGAAATAGAGACAGTTAAAACACTGAATGTCTTAAAAGAATCAGCTCAGAAAATGGGACTAGTTATCAATCAAGATAATACAGAATACATGATAATAACTAGACAGGGAAAGGATACAAACTCTGTCCATAAACAAGTCGATAAAGTTAATTAGCGTAACCAAAGTATGTATGGAAGA
>CAJHNH020001265.1:0-183992 GCA_905116865.2 Candidula unifasciata | reverse complement strand
TATACAGCATCATCTGTGTCTTGTACCATGACAGACTATATACAGCATCATCTGGTCTTGTACCATTGACAGACTATATACAGCATCACCCATGTCTTGTACCATTGACAGACTATATACAGCATCACCCATGTCTTGTATCATTGACAGACTATATACAGCATCATCTGTGTCTTGTATCATTGGACAGACTATATACAGCATCATCTGTGTCTTGTACCATTGACAGACTATATACAGCATCATCTGTGTCTTGTACCATTGACAGACTATATACAGCATCATCTGTGTCTTGTACCATTGACAGGACTATATACAGCATCATCTGTGTCTTGTACCATTGACAGGACTATATACAGCATCATTCTGTGTCTTGTACCATTGACAGGACTATATACAGCATCACCCGTGTCTCTGTACCATCGACAGACTATATACAGCATCACCGTGTCTTGTACCATCGACAGACTATATACAGCATCACCGTGTCTGTGTACCATTGACAGACTATATACAGCATCACCCGTGTCTTGTACCATTGACACCCGTGTCTTGTATCATTGACAGACTATATACAGCATCACCCGTGTCTTGTACAATTGACAGACTGTATACAGCATCATCTGTGTCTTGTATCATTGACAGACTGTATACAACATCATCTGTGTGTCTTGTACCATTGACAGACTGTATACAGCATCATCTGTGTCTTGTACCATTGACAGACTATATACAGCATCACCTGTGTCTTGTACCATTGACAGACTGTATACAACATCACCCGTGTCTTGTATACAACATCATGTCTTGTACCATTGACAGACTATATACAGCATCACCCGTGTCTTGTACCATTGACAGACTGTATACAACATCACCCGTGTCTTGTACCATTGACAGACTATATACAGCATCACCCGTGTCTTGTACCATTGACAGACTGTATACAACATCACCCGTGTCTTGTACCATTGACAGACTATATACAGCATCACCCGTGTCTTGTACCATTGACAGACTATATACAGCATCACCCCATGTCTTGTACCATTGACAGACTATATACAGCATCACCCGTGTCTTGTACCATTGACAGACTATATACAACATCATCTGTGTGTCTTGTACCATTGACAGACTGTATACAGCATCATCTGTGTCTTGTACCATTGACAGACTATATACAGCATCATCTGTGTCTTGTACCATTGACAGACTATATACAACATCATCTGTGTCTTGTACCATTGACAGACTGTATACAGCATCATCTGTGTCTTGTACCATTGACAGACTGTATACAGCATCACCCGTGTCTTGTACCATTGACAGACTATATACAGCATCACCCGTGTCTTGTATCATTGACAGACTGTATACAGCATCACCCGTGTCTTGTACCATTGACAGACTATATACAGCATCACCCGTGTCTTGTATCATTGACAGACTGTATACAACATCATCTGTGTCTTGTACCATTGACAGACTGTATACAGCATCATCTGTGTCTTGTACCATTGATAGACTATATACAGCATCATCTGTGTCTTGTACCATTGAAAGACTATATACAACATCATCTGTGTCTTGTACCATTGACAGACTGTATACAGCATCATCTGTGTCTTGTACCATTGACAGACTGTATACAGCATCATCTGTGTCTTGTACCATTGACAGACTATATACAGCATCACCTGTGTCTTGTACCATTGACAGACTGTATACAGCATCATCTGTGTCTTGTATCATTGACAGACTGTATACAGCATCATCTGTGTCTTGTACCATTGACAGACTATATATAGCATCATCTGTGTCTTGTACCATTGACAGACTATATACAGCATCACCCATGTCTTGTACCATTGACAGACTATATACAGCATCACCCATGTCTTGTATCATTGACAGACTATATACAGCATCATCTGTGTCTTGTATCATTGACAGACTATATACAGCATCATCTGTGTCTTGTACCATTGACAGACTATATACAGCATCATCTGTGTCTTGTACCATTGACAGACTATATACAGCATCATCTGTGTCTTGTACCATTGACAGACTATATACAGCATCATCTGTGTCTTGTACCATTGACAGACTATATACAGCATCATCTGTGTCTTGTACCATTGTCAGACTATATACAGCATCACCCGTGTCTTGTACCATCGACAGACTATATACAGCATCACCCGTGTCTTGTACCATCGACAGACTATATACAGCATCACCCGTGTCTTGTACCATTGACAGACTATATACAGCATTACCCGTGTCTTGTATCATTGACAGACTGTATACAGCATCATCTGTGTCTTGTACCATTGACAGACTGTATACAGCATCACCCGTGTCTTGTACCATTGACAGACTGTATACAGCATCACCTGTGTCTTGTACCATTGACAGACTGTATACAGCATCACCCATGTCTTGTACCATTGACAGACTATATACAGCATCATCTGTGTCTTGTACAATTGACAGACTGTATACAGCATCACCCGTGTCTTGTATCATTGACAGACTATATACAGCATCACCCGTGACTTGTACCATTGACAGACTGTATACAGCATCATCTGTGTCTTGTAACATTGACAGACTATATACAGCATCACCCGTGTCTTGTACAATTGACAGACTGTATACAGCATCATCTGTGTCTTGTATCATTGACAGACTGTATACAACATCATCTGTGTCTTGTACCATTGACAGACTGTATACAGCATCATCTGTGTCTTGTACCATTGACAGACTATATACAGCATCACCCGTGTCTTGTACCATTGACAGACTGTATACAACATCACCCGTGTCTTGTACCATTGACAGACTATATACAGCATCACCCGTGTCTTGTACCATTGACAGACTGTATACAACATCACCCGTGTCTTGTACCATTGACAGACTATATACAGCATCACCCGTGTCTTGTACCATTGACAGACTGTATACAACATCACCCGTGTCTTGTACCATTGACAGACTATATACAGCATCACCCGTGTCTTGTACCATTGACAGACTATATACAGCATCACCCATGTCTTGTACCATTGACAGACTATATACAGCATCACCCGTGTCTTGTACCATTGACAGACTATATACAACATCATCTGTGTCTTGTACCATTGACAGACTGTATACAGCATCATCTGTGTCTTGTACCATTGACAGACTATATACAGCATCATCTGTGTCTTGTACCATTGACAGACTATATACAACATCATCTGTGTCTTGTACCATTGACAGACTGTATACAGCATCATCTGTGTCTTGTACCATTGACAGACTGTATACAGCATCACCCGTGTCTTGTACCATTGACAGACTATATACAGCATCACCCGTGTCTTGTATCATTGACAGACTGTATACAGCATCACCCGTGTCTTGTACCATTGACAGACTATATACAGCATCACCCGTGTCTTGTATCATTGACAGACTGTATACAACATCATCTGTGTCTTGTACCATTGACAGACTGTATACAGCATCATCTGTGTCTTGTACCATTGATAGACTATATACAGCATCATCTGTGTCTTGTACCATTGAAAGACTATATACAACATCATCTGTGTCTTGTACCATTGACAGACTGTATACAGCATCATCTGTGTCTTGTACCATTGACAGACTGTATACAGCATCACCCGTGTCTTGTACCATTGACAGACTATATACAGCATCACCCGTGTCTTGTATCATTGACAGACTGTATACAGCATCACCCGTGTCTTGTACCATTGACAGACTATATACAGCATCACCCGTGTCTTGTATCATTGTCAGACTGTATACAGCATCATCTGTGTCTTGTACCATTGACAGACTATATACAGCATCACCCGTGTCTTGTATCATTGTCAGACTATATACAGCATCACCCGTGTCTTGTACCATTGACAGACTGTATACAGCATCATCTGTGTCTTGTACCATTTACAGACTATTTACAGCATCACCCGTGTCTTGTATCATTGACAGACTATATACAGCATCACCCGTGTCTTGTACCATTGACAGACTATATACAGCATCACCCGTGTCTTGTATCATTGACAGACTATATACAGCATCACCCGTGTCTTGTACCATTGACAGACTATATACAGCATCATCTGTGTCTTGTACCATTGACAGACTATATACAGCATCACCCGTGTCTTGTATCATTGACAGACTATATACAGCATCATCTGTGTCTTGTACCATTGACAGACTGTATACAGCATCATCTGTGTCTTGTACCATTGACAGACTGTATACAGCATCATCCGTGTCTTGTACCATTAACAGACTGTATACAGCATCATCTGTGTCTTGTACCATTGACAGACTGTATACAGCATCACCCGTGTCTTGTACCATTGACAGACTGTATACAGCATCATCTGTGTCTTGTACCATTGACAGACTATATACAGCATCATCTGTGTCTTGTACCATTGACAGACTATATACAGCATCACCCGTGTCTTGTACCATTGACAGACTATATACAGCATCACCCGTGTCTTGTACCATTGACAGACTATATACAGCATCACCCGTGTCTTGTATCATTGACAGACTGTATACAGCATCACCCGTGTCTTGTACCATTGACAGACTATATACAGCATCATCTGTGTCTTGTACCATTGACAGACTGTATACAGCATCATCTGTGTCTTGTACCATTGACAGACTATATACAGCATCATCTGTGTCTTGTATCATTGACAGACTATATACAGCATCACCCGTGTCTTGTATCATTGACAGACTATATACAGCATCATCTGTGTCTTGTATCATTGACAGACTATATACAGCATCACCCGTGTCTTGTATCATTGACAGACTATATACAGCATCATCTGTGTCTTGTACCATTGACAGACTGTATACAGCATCACCCGTGTCTTGTACCATTGACAGACTATATACAGCATCACCCATGTCTTGTACCATTGACAGACTATATACAGCATCACCCGTGTCTTGTACCATTGACAGACTGTATACAGCATCATCTGTGTCTTGTATCATTGACAGACTATATACAGCATCACCTGTGTCTTGTATCATTGACAGACTATATACAGCATCACCCGTGTCTTGTACCATTGACAGACTGTATACAGCATCATCTGTGTCTTGTACCATTGACAGACTATATACAGCATCACCTGTGTCTTGTACCATTGACAGACTATATACAGCATCATCTGTGTCTTGTACCATTGACAGACTGTATACAGCATCACCCGTGTCTTGTACCATTGACAGACTATATACAGCATCATCTGTGTCTTGTACCATTGACAGACTGTATACAGCATCACCCGTGTCTTGTATCATTGACAGACTATATACAGCATCATCTGTGTCTTGTATCATTGACAGACTATATACAGCATCACCTGTGTCTTGTACCATTGACAGACTATATACAGCATCATCTGTGTCTTGTACCATTGACAGACTATATACAGCATCACCTGTGTCTTGTACCATTGACAGACTATATACAGCATCATCTGTGTCTTGTACCATTGACAGACTGTATACAGCATCATCTGTGTCTTGTATCATTGACAGACTATATACAGCATCACCCGTGTCTTGTACCATTGACAGACTGTATACAGCATCATCTGTGTCTTGTACCATTGACAGACTATATACAGCATCACCCGTGTCTTGTACCATTGACAGACTGTATACAGCATCATCTGTGTCTTGTATCATTGACAGACTATATACAGCATCACCCGTGTCTTGTACCATTGACAGACTATATACAGCATCACCCGTGTCTTGTACCATTGACAGACTATATACAGCATCACCCGTGTCTTGTACCATTGACAGACTACATACAGCATCACCCGTGTCTTGTACCATTGACAGACTGTATACAGCATCATCTGTGTCTTGTACAATTGTCAGACTATTTACAGCATCACCCGTGTCTTGTACCATTGACAGACTATATACAGCATCATCTGTGTCTTGTACAATTGTCAGACTATTTACAGCATCACCCGTGTCTTGTACCATTGTCAGACTATATACAGCATCACCTGGGTCTTGTACCATTGACAGACTATATACAGCATCACCCGTGTCTTGTACCATTGACAGATAGTATACAGCATCACCTGTGTCTTGTACCATTGACAGACTATATACAGCATCACCTGGGTCTTGTACCATTGACAGACTATATACAGCATCACCCGTGTCTTGTACCATTGACAGACTGTATTCAGCATCACCTGTGTCTTGTACCATTGACAGATTGAACAGCATCACCCATCCTGTATAAGACATTGTGGGGGTGTTCTTCCTGTATAAGACATTGTGGTGGTGTCCTTCCTATATAAGACATTGTGGGGGTGTCCTTCCTGTTTAAGACATTGTGGTGGTGTCCTTCCTATATAAGACATTGTGGGTGTGTCCTTCTTGTATAAGACATTGTGGGGGTGTCCTTGTATAAGACATTGTGGGGGTGTCCTTCCTGTAAAAGACATTGTGGGGGTGTCCTTCCTGAATAAGACATTGTGGGGGTGTCCTTCCTGTATAAGACATTGTGGGGGTGTCCTTCCTATATAAGACATTGTGGGGGTGTCCTTCCTGTATAAGACATTGTGGGGGTGTCCTTGTATAAGACATTGTGGGGGTGTCCTTCCTGTATAAGACATTGTGGGGGGCCTTAACCCAACAATAGACACAGATACAGCCGGCTTTAACCCAACAACAGACATGGATACAGCTGGCCTTAACCCAACAACAGACACAGATACAGCTGGCCTTAACCCAACAACAGACAGAGATACAGCTGGCCTTAACCCAACAACAGACAGAGATACAGCTGGCCTTAACCCAACAACAGACAGAGATACAGCTGGCCTTAACCCAACAACAGACAGAGATACAGCTGGCCTTAACCCAACAACAGACACAGATACAGCTGGCCTTAACCCAACAACAGACAGAGATACAGCTGGCCTTAACCCAACAACAGACACAGATACAGCTGGCCTTAACCCAACAACAGACACAGATACAGCTGGCCTTAACCCAACAACAGACACAGATACAGCTGGCCTTAACCCAACAACAGACACAGATACAGCTGGCCTTAACCCAACAACAGACACAGATACAGTCGGCCTTAACCCAACAACAGACACAGATACAGTCGGCCTTAACCCAACAACAGACACAGATACAGTCGGCCTTAACCCAACAACAGACACAGATACAGTCGGCCTTAACCCAACAACAGACACAGATACAGTCGGCCTTAACCCAACAACAGACATGGATACAGCCGGCTTTAACCCAACAACAGACGCAGATACAGCTGGCCTTAACACAACATTAGCTTTTGTCTCTCTATTTCTTTATTTTCAGTACCAACGAGAGTCAGAAGACCCATGTCTGCTGCAGTAGCACCTGTTGATCATACACTTCATCAAAAATACAAAATATACAGAAGGCAACATCTTGCATACATAACTGTGCTACTATATTTACATGTATATCTGGAGGAAGTCAGCTATGAGTGCGCCAACTTGTGCATCAATGGACTGTAGTGAAACTATCAGTGGATGAGCTCACCAGAAATAAATAGTGAGGCTGTAGCCAGTACTTCACTGACACAGGGATGACACAGAACATGGAAACAGACCAAAACATGACATAAAAACCAACCAGAACAGACAAACGTCTGCTCACCAAGAGTTTTAATGTAACAGAAGCTGTGTGTGGACAACGGTTGGGCTGGTCCCAACCAGGTCAGCAGACACTGGAGCAAGGATCCATAAGATCGCAATCTACAGTGGTCAGGCACTGACAGGTCACACACAATTTCATACAGCTGTTCGACAGAATATAAGAGTGCTCTAATGGCATCACACTAACAACATTACAATGGTCTATACAGTACAATGATGAATGTATCCAGGCTGGCTACCAGACGAATGTGTGACTGTTGCTTGCACACAAATGGACTATTGTCTTGCTGCTCGCACACAGACTGATGCAACCAGACAGACAAACAGAATATTTAGACATGAGTACATGTACACAACTTTCAGCCTGTCTGCTCAAATAAATGTCAATAAGCATCATCAACACGTGCATGGCTGCTACCTCTGTGTGTGTGTGTGTATATATATATACACACACATACACCTATATAAATATACAAAATACCTACAAAATATAACGTGGTTGCAATATACACAAAATGACATATTTCAATAAATGCTAAGCTTCAAGTGTGTCACACTTGTTTCAGATGAAACTTTCTCACACACAGTCACTCACACAAACTTGGAGGACTGGGATTGTTTTCCTTTGAGTTCACTTTATACCTCTTTACTACTATCTTCTGTATAGTATTCAGTCTGTCTTTCTTCTATGTTTTTCATTTCTTTTTGGTTTTTAAAACGGTATTTCTTATTTTTCAGTGCAATTGTGTCGATTGATCTGCATTTGAAGCGACATATTTCGTTAGTTTTCTTTTCTTTTTTTTTGTCATTTTTTTAGTTTGTGTTTTTTCCTTTCCTTTTTATGTTTTGCTATTTTATAGTTTTTTTCCAGAATTTTTTTTCCAGTTCAATCGATCTGTTTTAGTTCATTCCAAAAAATCTTCGCAGAAGATCAAACTTAGGGCGTCGTACTCACGGAGCAGAAGTAGTGCAACGAGTATTTGCAAATGTAAACGAGGAAAAACAGGCATCAGCGAACTATCGAGACAGACAAGGAATGGCTCAAATACGTGCAGAGGTCAATTAAAAAAGTAGAAATAGTTGGTGGATGTTTGTGGGGTGGGGGGAGGGGATAACAGAAACCGAACGCAGAGAGCTTAAAATAGGATTTTAAAGTTCTCATATTTTCCATTATTTATATTTTAATAATGCTACCTCAGCTTTTCTAATTTGGGGAAAGGGGGGGGGGGGGGGGGCAATTTATTGGTTTCTTAGTTCAATAGTAAGCTTTACTTTCATCTGTTATTGGTTTCTTAGGAGTTCAATAGCGAAGCTTTACTTTCATCTGTTATTGGTTACTTAGGAGTTCAATAGCGAAGCTTTACTTTCATCTGTTATTGGTTTCTTAGGAGTTCAATAGTAAGCTTTATTTTCATCTGTTATTGTTTTCTTAAGAGTTCAATAGTAAGCTTTACTTTCATCTGTTATTGGTTTCTTAGGAGTTCAATAGTAAGCTTTACTTTCATCTGTTATTGGTTACTTAGGAGTTCAATAGTAAGCTTTACTTTCATCTGTTATTGGTTACTTAGGAGTTCAATAGTAATCTTTACTGTCATCTGTTATTGGTTACTTAGGAGTTCAATAGTAAGCTTTACTTTCATCTGTTATTGGTTACTTAGGAGTTCAATAGTAAGCTTTACTTTCATCTGTTATTGGTTACTTAGGAGTTCAATAGTAAGCTTTACTTTCATCTGTTATTGGTTACGTAGGAGTTCAATAGTATGCTTTACTTTCATCTGTTATTGTTTTCTTAGGAGTTCAATAGCAAGCTTTACTTTCATCTGTTTTTGGTTACTTAGGAGTTCAATAGTAAGCTTTACTTTCATCTTTTATTGGTTACTTGGGAGTTCAATAGTAAGCTTTACTTTCATCTGTTATTGTTTTCTTAGGAGTTCAATAGTAAGCTTTACTTTCATCTGTTATTGGTTACGTAGGAGTTCAATAGTAAGCTTTACTGTCATCTGTTATTGTTTTCTTAGGAGTTCAATAGTAAGCTTTACTTTCATCTGTTATTGGTTACTTAGGAGTTCAATAGTAAGCTTTACTTTCATCTGTTATTGGTTACTTAGGAGTTCAATAGTAAGCTTTACTTTCATCTGTTATTGGTTACTTAGGAGTTCAATAGTAAGTTTTCCTTTCATCTGTTATTGGTTACTTAGGAGTTCAATAGCGAAGCTTTACTTTAATCTGTTATTGGTTTCTTAGGAGTTCAATAGTAAGCTTTACTTTCATCTGTTATTGGTTTCTTAGGAGTTCAATAGTAAGCTTTACTTTCATCTGTTATTGGTTACTTAGGAGTTCAATAGTAAGCTTTACTGTCATCTGTTATTGGTTACTTAGGAGTTCAATAGTAAGCTTTACTTTCATCTGTTATTGGTTACTTAGGAGTTCAATAGTAAGCTTTACTTTCATCTGTTATTGGTTACTTAGGAGTTCAATAGTAAGCTTTACTTTCATCTGTTATTGGTTACTTAGGAGTTCAATAGTAAGCTTTACTTTCATCTGTTATTGGTTACTTAGGAGTTCAATAGTAAGCTTTACTTTCATCTGTTATTGGTTACTTAGGAGTTCAATAGTAAGCTTTACTTTCATCTGTTATTTAAACAAAATACAAAAAGCTTTAGCATGTTATGAACAAATAACTATTTTATTTCAGTCTTAATAATACAATTTATCTGACCACTAATATAAAAACATAATTGTATGTTGTATGTTCTAGAGTCGGCAAACCAGACTATCTCTTTGATTGTGAAATTAGCCATATTGGACACATTGGCTTTATATTTTCTTTCTTCTCCATTGAGCCAGACTGGTCCACAGCAATGCATGGCTGGGTACAGCTGGTGTTCACAGAAATGGCTTTACAGCCATGTTCACACAAACCATTGTGCAACCCATGGTCCATCTTTATGTGTACAGGATATCATTTCTGCTGTTACAATAACTGTTTCTTAAGTGCTATATTCTTGTGTGCTCTATATACAGACACAGACGCATGCATGCAGGTGGAAGGATGCATTCTGTTTGCTAGAGCACACACACACACACAGGTGGAAGGATGCATTCTGTTTGCTAGAGCACACACACACACCATGCAGGTGGAAGGTTGCATTCTGTTTGCTAGAGCAAACACACACACACACACCACGCAGGTGGAAGGATGTATTCTGTTTGCTAGAGCACACACACACACACACAGGTGGAAGGATGCATTCTGTTTGCTAGAGCATGCACGCACGCACACACACACACACAGGTGGGAGGATGCATTCTGTTTGCTATCTGTGATGACAGAACTCAGGAATGCTCTAATCACAAGTAACTTTCCCTAAATTAAATGGACCCCAATGATCAGAAACATAACCTGTAAGTTCTCCCAATGATCAGAAACATAACCTGTGAGTTCTCCCAATGAGTGTTTTTCTTCCTTGTGTAGATTCACACAAAGATAACAGTTTCCCTATAACTACCACAACCACGTGTGCTGGCTGAATCCAATATGTGACCTAACTGTAAGTGTGCTGGCTAAATCCAATTTGTGACCTAACTGTGAGTGTGCTGGCTGAATCCAATATGTGACCTAACTGTAAGTGTGCTGGCTAAATCCAATATGTGACCTAACTGTAAGTGTGCTGGCTAAATCCAATATGTGACCTAACTGTGAGTGTGCTGGCTAAATCCAATTTGTGACCTAACTGTGAGTGTGCTGGCTAAATCCAATATGTGACCTAAGTGTGAGTGTGCTGGCTAAATCCAATATGTGACCTAAGTGTGCTGGCTGAATCCAATATGTGACCTAACTGTGAGTGTGCTGGCTAAATCCAATATGTGACCTAACTGAATCCAATATGTGACCTAACTGTAAGTGTGCTGGCTAAATCCAATATGTGACCTAACTGTAAGTGTGCTGGCTAAATCCAATATGTGACCTAAGTGTGCTGGCTGAATCCAATATGTGACCTAACTGTGAGTGTGCTGGCTAAATCCAATATGTGACCTAACTGAATCCAATATGTGACCTAACTGTAAGTGTGCTGGCTACATTAAATATATGACCTAACTGTAAGTGTGCTGGCTAAATCCAATATGTGACCTAACTGTGAGTGTGCTGGCTGAATCCAATATGTGACCTAACTGTGAGTGTGCTGGCTAAATCCAATATGTGACCTAACTGTAAGTGTGCTGGCTAAATCCAATATGTGACCTAACTGTGAGTGTGCTGGCTAAATCCAATATGTGACCTAACTGTGAGTGTGCTGGATGAATCCAATATGTGACCTAACAGTGAGTGTGCTGGCTAAATCCAATATGTGACCTAACTGTGAGTGCGCTGGCTAAATCCAATATGTGACCTAAATGTGAGTGTGCTGGCTAAATCCAATATGTGACCTAACTGTGAGTGTGCTGGCTGAATCCAATATGTGAGCCAACTGTAAGTGTGCTGGCTAAATCCAATATGTGACCTAAATGTGAGTGTGCTGGCTAAATCCAATATGTGACCTAACTGAATCCAATATGTGACCTAACTGTGAGTGTGCTGGCTAAATCCAATATGTGACCTAACTGTAAGTGTGCTGGCTGAATCCAATATGTGACCTAACTGTGAGTGTGCTGGCTAAATCCAATATGTGACCTAAGTGTGCTGACTGAATCCAATATGTGACCTAACTGTGAGTGTGCTGGCTAAATCCAATATGTGACCTAACTGTGCTGGCTGAATCCAATATGTGACCTAACTGTGAGTGTACTGGCTAAATCCAATATGTGACCTAACTGAATCCAATATGTGACCTAACTGTGAGTGTGCTGGCTAAATCTAATATGTGACCTAACTGTGAGTGTGCTGGCTAAATCTAATATGTGACCTAACTGTGAGTGTGCTGGCTAAATCCAATATGTGACCTAACTGTAAGTGTGCTGGCTGAATCCAATATGTGACCTAACTGTGAGTGTGCTGGCTAAATCCAATATGTGACCTAACTGTGAGTGTGCTGGCTAAATCCAATATGTGACCTAACTGTGAGTGTGCTGGCTAAATCCAATATGTGACCTAACTGTGAGTGTGCTGGCTAAGTCCAATATGTGACCTAACTGTGTGTGTGCTGGCCGAATCAAATATATGACCTAACTGTGTGTGCTGGCTGAATAAAATATGAGATCTAACTGCAGACTTATAAGGAATTCTAAACTATTCATCTGCTCCTCATAAAAACAGGTAACAAAATATGAAACAAGTGTTATAAAAATGTAAAATTAAAATGAAAAAGGAACAATAAATAAAGAAATACACAAGCTGTCCTGTTGATTATAAGATGACACACTTCCTCTTTCCACTGTCCTTTTTCCTTTTCTGTTTGCCATTACTCTGTCTGCTGGCCTCCATTTTTCTGGAACGAATCTCCCGCATCAAGTCATAAAACACCTGCAGAGACAAACAAGCACACATACTGATAAACAGATGAAAAACGATGGCAGAAAACTGTGCAACATTTAAGTGCAGAGAGGGAAAAAACCCTGCAAGTGGTTTCTGTTAAAAGATTGTAGCCAGTCTGTGAGGTCAAACACCTGGTCACAACTAGAGAGCCTGACATCTGTCAATTCTACCAGCTCCCACACACAAAACACCTGCAATCTCACCTGGTCACAACTAAAGAGCCTGACATCTGTCTAGTCTACCAGCCCCCACACACAAAACACCTGCAATCTCACCTGGTCACAACTAAAGAGCCTGACATCTGTCTAGTCTACCAGCCCCCACACACAAAAAACACCTGCAATCTCACCTGGTCACAACTAAAGAGCCTGACATCTGTCTAGTCTACCAGCCCCCACACACAAAAACACCTGCAATCTCACCTGGTCACAACTAAAGAGCCTGACATCTGTCTAGTCTACCAGCCCCCACACACAAAACACCTGCAATCTCACCTGGTCACAACTAAAGAGCCTGACATCTGTCTAGTCTACCAGCCCCCACACACAAAACACCTGCAATCTCACCTGGTCACAACTAAAGAGCCTGACATCTGTCTATAGTCTACCAGCCCCCACACACAAAACACCTGCAATCTCACCTGGTCACAACTAAAGAGCCTGACATCTGTCAATTCTACCAGCCCCCACACACAAAACACCTGCAATCTCACCTGGCTGATATCTGCTCCAAATTATAAACTACTATTTAGACTTTTACTTTACACAAATGAAAGACCTTCCCTCCATTCACCTTTCTTTGATTTTTAATGATTCAAGTTTTACTGTAACTATAGAAGTTTACCATAAGAGGATATAAATCGGCTGGACATAGCTAGTGTGCAAAGACACATGGCTTAATAGGGTTTAGGCCAGGAAAGACAGTCACCAGGTTAGAATGACTGTGGTGTGTGACATGTGAACAGTATTTGTTATCTGTGCAAACTGAACACAGTAGCAGGCTGAAACAGCCAAACTTCATTCTGTGTCTGGGGCTGACACCAGGAGCATGGTAGAATGAATACAAGTGAGTCTGGAGACTTGGGGCTGACACCAGGAGCATGGTAGAATGAATACAAGTGAGTCTGGAGACTTGGGGCTGACACCAGGAGCATGGTAGAATGAATACAAGTGAGTCTGGAGACTTGGGGCTGACACCAGGAGCACAGAAGAGTGAATACAAGTGAGTCTGGAGACTTGGGGCTGACACCAGGAGCACAGAAGAGTGAATACAAGTGAGTCTGGAGACTTGGGGCTGACACCAGGAGCACAGAAGAGTGAATACAAGTGGGTCTGAAGACTTGGGGCTGACACCAGGAACATGGAAGAATGAATACAAGTGAGTCTGGAGACTTGGGGCTGACACCAGGAGCACAGAAGAGTGAATACAGGTGAGTCTGAAGACTTGGGGCTGACACCAGGAGCACAGAAGAGTGAATACAGGTGAGTCTGAAGACTTGGGGCTGACACCAGGAGCACAGAAGAATGAATACAAGTGGGTCTGAAGACTTGGGGCTGACACCAGGAGCATAGTAGAGTGAATACAGGTGAGTCTGAAGACTTGGGGCTGACACCAGGAGCACAGAAGAATGAATACAAGTGGGTCTGAAGACTTGGGGCTGACACCAGGAGCACAGAAGAATGAATACAAGTGGGTCTGAAGACTTGGGGCTGACACCAGGAACATGGAAGAATGAATACAAGTGAGTCTGAAGACTTGGGGCTGACACCAGGAGCACAGAAGAATGAATACAAGTGAGTCTGAAGACTTGGTATGAAGCTGGTATGAGTGCAGAATGATGTATCATGGGTTTGATACAGTTGAGATGAGTGCTTGCCAGTTACAATCTTAGACAACTGATCAGTGACAAAGGACCGAGACCAATCAGTCAAGAACAGAAACAAAATTTGTCTGTCAAGCTGTGTTCCAACCAAGCTTTTGATGTCTGTACGTTTGTCACTGTTGCTGTATACAAGAACAACCACATCCCAGCTTTCTGCAATGCTGCTTGGCAACTCACGGGACAATCAATGCAGAAACCTGTCATGCTGAATGCAATGGCAATACAAACTGGCATACCAGGGAGAACTCTGGTTTAGAATGCAAGAAAAGCTGGCAGTGCCAATTTGTCATTTCTGACTGTGTGTTAATGATGACACAAGCGTGTAGACATGAAAGCAAGCAAATTGTGAGTAAAAACAAGGGTGTTGGCGGCATTTCACATAAACATGGGTGTGTGGTGAGGAAATGGATATTATCCAACAAAGATGGCTGTGTAGTGGGGTGCATATAAGGCAAAGGGAACAAATGCAGGCAGCAAGAAAGTCGGTGACAGATGTGTCAGTGACAGATGTGTCAGTGGCAAATGTGCCAGTGACAGACATGCCAGTGACAGTAAGAGATAGGTACAGGAATGAGATGGGTATAGCTGAAGAATACAATCAAAAACAGACAGGAATATAAGCAGCAGGCAGTAGCACAAAGCTCTTAACATGGCAAGTACAAGTACAGATATGTCAGCAAGTACAAGTACAGATATGTCAGCAAGTACAAGTACAGATATGTCAGCAAGTACAAGTACAGATATGTCAGCAAGTACAAGTACAGATATGTCAGTGAGTACAGATACGACAGCAAGTACAAGTACAGATATGTCAGCAAGTACAAGTACAGATATGTCAGCAAGTACAAGTACAGATATGTCAGCAAGTACAAGTACAGATATGTCAGCAAGTACAAGTACAGATATGTCAGCAAGTACAAGTACAGATATGTCAGCAAGTACAAGTACAGATATGTCAGCAAGTACAAGTACAGATATGTCAGCAAGTACAAGTACAGATATGTCAGCAAGTGTAAGTACAGATATGTCAGTAAGTACAAGTACAGATATGTCAGTGAGTACAAGTACAGATATGTCAGCAAGTACAAGTACAGATATGTCAGCAAGTACAAGTACAGATATGTCAGCAAGTACAAGTACAGATATGTCAGCAAGTACAAGTACAGATACAGATATGATATGTCAGCAAGTACAAGTACAGATATGTCAGCAGTACAAGTACAGATATGTCAGCCAGTACAGTACAGATATGTCAGCAAGTACAAGTACAGATATGTCAGCAAGTACAGATATGTACAAGATATACAGATATCAGCAACAAGTACAGATATGTCAGTACAAGTACAGATATGTCAGCAAGTACAAGTACAGATATGTCAGCAAGTACAAGTACAGATATGTCAGCAAGTACAAGTACAGATATGTCAGCAAGTACAAGTACAGATATGTCAGCAAGTACAAGTACAGATATGTCAGCAAGTGTAAGTACAGATATGTCAGCAAGTATATGTACAGTACATGTGTCAGCAAGTACAAGTACAGATATGTCAGCAAGTACAAGTACAGATATGTCAGCAAGTACAAGTACAGATATGTCAGCAAGTACAAGTACAGATATGTCAGCAAGTACAAGTACAGATATGTCAGCAAGTACAAGTACAGATATGTCAGCAAGTACAAGTACAGATATGTCAGCAAGTACAGATATGTCAGCAAGTACAGATATGTCAGCAAGTACAAGTACAGATATGTCAGCAAGTACAAGTACAGATATGTCAGCAAGTATAAGTACAGATATGTCAGCAAGTGTAAGTACAGATATGTCAGCAAGTATAAGTACAGATATGTCAGCAAGTACAGATATGTCAGCAAGTACAAGTACAGATATGTCAGCAAGTGCAAGCACAGATATGTCAGCAAGTACAAGTACAAGTACAGATATGTCAGCAAGTGTAAGTACAGATATGTCAGCAAGTGCAAGTACAGATATGTCAGCAAGTACAAGTACAGATATGTCAGCAAGTGTAAGTACAGATATGTCAGCAAGTACAAGTACAGATATGTCAGCAAGTACAAATATGTCAGCAAGTGTAAGTACAGATATGTCAGCAAGTGTAAGTACAGATATGTCAGCAAGTACAGATATGTCAGCAAGTACAGATATGTCAGCAAGTGTAAGTACAGATATGTCAGCAAGTACAAGTACAGATATGTCAGCAAGTACAAGTACAGATATGTCAGCAAGTACAAGTACAGATATGTCAGCAAGTACAAGTACAGATATGTCAGCAAGTACAAGTACAGATATGTCAGCAAGTATAAGTACAGATATGTCAGCAAGTACAGATATGTCAGCAAGTACAAGTACAGATATGTCAGCAAGTGCAAGCACAGATATGTCAGCAAGTACAAGTACAAGTACAGATATGTCAGCAAGTACAAGTACAGATATGTCAGCAAGTACAAGTAAGTACAGATAGTCAGATATGTCAAGTACAAGTACAGATATGTCAGCAAGTACAAGTAAACATAGGTCAGCAAGTGTAAGTACAGATATGTAAGCAAGTGTAAGTACAGATATATCAGCAAGTACAAGTACAGATATGTCAGCAAGTACAAGTACAGATATGTCAGCAAGTACAAGTACAGATATGTCAGCAAGTATAAGTACAGATATGTCAGCAAGTACAAGTACAGATATGTCAACAAGTACAAGTACAGATATGTCAGCAAGTACAAGTACAGATATGTCAGCAAGTGTAAGTACAGATATGTCAGCAAGTACAAGTACAGATATGTCAGCAAGTATAAGTACAGATACGTCAGCAAGTACAAGTACAGATATGTCAGCAAGTATAAGTACAGATATGTCAAAAAGTACAAGTACAGATATGTCAGCAAGTACAAGTACACATAGGTCAGCAAGTGTAAGTACAGATATGTAAGCAAGTGTAAGTACAGATATGTCAGCAAGTACAAGTACAGATATGTCAGCAAGTACAAGTACAGATATGTCAGCAAGTGTAAGTACAGATATGTCAGCAAGTACAAGTACAGATATGTCAGCAAGTATAAGTACAGATATGTCAGCAAGTACAAGTACAGATTTGTCAGCAAGTACAAGTACAGATATGTCAGCAAGTGCAAGTACAGATATGTCAGCAAGTACAAGTACAGATATGTCAGCAAGTGCAAGTACAGATATGTCAGCAAGTGCAAGTACAGATATGTCAGCAAGTGCAAGTACAGATATGTCAGCAAGTACAACAAACAAAATGGGCAGGAGAAACATGCATATCTCCACTGCAATCATCAAAGCTGTGACTCTCAGACATGATATTTATAGATAGTTCAGAACAACCACAGTTACATAATGAAGTACAAAAACAACAGTGTGAAAAACAATCAAGAACAAGCAACAAAACAAATATGAAAAATAACAGTCTCCCCAGTGCCTGCTAGTGAAGCATCATCTACTGACTCCAGGACACAACAGTATCCTCAGTTCCTGCTGGTGAAGCATCATCTACTGACTCCAGGACACACCAGTATCCTCAGTTCCTGCTGGTGAAGCATCATCTACTGACTCCAGGACACACCAGTCTCCCCAGTGCCTGCTGGTGAAGCATCATCTACTGACTCCAGGACACACCAGTCTCCCCAGTGCCTGCTGGTGAAGCATCATCTACTGACTCCAGGACACACCAGTCTCCTCAGTTCCTGCTGGTGAAGCATCATCTACTGACTCCAGGACACACCAGTTTCCTCAGTGCCTGCTGGTGAAGCATCATCTACTGACTCCAGGACACACCAGTCTCCTCAGTGCCTGCTGGTGAAGCATCATCTACTGACTCCAGGACACACCAGTATCCTCAGTTCCTGCTGGTAAAGCATCATCTACTGACTCCAGGACACACCAGTCTCCCCAGTGCCTGCTGATGAAGCATCATCTACTGACTCCAGGACACACCAGTCTCCCCAGTGCCTGCTGGTGAAGCATCATCTACTGACTCCAGGACACACCAGTCTCCCCAGTGCCTGCGGAAGCATCATCTACTAACTCCAGGACACACCAGTCTCCCCAGTGCCTGCTGGTGAAGCATCATCTACTAACTCCGGGACACAGAGTTAACTCCAGAAGCTGGGTCAAGACCACAACTGGCAGTGGCTGGAGCTAGGACAGTGTCTCAAAATATAAAGGACACTACCACACATCACAGATACACTGATGACAGTACCACGATTTACAGATACATTGATGATAGTGACACAGTACCACACATCACAAACACACTGACGACAGCACCACACATCACAGAAACACTGATGACAGTACCACGATTTACAGATACATTGATGATAGTGACACAGCACCACACATCACAAACACACTGATGACAGCACCACACATCACAGAAACACTGATTAAAGCACCACACATCACAGATACACTGACGACAGCACCACACATCACAGAAACACTGATGACAGTACCACGATTTACAGATACATTGATGATAGTGACACAGCACCACACATCACAAACACACTGATGACAGCACCACACATCACAGAAACACTGATTAAAGCACCACACATCACAGATACACTGATGACAGCACCACACATAACAGATACACTGATGACAGCATCACACATCACAGATACACTGATGACAGCACCACACATCTTAGATACACTGATGACAGCACTACACATCACAGATACACTGATGACAGCACCACACATCACAGATACACTGATGACAGCACCACACATCACAGATACACTGATGACAGTACCACACAACAGATTAATTGATAACAGCACCACACATAACAGATACACTGATGACAGCACAACACATCACAGATACACTGATGACAGTACCACACAACACAGATGACAGTCCCACACATCACAAATACACTGATGACAGCACCACACATCACTAGACAGTTAACAGACTTGGGACTACTACAGCTGGGTGGACAGGAAAATGGTCAGCCAGGCAGGAAGCATGCAGCAGGTCAAGCTGGCATCAAGTGGCCAAAGTAAGGGTAGACTGTGGTGTTCACACCTGACAGGTGTCTGTGGAAGGCATGAGTTCGGCCCTGGTACATAGATCTTGCTGTATTTAATGGACTTGATACAAGCCCCACTTACAGCAGAAGACAACTGTGTGCCCACGGGTCACTTGGTGGTCAACTCAAGTCTCTGGGAGCCACCATGGTGTAGAGGCTAGATACTCGCTTGCAGATCCAAAGGTCGTGGGTTCAAATCCACATGATATTGACTCTTGGCTCTCATGTGGAAACAGCCTGAAATGGGTACCAGGTAGATGACTGGGAAGTAAAGGTGGCTGGCCTGATGTTGACCACAGCACCTATCAAGGCAACTGCTCTATACAAATGAATCTAGCCTCATATGGCGCACTAGCCTAGCATGTAAAGGGACCTTGGCCTAGTCGGTGTCTGCTGACCACCAGCCTCATATGGCGCACTAGCCTTGCATGTAAAGGGACCTTGGCCTAGCCAGTGTCTGCTGACCACCAGCCTCATATGGCGCACTAGCCTTGCATGTAAAGGGACCTTGGCCTAGCCAGTGTCTGCTGACCACCAGCCTCATATGGCGCACTAGCCTTGCATGTAAAGGGACCTTGGCCTAGCCAGTGTCTGCTGACCACCAGCCTAGCATGTAAAGGGACCTTGGCCTAGTCAGTGTCTGCTGACCACTAGCCTCATATGGCGCACCAGCCTAGCATGTAAAGGGACCTTGGCCTAGCCAGTGTCTGCTGACCACCAGCCTAGCATGTAAAGGGACCTTGGCCTAGTCAGTGTCTGCTGACCACTAGCCTCATATGGCGCACTAGCCTAGCATGTAAAGGGACCTTGGCCTAGTCAGTGTCTGCTGACCACCAGCCTAGCATGTAAAGGGACCTTGGCCCAGTCAGTGTCTGCTGACCACCAGCCTAGCATGTAAAGGGACCTTGGCCTAGTCAGTGTCTGCTGACCACCAGCCTAGCATGTAAAGGGACCTTGGCCTAGTCAGTGTCTGCTGACCACCAGTGTCATTACAACAATACAGGGCAGCTGGCCAACATGATTTCTAATCACCTGGTGACCATCTGTGGGGGTTTCCATGGTTACAAGCTTTACCTCATTACTGAAGGTTGTCGGTTCATTTCACAGATTTGGTCATTTGGCTCCTGAGTGAAATGTTTACACAGATCCATAGAGATCATTAGCTTTGGAGTTTGTGCTCTGCAATCCTCTAAGAAGATGACCAGTTGTTGTCAGGGCAGAAACCCAGCCCTATGGGATACAAGTGTGTGCAATGCTCTAGGCAGATGGTCAGCTGTTTGGTTTGGGTGGGGTGGGCAACAGTAAGCCGGGTTTCTTTACATTTAGCAAAGTCAGCTTTCATAATTAACAAAAGGGTTTATAACTTTGAGATCTGAATATTTAATTAAAAAGAGTGAGTTTTTCGCTTCTGGAGTAAGCCCCACTGAGGCTGAGATTAACACAAATAAATGTTGGCGGTGAGTGTGAGAGTTCCTGATGTAGGTGGTGAGTGGAAGAGTTATTGATGTGGGTGGTGAGTGTGAGAGTTCCTGATGTAGGTGGTGAGTAGAAGAGTTCCTGATGTGGGCGGTGAGTGTGAGAGTTCCTGATGTGGGCGGTGAGTGTGAGAGTTCCTGATGTAGGTGGTGAGTGGAAGAGTTCCTGATGTGGGCGGTGAGTGTGAGAGTTCCTGATGTGGGCGGTGAGTGTGAGAGTTCCTGATGTGGGCGGTGAGTGGAAGAGTTCCTGATGTAGGTGGTGAGTGTGAGAGTTCCTGATGTGGGCGGTGAGTGGAAGTGTTCCTGATGTGGGCGGTGAGTGGAAGAGTTCCTGATGTGGTTGGTGAGTGGAAGAGTTCCTGATGTGGGCGGTGAGTGTGAGAGTTCCTGATGTGGGCGGTGAGTGTGAGAGTTCCTGATGTGGGCGGTGAGTGGAAGAGTTCCTGATGTGGGCGGTGAGTGTGAGAGTTCCTGATGTGGGCGGTGAGTGTGAGAGTTCCTGATGTGGGCGGTGAGTGGAAGAGTTCCTGATGTGGGCGGTGAGTGTGAGAGTTCCTGATGTGGGCGGTGAGTGGAAGAGTTCCTGATGTGGGCGGTGAGTGGAAGAGTTCCTGATGTGGTTGGTGAGTGGAAGAGTTCCTGATGTAGGTGGTGAGTGGAAGAGTTCCTGATGTGGGCGGTGAGTGTGAGAGTTCCTGATGTGGGCGGTGAGTGTGAGAGTTCCTGATGTGGGCGGTGAGTGTGAGAGTTCCTGATGTGGGCGGTGAGTGGAAGAGTTCCTGATGTGGGCGGTGAGTGTGAGAGTTCCTGATGTGGGCGGTGAGTGTGAGAGTTCCTGATGTGGGCGGTGAGTGTGAGAGTTCCTGATGTGGGCGGTGAGTGTGAGAGTTCCTGATGTGGGCGGTGAGTGGAAGAGTTCCTGATGTGGGCGGTGAGTGTGAGAGTTCCTGATGTGGGCGGTGAGTGTGAGAGTTCCTGATGTGGGCGGTGAGTGGAAGAGTTCCTGATGTGGGCGGTGAGTGTGAGAGTTCCTGATGTGGGCGGTGAGTGGAAGAGTTCCTGATGTGGGCGGTGAGTGGAAGAGTTCCTGATGTGGTTGGTGAGTGGAAGAGTTCCTGATGTAGGTGGTGAGTGGAAGAGTTCCTGATGTGGGCGGTGAGTGTGAGAGTTCCTGATGTGGGCGGTGAGTGTGAGAGTTCCTGATGTGGGCGGTGAGTGTGAGAGTTCCTGATGTGGGCGGTGAGTGTGAGAGTTCCTGATGTGGGCGGTGAGTGTGAGAGTTCCTGATGTGGGCGGTGAGTGTGAGAGTTCCTGATGTGGGCGGTGAGTAGAAGTGTTCCTGATGTAGGTGGTGAGTGTGAGAGTTCCTGATGTAGGTGGTGAGTGTGAGAGTTCCTGATGTGGGCGGTGCGTAGAAGTGTTCCTGATGTAGGTGGTGAGTGTGAGAGTTCCTGATGTGGGCGGTGAGTGGAAGAGTTAATGATGTGGGTGGTGAGTGTGAGAGGAAAGAGTTCCTGATGTGGGTGGTGAGTGGAAAAGTTCCTGATGTGGGTGGTGAGTGTGAGTGGAAGAGTTCCTGATGTGGGTGGTAAGTGGAAGAGTTCCTGATGTGGGTGGTGAGTGTGAGAGTTCCTGATGTGGGTGGTGAGTGTGAGAGTTCCTGATGTGGGTGGTGAGTGGAAGAGTTCCTGATGTGGGTGGTGAGTGGAAGAGTTCCTGATGAAGGTGGTGAGAGGAAGAGTTCCTGATGTGGGTGGTGAGTGGAAGAGTTTCTGATGTGAGCTGTGAGTGAGAGAGTTCCTGATGTGGGTGGTGAGTGAGAGAGTTCCTGATGTAGGTGGTGAGAGGAAGAGTTCCTGATGTGGGCGGTGAGTGTAAGAGTTCCTGATGTGGGTGGTGAGTGTGAGAGTTCCTGATGTGGGTGGTGAGTGTGAGAGTTCCTGATGTGGGTGGTGAGTGTGAGAGTTCCTGATGTGGGTGGTGAGTGGAAGAGTTCCTGATGTGGGTGGTGAGTGGAAGAGTTCCTGATGTGGGTGGTGAGTGGAAGAGTCCCTGATGTGGGTGGTGAGTGTGGGAGTTCCTGATGTGGGCGGTGAGTGGAAGAGTTCCTGATGTGGGCGGTGAGTGGAAGAGTTCCTGATGTAGGTGGTGAGAGGAAGAGTTCCTGATGTGGGTGGTGAGTGGAAGAGTTAATGATGTGGGTGGTGAGTGGAAGAGTTCCTGATGTGGGTGGTGAGTGGAAGAGTTCCTGATGTGGTTGGTGAGTGGAAGAGTTCCTGATGTGGGTGGTGAGTGAGAGAGTTCCTGATGTGGGTGGTGAGTGTGAGAGTTCCTGATGTGGGTGGTGAGTGTGAGAGTTCCTGATGTGGGTGGTGAGTGTGAGAGTTCCTGATGTGGGTGGTGAGTGTGAGAGTTCCTGATGTGGGCGGTGAGTGTGAGAGTTCCTGATGTGGGCGGTGAGTGGAAGAGTTCCTGATGTGGGTGGTGAGTGGAAGAGTTCCTGATGTAGGTGGTGAGCGTGAGAGTTCCTGATGTGGGTGGTGAGTGTGAGAGTTCCTGGTGTAGGTGGTGAGTGTGAGAGTTCCTGATGTGGGTGGTGAGTGGAAGAGTTCCTGATGTGGGTAGAGAGTGGAAGAGTTCCTGATGTGGGCAGAGAGTGGGAGAGTTCCTGATGTGGGTGGTGAGTGTGAGAGTTCCTGATGTGGGTGGTGAGTGTGAGAGTTCCTGATGTGGGTGGTGAGTGTGAGAGTTCCTGATGTAGGTGGTGAGTGGAAGAGTTCCTGATGTGGGTAGAGAGTGTGAGAGTTCCTGATGTGGGTAGAGAGTGTGAGAGTTCCTGATGTGGGCGGTGAGTGTGAGTGAAAGAGTTCCTGATGTGGGCGGTGAGTGTGAGAGTTCCTGATGTGGGTGGTGAGTGTGAGAGGAAGAGTTCCTGATGTGGGTGGTGAGTGGAAAAGTTCCTGATGTGGGTGGTGAGTTTGAGTGGAAGAGTTCCTGATGTGGGTGGTGAGTGGAAGAGTTCCTGATGTGGGTGGTGAGTGTGAGAGTTCCTGATGTGGGTGGTGAGTGTGAGTGGAAGAGTTCCTGATGTGGGTGGTGAGTGTGAGAGTTCACGATGTGGGTGGTGAGTTAGAGAGTTCCTGACGTGGGTGGTGAGTGTGAGAGTTCCTGATGTGGGTGGTGAGTGTGAGAGTTCCTGATGTGGGCGGTGAGTGTGAGAGTTCCTGCTGTAAGCGGTGAGTGGAAGAGTTCCTGATGTGGGCGGTGAGTGTGAGTGGAAGAGTTCCTGATGTGGGCGGTGAGTGGAAGAGTTCCTGATGTGGGCGGTGAGTGGAAGAGTTCCTGATGTGGGCGGTGAGTGGAAGAGTTCCTGATGTTGGCGGTGAGTGTGAGTGGAAGAGTTCCTGATGTGGGTGGTGAGTGAGAGATTTCCTGATGTAGGTGGTGAGTGTGAGAGTTCCTGATGTGGGCGGTGAGTAGAAGTGTTCCTGATGTAGGTGGTGAGTGTGAGAGTTCCTGATGTGGGCGGTGAGTGGAAGAGTTAATGATGTGGGTGGTGAGTGTGAGAGGAAGAGTTCCTGATGTGGGTGGTGAGTGGAAGAGTTAATGATGTGGGTGGTGAGTGTGAGTGAAAGAGTTCCTGATGTGGGCGGTGAGTGGGAGTCGAACAGTTCCTGATGTGGGAAGTTTATAAAGCTGAGGGATGAAGCTGTATCCATGGCAACCCAAGGTGGTTTAGGATTGAGGTTGGTAGCTGGGGAATAGCGTGGGTATATTCAACACCTGACCTGACTGCAGCCCCCCAGTTGTGCTACAGGAGAATACATTTACATCCTTTGGTGTCTTTCTTGCCGGACAGAGGCGAGTGAGCCGACTGCTGGCCCAGGGCACGGCGACCGGCTGGGCTCTGCTTATATTTGCCTATCATGCGCAATAATTCATAGAACACCTGGAGAAGTCAACATCACAGCATCACAGTCATGGAACAATCTTACTCATGTCTCTCTCTCTCTATGCATGCCAAGACAACACTCAGAATTGTCTCTCTCAACCATGAGACAAGACATCAAAGAATGGTAGAATCACAGTCAATTTGACGCACGAGACAAGACAACATCAAAGAATGATAGAACCACAGTCAGCCTGACCATGTCCGGCTGTATATATTCAGTCCTGACAACTGAATCATGGCACATTTTCGAGGAGTCCCCTTGAAAATAGGTTACATCAAGCGTTTCCATGTTGCATTTTGTGACATTATAATATGCTTACAAACTTCTGTGTTTTGATTGTATTCGTATTACAAATCGACAAGCGGATAATATAAAGTGGACATACAAGCTGTTAGATTTACAGCAATTTTAATTGTAATTCACGGGAGACAGTCGTGTTGTGATGTGTCTGCCAGTGTCACTGTTTCTAGTCAGTAGTTCGGATTTTTGGGAACTGGCTGTTTATTACTTTTCTACTTTAAATGTAGAAATCTTACTTTTAGGGAAAATACAAACAGGTAATTTAGAAGCCATATCTGGAGAATATCGACAGTTGTCAGGTGCAAACTATCTTGTGTTTGAAGAAAACTATTGCTTTCATATTGACTGTGCATAAATGGTGCAACCACACTGTGGATAAATTGTGTCAAGATATTTCGGAGCTCTAGGTAAATGGATGAAAATAATATTTAATTTACTGACTAAATTTACTAACTAACCTCTCACAGCAAGTCACTCTTTGCCTCTTTACTAAGCTGTAAACTCTTGCGGAAACTTCTGGTAGTTCATCCCCTTCTTTTGCATATTTGCAGTTGTACGGTCTGTGTTTATTTTTGTAAACTGGCTTTTGCTTTGCTTCGCAAACACTGGCTGTAAACTTTTGCGGAAACTTCTGGTAGTTCATCCACTTCTTTTGCATATTTGCAGTTGTAGGGTCTGTGTTAATTTTTGTAAACTGGCTTTTGTTTTGCTTTGCGGACACTGGCTGTAAACTCTTGTGGAAACTTCTGGTAGTTCATCCACTTCTTTTGTATATTTGCAGTTGTACGGTCTGTGTTTATTTTTGTAAACTGGCTTTTGCTTTGCTTCGCAAACACTGGCTGTAAACTCTTGCGGAAACTTCTGGTAGTTCATCCACTTCTTTTGCATATTTGCAGTTGTACGGTCTGTGTTAATTTGTGTAAACTGGCTTTTGTTTTGCTTCGCGGACACTGGCTGTAAACTCTTGCAGAAACTTCTGGTAGTTCATCCACTTCTTTTGCATATTTGCAGTTGTACGGTCTGTGTTAATTTTTGTAAACTGGCTTTTGCTTTGCTTCACGAACACTGGCTGTAAACTCTTGCGGAAACTTCTGGTTGTTTATCCACTTCCTATGCATATTTGTTACCAACAAATTCGCAATGATAAGGAATTGATTTCATCCAACAAGATGAAACTGGACAAATTTGTTTGTGCTGTTTGTACCTTGAGGATACATATTTAGTAGATCTAGAAGTACTGTTAAGAAAACTACTCTGGGTGAAAAAAAGTATTGCACATATCAATTTCATACTGATTGTGCTTGTTTACTAATTATTAAATAACAGTATAATTATATGTTGTAGTAGTCTACTAATAATAATAACAACCATCAATCTTTTATATTTATAATATGTATGACATGTGTATGTTTCATAGCAGTATTTTTATGCTCTTAATTTGATAAAGTACAAATGTCACCCCCCCCCCCCCCTCAGATGCAACAATACCCTCTCAGAATCAAAAAGTTAGCACTGATATTTCTTTACTTTTGCTGGAACACCTTTTAGTTTACATCTAAAGGTTACTGATGTTTATGTTCATGCTGACTGTAGCAAAAGCATTTTTATTTGTCTGTAAGAGCCTTTATTGTTATATTTAATTAGCACACTTATTTATCTTAAAAATGACGTATAGTTAAAAAAAATATGTCGAAAATTAATGAAACTGTAGTTCAATTTGTTTCTAAATCTCCTCGATAAAAACTGTGGACGCAGAGGGACTCAATTCTTGCACAAGAACGGGAATTTCCATTTGAGCTGTAAGGCCTTATAAATCTGGAGCTGACACATGAGACAAGACAACATCAAAGAATGATAGAATCACAGTCAGTCTGACACATGAGACAAAACAACATCAAAGAATGATCGAATCAATCACAGTCAGTCTGACATGAGACAAGACAACATCAAAGAATGGTAGAACCACAGTCTGTCTGACACACGAGACAAGACAACATCAAAGAATGGCTATATACAAATACAAATATTGAACGTAAAGTGTCTCAGGCACATTCTAAGTCATGTACACCCTAAGGGTGGCTAATACATCTGCAATCATAGAGTGCAATCAACAGACAAACACATACAAAGGAAGTGCAATCAACAGACAAACACATACAAAGGAAGCTAACAAGAAAGTACTTACTTTATCCACATTGGCCCTGGTTTTGGCAGAGGTCTCTACATAGTTGACTTTCCATTCTTGAGCTCGCTTGGTTGCCTCTTCCACGCTGACCTGCCTCTGTTCTGCTAAATCCACCATGTTTCCCACCAGCAAAAATGGAATGTTCTCATCATTTTTCACTCGCAGAATCTGTTCCCTTCAAGTTGTATCACACCAGAACAGATAAAACAGATATCAGAACCGACACCCCCTCCAAACACACACACAGATACACACAAACACAAACACAGACACACACACAGACACACAGATACACACACATTTGGGTGTAGACAAAACACTGACTGTGTGACAAACACTTGGGTGTAGACAAAACACCGACTGTGTAATAAACACTTGGGTGTAGACAAAACACTAACAGTGTGACAAACACTTGGGTGTAGACAAAACACTAACAGTGTGACAAACACTTGGGTGTAGACAAAACACTGACAGTGTGACAAACACTTGGGTGTAGACAAAACACTGTCAGTGTGACAAACACTTGGGTGTAGACAAAACACTGACAGTGTGACAAACACTTGGGTGTAGACAAAACACTGACAGTGTGACAAACACTTGGGTGTAGACAAAACACTGACTGTGTGACAAACACTTGGGTGTAGACAAAACACTGACAGTGTGACAAACACTTGGGTGTAGACAAAACACTGACAGTGTGACAAACACTTGGGTGTAGACAAAACACTGACAGTGTGACAAACACTTGGGTGTAGACAAAACACTGACAGTGTGACAAACACTTGGGTGTAGACAAAGCACTGACAGTGTGACAAATATTTTGTGTGTGTGTGTCTGTGTGTGTACATATATATGGCTCGCGATCAGGTTGGTAATTATAACCTTGGCCCATGGGGACACATATATAAAAAATATGCTGCCCACTTTTAGTGTAGACATAACACTGACAATGAAACAAGTCAATACATGATATTTAAAAAGCGTGATGCAGGAACAATAAATGGAAACAATAAAACAAAAACAAGTTGGCAATAAAAGGACAAACCTGAAATCTTGTGTTGCTTGAAATGACTCCTGTTCTTTGATGGAGAATACACATAAGAAGCCCTCCCCACTGCGGAAATAATTGTCCCGAATGGCTGCATAGTCTTCCTGTCCGGCAGTGTCTAGAATATCTATCTGTACTTCCTCTCCATCCAGGACAACTTTCTTACGGTATGAGTCTGCTTTTGTTGGTTCATAATCTTCCACAAACTGGGAATATATACCAAAAACACAAATGTCAACAACAGCACCCAGAAAATACACCTGTCAACAACAGCAGATAGAACATACACCTGTCAACAACAGCAGACAGAACATACACCTGTCAACAACAGCAGACAGAACATACAACTGTCAACAACAGCATCCAGAACATACACCTGTCAACAACAGCATCCAGAACATACACCTGTCAACAACAGTAGCAAGAACATACACCTGTCAACAACAGCAGATAGAACATACACCTGTCAACAACAGCAGGCAGAACATACACCTGTCAACAACAGCAGGCAGAACATACACCTGTCAACAACAGCAGGCAGAACATACACCTGTCAACAACAGCAGACAGAACATACACCTGTCAACAACAGCAGCAAGAAAATACACCTGTCAACAACAGCAGACAGAACATACACCTGTCAACAACAGCAGACAAAACAACAGTAGCAAGAACATACACCTGTCAACAACACCAAAAACTCTCCTGTCAACAACAGCATCAAGAATTCAAATGACAACAGCCCGAAGAACACACATGTCAATAACCGCACCAAGAACAAACATGTCAACAACAGCACCTAGAACTCACATGTCAATAACAGCACCAAGAACAAACATGTCAATAACAGCACCAAGAACTCACATGTCAACAACAGCACCAAGAACTCACATGTCAATAACAGCACCAAGAACTCACACATCAACAACAGCACCAAGAACTCACACATCAACAACAGCACCAAAAACTCACACGTCAACAACAGCACCAAAAACACACATGTCAACAACAGCACCAAGAATTCACATGTCAACAAGAAGAGCATTAACAATGGCACTAAATAAATAAGGACCACTTGGCCACCAACAATACATACCTCATCATACATGAACTGAAGAGTCAATGCAGATTTGCCAACACCACCACTACCCACCATTATAACCTTGTGAATGACGGCCGGTTGCTGCGTTTTGGCTTTTGACATGCTCACAGGTTTGTCAACAACAACTGAAATGAGGTCAAGAGATCACATCAACTGCCGGCCATCTACAACTCACAAACTCTCTCATCATACAACAATACTGGGTCACGCCTTTATTGCGGCACTAAACACCACAGGCTCCAGTTTCAGCAATTCCTGCAACAGTTATCAGCGACCAGAATACTCAAAGAATGGAACAGCAAAAGAGGTTCACAAACAATAATAACTAGATTTGTTCCTGCGATTCCAATGCTGCACAGGATTGGCACATTTGCAGGGAATTATGTTTTCAACTTTACCATAACAGACACATTGTGGTGAGTAACCGCACCTTTCTGGACACTTTGTGATGAGAATCGGCAACTTTTTCCTATAAGAAAAGCCCTGGATAAAATGCTGATCCACCTTCTTGGTGCTGTTACTTTTTTTTACTGACTACAATTCATGGCTTCAAGCTTTCTTAGTTTGATTAAGAAATTACATGGACATTCATAATTTATTTCATATGCAGTGTCTTTAGGCCATACGGTCAAGTTATCCATTTCTAGTACAAGAAATCATGATGTATCACAGGTATAGAATTTCAGTCAAAAGAATAACAAAAAATTTATTGAGGTGTCATGTGCAAACTGTATTGAAGAAGTAGTAGCAGGTCTCAGTCCAATGAGATGATGAGCGGGACAGAAAACAGCACACAGACAGAGGTAAAGAAGTAGTGGCAGGTCTCAGTCCAATGAGATGATGAGCGGGACAGAAAACAGCACACAGACAGAGGTGAAGAAGTAGTAGCAGGTCTCAGTCCAATGAGATGATGAGCGGGACAGAAAACAGCACACAGACAGAGGTGAAGAAGTAGTAGCAGGTTTCAGTCCAATGAGATGATGAGCGGGACAGAAAACAGCACACAGACAGGGGTGAAGAAGGAGTAGCAGGTCTCAGTCCAATGAGATGATGAGCGGGACAGAAAACAGCACACAGACAGAGGTGAAGAAGTAGTAGCAGGTCTCAGTCCAATGAGATGATGAGCGGGACAGAAAACAGCACACAGACAGGGGTGAAGAAGGAGTAGCAGGTCTCAGTCCAATGAGATGATGAGCGGGACAGAAAACAGCACACAGACAGAGGTGAAGAAGTAGTAGCAGGTCTCAGTCCAATGAGATGATGAGCGGGACAGAAAACAGCACACAGACAGAGGTGAAGAAGTAGTAGCAGGTCTCAGTCCAATGAGATGATGAGCGGGACAGAAAACAGCACACAGACAGAGGTGAAGAAGCAGTAGCAGGTCTCAGTCCAATGAGATGATGAGCGGGACAGAAAACAGCACACAGACAGAGGTGAAGAAGCAGTAGCGGGTTCAGTCCAATGAGATGATGAGCGGGACAGAAAACAGCACACAGACAGAGGTGAAGAAGCAGTAGCGGGTTCAGTCCAATGAGATGATGAGTGGGACAGAAAACAGCACACAGACAGAGGTGAAGAAGTAGTAGCAGGTCTCAGTCCAATGAGATGATGAGCGGGACAGAAAACAGCACACAGACAGAGGTGAAGAAGCAGTAGCGGGCTCAGTGCACCGAGATGATGAGCGTGACAGAAAACAGCACACAGACAGAGGTGAAGAAGGAGTAGCGGGTTCAGTGCACCGAGATGATGAGCAGGACAAAGAAAAAGATAGAAACTGACAATGAAGAAACTGAATTTTAAAAATTCAAGAGCAGAAAGAGCTGCAGAACACATTCTAATGGAACTAACCCACACACACACACAAAAAGTTTTCATAACAACAAAAAGACAATGCAAGAAAATGATGACAAAACAGAAGATAAGCGACAAGAACTTGATAAACAGTGGGAAAAGATCAAGCTTAAGAACAGTCACAATAAGATGCAGCAGCTGAAACAGAATCAATCATAAGAAAACAAAACAGTGCTGCCAGTCCAGAAGATACCTCCCATAGATGCTAATCAGTGCTAAATAGTCAAAGACCCAAGCGCTTCAGACGAGGCCAACACAGTCTTTACCAGAACCAGCCATCTGCAAAGCTATATCAGCAAGACACCTACACACACACACACCTACACACACACACACAAAGATGCAACTGGAGGATACTTCTCAGCAACAGATGTCAAGACCACAACTCAGACACACAAACCCAAGACCAAACTGTATGGATACAAGACAATACAGCAGATGCAACACACATCATCAAACCTTCAATAAAACCAGTGAGGCAGAAACCTCATCAAACCTTCAATAAAACCAGTGAGGCAGAAACCTCATCAAACCTTCAATAAAACCAGTGAGGCAGAAACCTCATCAAACCTTCAATAAAACCAGTGAGGCAGAAACCTCATCAAACCTTCAATAAAACCAGTGAGGCAGAAACCTCATCAAACACCCTAATTATAACATGACCATTTTAGGCTGAACTGGGTCATCAATAAGAGAAAGAAACAATTGGTGATACTGAAACAAGATTTCTGTCAGTGTCTGACACTGTGTTCTCACCTAGTCAGGTGTGAACCTGGTCTATCACTACATTGTGTCACTTCAGTCAGGTGTCAGCCTGGTCTATCACTGCACTGTGATATCTCAGTCAGGTGTGAACCTGGTCTGTCACTGCACTGTGTCACCTCAGTCAGGTGTGAGCCTGGCCTATCAATGTGTTACCTTAGGTGTGAACCTGATCTATCACTATGTCATCTCAGTCAGGTGTGAACCTGATCTATCATTTTGTCATCTCAGTCAGGTGTGAACCTGGTCTATCACTGCACTGTGTCACCTCAGTCGAGTGTGAAGATAGTTTATCACTGTGTCACCTCAGCCAGGTGTGTATGTGGTCTATCAATGTGTCAGCTCAGTCAGCTATGAACCTGGTCTATCACTGTGTCAACTTTATCAGATGTGAACCTAGTCTATCACTGTATCTACTCAGTTTGGTGTGAACCTGGTCTATCACTGTATCTACTCAGTCTGGTGTGAACCTGGTCTATCACTGTATCTACTCAGTCTGGTGTGAACCTGGTCTATCACTGTGTAAACTCAGCTATGAACCTGGTCTATCACTGTGTAAACTCAGCTATGAACCTGGTCTATCACTGTATCTACTCAGTCTGGTGTGAACCTGGTCTATCACTGTATCTACTCAGTCTGGTGTGAACCTGGTCTCTCATAGTGTCAGCTCAGTTAGGTGTCAACGTGATCCAACACTTCACTCTGTCAACTCAGTCAGGTGTGAACCTGGTCTATCACTGTGTAAACTCAGGTGTGAACCTGGTCTATCACTGTGTAAACTCAGGTGTGAACCTGGTCTATCACTGTGTAAACTCAGTTGTGAACCTGGTCCATCACTGTGTAAACTCAGGTGTGAACCTGGTCCATCACTGTGTAAACTCAGGTGTGAACCTGGTCCATCACTGTGTAAACTCAGGTGTGAGTCTAGTCTATCATTGTAAACTCAGGTGTAAACCTGGTCCATCACTGTGTAAACTCAGGTGTGAACCTGGTCTATCGCTGTGTAAACTCAGGTGTGAACCTGGTCCATCACTGTGTAAACTCAGGTGTGAACCTGGTCTATCACTGTGTAAACTCAGGTGTAAACCTGGTCCATCACTGTGTAAACTCAGGTGTGAACCTGGTCTATCGCTGTGTAAACTCAGGTGTGAACCTGGTCCATCACTGTGTAAACTCAGGTGTGAGCCTGGTCTACCACTGTGTAAACTCAGGTGTGAACCTGGTCCATCACTGTGTAAACTCAGGTGTAAACCTGGTCTATTGCTGTGTAAACTCAGGTGTGAGCCTGGTCTACCACTGTGTAAACTCAGGTGTGAACCTGGTCCATCACTGTGTAAACTCAAGTGTGAGCCTGGTCTATCACTGTGTAAACTCAGGTGTGAACCTGGTCTACCACTGTGTAAACTCAGGTGTGAACCTGGTCCATCACTGTGTAAACTCAGGTGTGAGCCTGGTCTATCGCTGTGTTAACTCAGGTGTGGGCCTGGTCCATCACTGTGTAAACTCAAGTGTGAGCCTGGTCTATCACTGTGTAAACTTAGGTGTGAGCCTGGTCTATCACTGTGTAAACTCAAGTATGAACCTGGTCTATCACTGTGTTAACTCAGGTGTGAGCCTGGTTTATCACTGTGTAAACTCAGGTGTGAGCCTGGTCTATCACTGTGTAAACTCAGGTGTGAGCCTGGTCTATCACTGTGTAAACTCAGGTGTGAGCCTGGTCTATCACTGTGTAAACTAAACTCAGGTGTGAGCCTGGTCTATCAATGTTTCTCTTCAGTCAAGTGTGAGAGAAAAAGGATGCTTACCACAAACCAGAATGATGAATGGAAACTGACATGAAGAAGGTATATCCCACAGCAATGCGAAGAATCAAAGCTGTTAAATAAAACAGCGGAGCGAAAGAGACATTTAAAGTCTTTATCTGTAGAAAAGATTAGATACACACAGGAAGTGAGTCAACGGAATTGAAATCCCTACTATGGTGTGTCACTGTGTTTAGAATCAGTCATTTTAACTGATAAACAACTATGTCTATAGCCTACACACTCAAACGTTATATCTGGACGATTTGATTACGAACTTGATGTTCTCCAGTGGCTGAGACTATCGCGAGCGAGTGGCGCTAATCGAGTTAACACCCAAACACGGTGAGAGATGGACGAGCAAGGTGGGCTGGGCTAGTGTTTCCGTGTTCATTTCTTTCTGTCGAATCAATCACACACAGCGGCTAGCCTCCCGATAGCTGAACACCACAGCGTAAAAATACAAAACATGACTGGAATACAGGTTCATGGCGTGTACATCCCAGCGAGGAGGCATGAGGACTTACTGTATGAGAGAGAAAGAAACTGTCACAGAGGAAACATCGGCGGCCACGGATCGTCTGCTCGGGCCCCAACCTGGAAATGGCGGCCGGGGCCCGGGGTCTGCTGGGATCGGGTGACGTCACTGTGACCCCGCGCCCTGACCCCGGCTGGGGAAGTCGTCTTTACAATGCTGGCGATGCCGATTATCGCCTAACTCTGGGGGTCTTTTCCCCGCACAGAAATGGATATTTGGCCGTTTTCTAGGCTATACACTTAGCCGTTCATGTGAGACTTGTACAGAGATTACCAGAAACAATGCCATTGCTTAGCCGTGCCGGGGCGAGTTTGGAGAGAGGAGCGTCGTTTGACGGGCGAGGATTGTTGTAGTGCGCACACAATCCAAGATGGCAGCCCAGACGGGGGGAGCCTGTGTTTGTTTGGATCACCAGTTATCGCACGGTAATCTCTTCTTCCTAACCTAACTGTCTTCATCTTCCACTCAGCACATAGAAATGCTTCTCTGGACACCGTAGCTAGACAGTGTCGTGTCACACCTGCCCTAAGATAGCGACGTGCGATAGAAACTTCTAGAAATTTATGAAGACATTTAGTTAGATGTTTTTGTGTGTGTAAGTGTAGGCGTAGGATCAGTAGAAGTTAAACAATTAAGGTAAATGATTAGTTACACTTTATTATATTATGTAATCACCATATCGCTGCCAAACTGCACAGTACAGCAATGCGTGTTATTCAGTCATAGTTGTTTCATGGTGACAGCATGAGTTGCTGATTCTAAGAAAATGTTTGCTGATGATCTGTTTTGTGTAGACTAGAGGTTGATTGGATGTGTGGCTCCTGGATGATGATCTGTTTTGTGTAGACTAGGGGTTGATTGGATGTGTGGCTCCTGGAGGATGATCTGCTTTGTGTAGACTAGGGGTTGATTAGATGTGTGGCTCCTGGATGATGATCTGCTTTGTGTAGACTAGAGGTTGATTGGATGTGGCTCCTGGAGGATCTGCTTTGTGTAGACTAGAGGTTGATTGGATGTGGCTCCTGGAGGATCTGCTTTGTGTAGACTAGAGGTTGATTGGATGTGGCTCCTGGAGGATCTGCTTTGTGTAGACTAGAGGTTGGTTGGATGTGGCTCCTGGATGATCTGTTTTGAGTTTCTTGTAATGTCTTTTTGTGCTGTAGCAATGTAGCCACTATCAGTTTGAATAAAATATAATGTTGATGTTTCTTCTTCACCTGTTTACAGTGTAACATTCCAACACACCTGGGTTGTTTGTAGTTTTTTTTTGAATTGATAATATATTTATATATATATAAATAAATAAATAAATAATATTATAATTCTATAGGTATAAATTGTTTAATAGCTGCCTGTAACTAGTTGCATGATGGAGAATGGTCATGTTGTGTAGTAACTGTTGTTGTTTGTTTAGTCACTGTTACAGTGGTCTAGTGTTGTTTGTTTGGTCACTGTTACAGTGGTCTAGTGTTGTTTGTTTGGTCACTGTTACAGTGGTCTAGTGTTGTTTGTTTGGTCACTGTTACAGTGGTCTAGTGTTGTTTGTTTGGTCACTGTTACAGTGGTCTAGTGTTGTTTGTTTGGTCACTGTTACAGTGGTCTAGTGTTGTTTGTTTGGTCACTGTTACAGTGGCCTAGTGTTGTTTTGTTTGGTCACTGTTACAGTGGTCTAGTGTTGTTTGTTTGGTCACTGTTACAGTGGTCTAGTGTTGTTTGTTTGGTCACTGTTACAGTGGTCTAGTGTTGTTTGTTTGGTCACTGTTACAGTGGTCTAGTGTTGTTTGTTTGGTCACTGTTACAGTGGTCTAGTGTTGTTTGTTTGGTCACTGTTACAGTGGTCTAGTGTTGTTTGTTTGGTCACTGTTACAGTGGTCTAGTGTTGTTTGTTTGGTCACTGTTACAGTGGTCTAGTGTTGTTTGTTTGTTTGGTCACTGTTACAGTGGTCTAGTGTTGTTTGTTTGGTCACTGTTACAGTGGTCTAGTGTTGTTTGTTTGGTCACTGTTACAGTGGTCTAGTGTTGTTTGTTTGGTCACTGTTACAGTGGTCTAGTGTTGTTTGTTTGGTCACTGTTACAGTGGTCTAGTGTTGTTTTGTTTGGTCACTGTTACAGTGGTCTAGTGTTGTTTGTTTGGTCACTGTTACAGTGGTCTAGTGTTGTTTGTTTTGGTCACTGTTACAGTGGTCTAGTGTTGTTTGTTTGGTCACTGTTACAGTGGTCTAGTGTTGTTTGTTTGGTCACTGTTACAGTGGTCTAGTGTTGTTTGTTTGGTCACTGTTACAGTGGTCTAGTCTGTGCTTAAAGTCATTGATCGATTGAGCTTTTTCTGACCTCAGTTTGTCTAAGAAAAGATGTGGTTTGGTTGTGACATGATTAGGTGTGGCTATGACAAGATATTTGGCTGTGACAAGGTGTGGTTTTGTTGCGACAAGATGAAGATGTGTTGTTGTGACAAATGATATGTGGCTTAGTTGTGACAAGATTAAATGTGGTTTGGTTGAGATGTGATTTGACTTTGATTGGGACACGACGAGATGTGATTTGGTTGTGACAAGCTGAGATATAGTCATCACTGATTGTGATTTATGCGTGTGTACGCCTAAAATTATATACATCACTGGTAAACAGCGTATGTTTCAGCAGTCATAACACCTGAACGTAGAGAATGCTAGTTATGACTCCTATTTCAGTCTTTGAGGCGACATGGACCTGCATCACTATGCTTTATTCTCAGGTCATGCAGTCATGTTAGTGTAAGAGATTCTTCATTATCAACTAGCCTAGTCAGCTCAGCATTGCTAATATCTGCTGTGTCCATGTTTCTTCCTGTGGGCTTTGGTGCCTGGCATGCCAGTAGGTCAGGTTTATCATTACCTTTGGTGCTGGCTTACTAGTAGGTCAGCTCGCTCATTACCTTTGCTGACTGGCTTGCCAGTAGGTCAGCTTGTTCATTACCTTTGATGACTGACTAGAGGGGGTGTGGTCTCAAGGCATGGTGTCCATCTCTAGTGCTAGAGGTTCCGGGTTCAATGCCCGGTAAGGGCTGGTATTTTTTTTTTACATGGACTTGGACTTCTAGTAATTCCTCGGTCTCTGGGTAGTGAGATCAGACGCCCATGTGCATTGTTGTACACGTAAAAAAATCCCTTGGCAGTTGGAAATCGAAAAAGAGTAGCCTAACAGCACTGCCCAGGCAAAATTTGGAGTTAAAAATCTACCCAAAGTATTTTAAGATCCTTGGGGGTGCTACAGAGCATGTGCACTGTGCTGAGCTTCTTTGAACTCAGACTTGAGTTAGAAGAATGGAGCACTTATGGGTTCCATGTGCCATGATGTTAATCCGTTTTCCAAACCTCAAACCTTTGGTGACTAGCATGCCAGTAGGTCAGCTTGCTCATGACCTTTGATCCTAGCACGCCAGTAGGTCAGCTTGCTCATGACCTTTGATCCTAGCATGCCAGTAGGTCAGCTTGCTCATGACCTTTGATCCTAGCATACCAGTAGGTCAGCTTGCTCATGACTTTTGATCCTAGCATGCCAGTAGGTCAGCTTGCTCATGACCTTTGATCCTAGCATGCCAGTAGGTCAGCTTGCTCATGACCTTTGATCCTAGCATGCCAGTAGGTCAGCTTGCTCATGACCTTTGATCCTAGCATGCCAGTAGGTTAGCTTGCTCATGACCTTTGATCCTAGCATGCCAGTAGGTCAGCTTGCTCATGACCTTTGATCCTAGCATGCCAGTAGGTCAGCTTGCTCATGACCTTTGATCCTAGCATGCCAGTAGGTCAGCTTGCTCATGACCTTTGATCCTAGCATGCCAGTAGGTTAGCTTGCTCATGACCTTTGATCCTAGCATGCCAGTAGGTCAGCTTGCTCATGACCTTTGATCCTAGCATGCCAGTAGGTCAGCTTGCTCATGACCTTTGATCCTAGCATGCCAGTAGGTCAGCTTGCTCGTGACCTTTGATCCTAGCATGCCAGTAGGTCAGCATGCTCATGACCTTTGATCCTAGCATGCCAGTAGGTCAGCTTGCTCAGGACCTTTGATCCTAGCATGCCAGTAGGTCAGCTTGCTCATGACCTTTGATCCTAGCATGCCCATGTGAGGGAAAGTTAAGTGATGTTTAGATGCTCTCTACCCACTCAAAGTGCCTGTTGCAATTTTCTGTAGCATGTTCATAAAATCTGATACAATTACTGCATTTTTAGCTGTATTCTTTGCCAGTGCTGTCCATAATCATACTTGATGTTGTTTTCCTCATTCTTTGTTTTGTGTATGCCTATGCTGACCTTGACCTGCGCTCCACAGACCCAGGTGTGGATCAGGGTTATTCTACTAAGTTTACTTAGTGGCTAACGTTTAGAAAATGGGGATCGTTACGAGCCAGAAATCTGAGCTGTAGCATAGAAAGATCATTAACACAATACAGCTGGAATTGACTCACAGGCCGCTCGCTAGACCTCCATATATCACATTCGGCCTGCGAGCTGCCAGTTGAATAACAATGGTGTAGATGACAATGCCTTCTGGATGTGACTGTGCTTGTTATGTGTCAAGAAAGGTCTTGCATATCTTCTGTTATATTCATCGATTATTTTCCATGACTGATCTCTTCTACATCACATATCTGTTCAGAGAATGAAAGAAGAAGACAGATCTGTTAAATTTTCAATCTTGACCATCCAGGAAATGGTTCATTTTAGACATATTTGGTTTATGTCATCAGTAGCTTTGTGTTGTGGGTGGTTAACATCTGCTGATATACCCCCATGTGCTTCTTGACCTGTGTAACTTTGTCTCTTGGTAGCCAGAAGGAAGTATCAAACTGAGCTTCAACACAAGGGTGCTGTGCCTCTGGTAGCAGTTGATAATGGGAAGTCTGTCATGTACAGTAATCAATAAGTGTGAATGTGAACTACTGCACACAAGCCATGCAGAAACAAAACAACAACTTGATGTGACATTTGCAAGTTATCAGACAGGTCCGTGTGGTTAGAGTGACATCTGTTGTATTGATTGAACAAGAGCACCAGGGAGATGTTGAGTTGTGTAGTCAGTGCTGCATTCAACAGCAGCAGATTACAGTGTTTCTGGTTGTAGGGTTCAGGCTGCAGTCAACAGCAGCAGATTACAGTGGTTCTGGTTGTAGAGTTCAGGCTGCATTCAACAGCAGCAGATTACAGTGGTTCTGGTTGTAGAGTTCATGTGATAACATATAACAGTGGCTGACTTGTATGTGCTTGATGGGGTAGACATTGTGTTTTAGATGTACACCAGAGTAGGCATTATGCTGTAGATGTACTAGTGTACGGTTTGTGTTGTAGATGTTCTAGTGTACAGTTTGTGTTGTAGATATTCTAGTGTACGGTTTGTGTTGTAGATATTCTAGTGTACAGTTTGTGTTGTAGATGTTCTAGTGTACAGTTTGTGTTGTAGATATTCTAGTGTACAGTTTGTGTTGTAGATGTTCTAGTGTACAGTTTGTGTTGTAGATGTTCTAGTGTACAGTTTGTGTTGTAGATATTCTAGTGTACAGTTTGTGTTGTAGATATTCTAGTGTACAGTTTGTGTTGTAGATGTTCTAGTGTACAGTTTGTGTTGTAGATGTTCTAGTGTACGGTTTGTGTTGTAGATATTCTAGTGTACAGTTTGTGTTGTAGATGTTCTAGTGTACGGTTTGTGTTGTAGATATTCTAGTGTACAGTTTGTGTTGTAGATATTCTAGTGTACGGTTTGTGTTGTAGATGTTCTAGTGTACAGTTTGTGTTGTAGATATTCTAGTGTACGGTTTGTGTTGTAGATATTCTAGTGTACAGTTTGTGTTGTAGATGTTCTAGTGTACAGTTTGTGTTGTAGATGTTCTAGTGTACAGTTTGTGTTGTAGATATTCTAGTGTACGGTTTGTGTTGTAGATGTTCTAGTGTACAGTTTGTGTTGTAGATGTTCTAGTGTACAGTTTGTGTTGTAGATATTCTAGTGTACAGTTTGTGTTGTAGATGTTCTAGTGTACTGTTTGTGTTGTAGATGTTCTAGTGTACGGTTTGTGTTGTAGATGTTCTAGTGTACGGTTTGTGTTGTAGATATTCTAGTGTACGGTTTGTGTTGTAGATGTTCTAGAGTATACAATATGTTGTAGATGTACTAGTATGGGTTGTGTTGTAGATTTTCTAGGGTACCGTTTGTGTTGTAGATGTTCTAGAGTATACAATATGTTGTAGATGTACTAGTATGGGTTGTGTTGTAGATTTTCTAGGGTACCATTTGTGTTGTAGATGTACCAGCATAAACATTGTGTTTCATATGTACTAGTATAGACATTGTGTTGTAAATGCACTTTGGTATGGTTTGTTTTGTAGATTTACTGGTGTATAGTTTTTGTTAAAGATGTACTAGTGTATAGTTTGGATTGTATTGTGCTAGGGTATGGTTTGTGATGTAGATGTACTAGGGTATGGTTTGTGTTGTCGATGTACTAGGGTATGGTTTGTGTTGTAGATGTAGTAGGTTATGGTTTGTGTTGTCGATGTACTAGGGTATGGTTTGTGTTGTCGATGTACTAGGGTATGGTTTGTGTTGTCGATGTACATACAGGTCATGACCAATGAGAGAGTCAGCAAGTCTCCCGAGAATCATCTGATGTTTGTTGGCTTCTTTTTCTCTTCTACGGTCTTAGTCTAAGACAGATTTTCGTCTTTTTATGTGAGTTATGTCCCCCCAATCCCTCACACACCCACAGATCCCACCTGCCCCCCCCCCCCCCCCCCCCCCCCCCCCCCCCCCCCCCCCCCCCCCCCCCCCCCCAGGAATCCTACCTGTCTGGCTTACTCCTCGTCTATTAGGTTCTTCCTGATGACACGCGTTGAGAAATACATGTCACATAAATATTTTCTGTTGCCAGGTGGCGCCACCAAGAAGACCCTAGGAGCCTTAATTGAGAGGCTCCGAAACAGCAAGTCACAGAATCATTCCTGGAATGAGAGCATCAAATATGTCTGGAGTTCAGTGGCTGTAAGTGTTGGTAGCATCAGAGCTGTGTGTGTAGTTCAGTGGCTGTAAGTGTTGGTAGCATCAGAGCTGTGTGTGTAGTTCAGTGGCTGTAAGTGTTGGTAGCATCAAATGTATGTGTGGTGTCAGTGTTGGTAGCATCAAATGTATGTGTGGTGTTCAGTGTTGGTAGCATCAAATGTATGTGTGGTGTCAGTGTTGGTAGCATCAAATGTATGAGGAGTTCAGTGTTGGTGGCATCAAATATGTGTGGTGTCAGTGTTGATAGCATCAAATATGTGTGGTGGCAGTGTTGATAGCATCAAATATGTGTGGTGGCAGTGTTGCTAGCATCAAATGTGTGTGTAGTTCAGTGGTGTCAGTGTTGATAGCATCATATGTGTGTGTGGTGTCAGTGTTGGTAGCATCATATATGTGTGTGGTGTCAGTGTTGCATAGCATCAAATATGTGTGGTGTCAGTGTTGCATAGCATCAAATATGTGTGGTGTCAGTGTTGCATAGCATCAAATATGTGTGGTGTCAGTGTTGCATAGCATCAAATATGTGTGGTGTCAGTGTTGCATAGCATCAAATATGTGTGTAGTTCACTGTTGCATAGCATCAAATATGTGTGGTGTCTGTGTTGCATAGCATCAAATATGTGTGGTGTCAGTGTTGATAGCATCAAATATGTGTGTGTCAGTGTTGATAGCATCAAAAAATGTGTGTGTCAGGGTTGGTAGCATCAAATATGTGTGTGTCAGTGTTGATAGCATTAAATATGTGTGTGTCAGTGTTGATAGCATTAAATATGTGTGTGTCAGTTTTGGTAGCATCAAATATATGTGTGTCAGTGTTGATAGCATAAAATATGTGTGTGTCAGTGTTGAAAGCATCAAAAAATGTGTTTGTCAGTGTTGATAGCATGTTTTCTGCATTCTGGTTTACAAAGTCAGTCATTACATTCTAATAGTAAAAGCATGTCAGCAGGCGGTAAATCAATGCCGCTGACTTTTTTACTTCTGGAGTTTTTGAAAACATATAAGCGGGTGTTACAGTAAGGCACAGACAGATCTAACTTGATTTTTCTTATCTTTAAAAAACAACTGCCTGTGATTTAACTGGCTTTCTAGACTTTGGGAGAAACCATATAACTCTTGAAGTCTTTATTAGAGGCACTAAGGATTCCCGGTGACCGCAAGGGATGTTTCAACATTTGTTTTTGGTGACAAGGGGAAATTACTCAGATATTTGTAATACAAAGAGAATTTACTGCAAAATATATATATGTGCTGATTATAATTGGAACTCCTAGGTAGAGTCACTGTATGATTGTATTGTCATGTTGTTGTGATTATTCTATGATTGTATTGACATATTCTTGTGATTATTCTATGATTGTATTGACATATTCTTGTGATTATTCTATGATTGTATTGACATATACTTGTGATTATTCTATGATTGTATTGACATATTCTTGTGATTATTTTATGATTGTATTGTCATGTTCTTGTGATTATTCTAAACCCACATCATTCCGACAGTGTATTTCTTTGGTCATTTTAAACTCTTCTCCCACTTGGAGAAATGTCTGTCTGTAATCTCTTGTCCATGAAAAATGTCTCACTTTAATATCATAATGTCTGTCCATATTCACTAATATTATTCTGGGCAGTTTCTTATTAGAGTACACACAGTAGCAGATGTTGTCATTTTGGGCTTGTAATGCAGATAAGTCATTGCATATTTTTGTAGATTCATAACAAGGGAGATATTTTGCCAGGTGATACATTTATTTATACACTATTGAGATTTTCTTTTAAAGAGAAAAATGGGGCTGAGAATGTCTTCCAGCGGAGATCCATCAGATGCAGTCTGAAATGTCCACCTGTCAGCTGGGCCTAGAGGTGTTCTCCTTCGGGGAAGATATTGTTGATGTTTCTCTCTCTTTTTTTTTAATGCTCATTTTTTTTTTATCTTCTGGTGCTTATGCTCTTCACAACAGCCATTTCAGGTGATCCAAAAATGACAATATCAGATCACAGGACAGGGTATGTCCAGCCTGGTGGATGTTAGGGGTGTTGTGACCTCTGTTTGATGGTCTCGGGAGAGGGGTGCTAGCTGAGCTACTGAAATAGTTCTGGTGAATCATGCTCAACAGTGAGACCTTGTCTCAGGCACCCCATGAAGAGCCTGTTGTTTGTGATGCCACCTCACAGTGTGTCATCTGCATTGTCGCTTTTGCTGCCTTGTTGATTTGCTGTCAGAACATAGTTCTGTTGATCTGCTATCAAAACATACTTCTTTTGATTTGCTGTCAGAACATACTTCTTTTGATTTGCTGTCAGAACATAGTTCTTTTGATTTGCTGTCAGAACATAGTTCTGTTAATTTGCCAACATGCTTTCCTGTTTATTCTTAAATTTAAGGCTGCGTTTATTTTTGGCCACCCACAGGAACGAAGGGCACAGATAGAGAACACAGAGCCATCGGGTGTGCAGCAGTGTTTGGACACGTTACAGAAGGTCATCACAGGTAAAGAGAGTCACTGTTGGATTGTATAGACATACTGTTGTGATTGTTCAGACATTCACTGTTGGATTGTATAGACATACTGTTGTGATTGTTCAGACATTCACTGTTGTGATTGTTCAGACATTCACTGTTGTGATTGTTCAGACATTCACTGTTGTGATTGTTCAGACATTCACTGTTGTGATTGTTCAGACATTCACTGTTGTGATTGTTCAGACATTCACTGTTGTGATTGTTCAGACATTCACTGTTGTGATTGTTCAGACATTCACTGTTGTGATTGTTCAGACATTCACTGTTGTGATTGTTCAGACATTCGCTGTTGTGATTGTTTAGACATTCACTGTTGTGATTGTTCAGACATTCACTGTTGTGATTGTATAGACATACTGTTGTGATTGTTCAGACATTCACTGTTGGATTGTATAGACATACTGTTGTGATTGTATAGATATACTGTTGTGATTGTATAGACATACTGTTGTGATTGTTCAGACATTCACTGTTGGGTTGTACAGACATACTGTTGTGATTGTTCAAACATTCACTGTTGTGATTGTTCAGACATACTGTTGTGATTGTTAAGATATTCACTGTTGTGAATGTTCAGACATTCACTGTTATGATTGTTCAGACATTCACTGTTGTGATTGTTCAGACATTCACTGTTGTGATTGTTCAGACATTCACTGTTGTGATTGTTCAGACATTCACTGTTGTGATTGTTCAGACATTCACTGTTGTGATTTTTCAGACATTCACTGTTGTGATTGTTCAGACATTCACTGTTGTGATTGTTCAGACATTCACTGTTGTGATTGTTCAGACATTCACTGTTGTGATTGTTCAGACATTCACTGTTGTGATTGTTCAGACATTCACTGTTGGATTGTACAGACATACTGTTGTGATTGTTCAGACATTGACTGTTGCCAAAGCAACATCATTTACACACTTAATTCCACTGGTCTTCTACACAATTTCCCCATTTAAAAAATGTCTGATTATAGTCTCTTTCCTTTGACATGTCTTCCTTGAATCTCTGCCACACCCAGAAATTATCTCACTTGAATCTCTGCCACACCCAGAAATTATCTCACTTGAATCTCTGCCACACCCAGAAATTATCTCTCTTGAATCTCTGCCACACCCAGAAACTATCTCACTTAAATCTCTGCCACACCCAGAAACTATCTCACTTAAATCTCTGCCACACCCAGAAATTATCTCACTTGAATCTTTCTCTGCCACGTCTGGAAATTTAGCTCACTCTGCTATCTTTTTCCACACTTGCAAAATGTCTCTTCCCCACCCACTTTTCACGTGAATCTCTGCTACATCAGAAACTGTATTCTTTCCCCTGACTTGTAAACTATCTCACTTGGCCACACCGGTGAACTGTCTCATTTTTTCTCTGCCACCAAGCAAGTTTAAGATCTGACATACTTGGGAATGTTTTTAATAAAAGGAGGCATTGGCTGTGAAAGTTGTGTGTGTAGCAGATATCCCCCCATTTGTTGTTGTTTCTACCCCAGACATCCCTCTGTTTGTAGTTGTTTGTAGCACAGATATCCACCTGTGTGATTGTTTGTACCACAGATATACCCCTGTTTGTTGTTGTTTGTTCCACAGATATTCACCTGTGTGATTGTTTGTACCACAGATATACCCCTGATTGTTGTTGTTTGTGTCACAGATATATCCCTGTTGTACCACAGATATCCCCCTGTTTGTACCACAGATATCCCTCTGTTTGTACCACAGATTTACCCCCTGTTTGTTCCACAAATATACCCCTGTTTGTACCACATATATACCCCCTGTTTGTACCACAGATTTACCCCTGTTTGTACCACAGATATACCCCCTGTTTGCACCACAGATATCCCTCTGTTTGTACCACAGATATACCCCCTGTTTGTACCACAGATATCCCCCTGTTTGTACTACAGATTTACCCCTGTTTGTACCACAGATATACCCCCTGTTTGCACCACAGATATCCCTCTGTTTGTACCACAGATATACCCTCTGTTTGTACCACAGATATCCCCCTGTTTGTACCACAGATATCCCCCTGTTTGTACCACAGATTTACCCCTGTTTGTACCACAGATATACCCCCTGTTTTTACCACAGATATACCCCCTGTTTTTACCACAGATATACCCCCTTTTTGTACCACAGATTTACCCACGTTTGTACCACAGATTTACCCCTGTTTGTACCACAGATATACCCCCTGTTTGTACCACAGATATACCCCTTTTTTGTACCACAGATTTACCCCCTGTTTGTACCACAGATATCCCCTTGTTTATACCACATATATCTCTCTGTATGTGTCATGTGTGAAAGGTGGATTTCTTTAACGCTGTTGGGTGCCTGGCTCTCATGTTTGTTTTTCTACATTTCTGTATTCTGATCAGATAAACTCACTGCCTACAGACACACATAACAAGAAACATCAACACACATAACAGCATGTATCAACACATGTAACAGCAAACATCAACACACATAACAGCAGACATCAACACACGTAACAGCATGTATCAACACACATAACAGCAGACATCAACACACGTAACAGCAAACGTCAACACACCTATAACAACAAATGTCTGTTACAGACTTTTTTCTTGTTGTCTCCAGTGAAATCCCAGCAGAATCTGAAAGAAAAGTTGGATGTGATCGGCCGACGTTTGGGCCTGAACACCCAGATCCAGGAACAGAAAGTCTCCCTTCGCACAGACGCCTTCCAGGTGGACGTGTTGCTAGGTGACGGGGGACTCATTACAAACGTGCGGTTGGCCAACCAGGGAGATGTGATGGTAAGTTGTCTGTCACTGTACTACCAGTACACAGCAGTGTGATCACATCTGAAAATGGTTTTAATTTCTGTTGGGTCTGCCCACAATGTTCTCCCGAGGAGTTGACTATCTGTGTGTTAAACCATAAGTGTTCTTTATCATTTAACTTTCAGTGTTATAGGGACAAACTATGTATGCACTTGTGTAGTTGTGATTGATACAGGGACATTCTGTGTATCTGGTTGTGAGGGGAGGGCAGATAACACAGAACGCTTCTGTAACCCAGTGTAGAAGAGGACAGATATAAACAAGGCACTTCTGTAACCCAGTGTAGAAGAGGACAGATTAAACAAAGCACTTCTATAACCCAGTATAGAAGAGGACAGATATAAACAAGGCACTTCTATAACCCAGTATAGAAGAGGACAGATTAAACAAGGCACTTTCTATAACCCAGTGTAGAAGAGGACAGATATAAACAAGGCACTTCTATAACCCAGTGTAGAAGAGGACAGATATAAACAAGGCACTTCTATAACCCAGTATAGAAGAGGACAGATTAAACAAGGCACTTCTATAACCCAGTATAGAAGAGGACAGATTAAACAAGGCACTTCTGTAACCCAGTGTAGAAGAGGACAGATATAAACAAGGCACTTCTATAACCCAGTGTAGAAGAGGACAGATATAAACAAGGCACTTCTATAACCCAGTATAGAAGAGGACAGATTAAACAAGGCACTTCTATAACCCAGTATAGAAGAGGACAGATTAAACAAGGCACTTCTGTAACCCAGTGTAGAAGAGGACAGATTAAACAAGGCACTTCTGTAACCCATTGTAGAAGAGGACAGATTAAACAAGGCACTTCTGTAACCCAGTGTAGAAGAGGACAGATTAAACAAGGCACTTCTGTAACCCATTGTAGAAGAGAACAGATTAAACAAGGCACTTCTGTAACCCATTGTAGAAGAGGACAGATTAAACAAGGCACTTCTGTAACCCAGTGTAGAAGAGGACAGATTAAACAAGCCTTAGCGTACATGATTAAGGTAATGGCTGGTCAGTAGAGAATGGTTGACAATGATTGTGGTATGTGCTGTAGTCAGGTTCTGATGCTTCATATGTTCTTTTTGATTGTCTTTCAGGAGTGTCCAAATCTGAAGGAGATTTTACAGTAAGTCCACGCTGGCTGCAAAGGTTTAGTAATTTGTCTATGAGTGTGTTTTTGAGTGTTCAGTATGTGCAAAGTGCTTCACTCAGTGATTGTCGCACAGGTTCATAATACTTAACCCAGTGATTATCACACAGATTCACATTATGTGATTGTTTTTCAGTGTCAGTACCCAGCACACACAGAACAAGCAATAAATGATTGAAAACCAATCACACTTACAGAATGTAATCCATAAATTATTGATATTTAGTGCATAGTGGTTTTTTTTTTTTTTTTTTTTTTTAACCTAGTAGTGATTTGAATACTGTCCTCTTTTACCTAAAGAAGTTGCAGAACGGATACTTCAGGTGGGCTCCACTGAACTGACTTTTCTAGAGTGAGTGGCCTGTTTAATGAATGCTGGTGGCAATTTTTGTCTTCTGCACAAATGTTGGCACCTCAGGTTATAAATATATTACCTACAAATGTTGGCACCTCAGGTTATAAATATATTAACTACAAATAACATTAAAGGAGTTTTTGCTTGAAGCAAAGAGCTGAGATTTTCCAGTAAGTCTCAGTGATGCGTGACTAAGCCCATATATATATATTGTATTTTTAGCCTGGAGAAGTATTCCTTGTAATGCCTCACTTTGTCCGCATTGATTGTTGACTCTGTTTATATATATTTATTTATGACTCCATTTGTGCGTGTTCGAGGAAGGGGGGGGGGGGGGGTTGTATATATACATATATATACGAGTTAAAAAGAAAATGATTATTGACCTGTGTAAAAATGGAGAAGTTTTGCTCACTGAATATCTTGTTCATGAATTTCAATTTATTCATGGCCTCCAAGTTTTCTTGAGCATTCCCGGGATGACTGGATTTAGGCAATGGATAGTTTTGTAGAGCCATTCCAGTGAGAATTAATCTTCACATATGAAGTGTGTGGTTAGTACAAATGTTGATTTGTCACATGGCATTCAAGTTCAAATATTCCATTAAAATATCAGACTGTGATTGTCAGGTAGTTTGCCTGAACAGGGGGAAGTACAGAACAACAGAAATTGAGAGAGAGAGAGAGAGAGAGAGAGAGAGCGAATGAATGGACTCTGAAATCAAGCCTGCAATGTGTAAAGGATGAGACAAAACGTTTGAGCCACTTCACTACAGAGATACCGCCCCCTCATCGACACAGATAAAGTGAGATACTGCAGTGAAAGGTAAACTCTCAGGTCTCTGTGACTAGAAGCAGGTGATTGACATGGTCTGGTCCTAAATCATTGATATGATCACAGTCCTTGGTGTTGTCAATGTGCTGGTCACACAGTAAACTGTCTGGCTGACTACGCATATTTCTTTTGTTTGTTTCCCAGAAAGGGAGATTTTTCGGAATTTATTGAGCATTTACAAGGCCTTCAAAGCATTTATCAAGTGACAACAGATGAGTAAGTGTCCACTGTTTGTTGTTGTTGTGTTGTTGCTCTATTGCCAGAATTGTGCTCCCTGTTATGATTGATTTATTAAACATCAGTTGCCTGTTGGAGTGACTATGTTCTAATGAGTCCTTGGTCAGATTTGACTGGACTATTATTGTACAACACTAGTCGGTACTACATGTTAACGCTGAATGTTTAGCAGCATATGCCTAATCTGACATCCCAAATATGCCAGCAGATTCGGCACTGGAGCACATTAGAGAGGAAAGGGAGTTAGTGTAAAGGAAAAATGATTATTGCAGGTAGTCTTAGAACTGTGCGTCTGAGAAAAAGCACTAAAAATAGATGTAATAGCAACAGCAGCGCCCTGACATGTCAGGCTCTAATTGTGGAAGATTGATCTTCATGTGACGGGTCCTGCTAGTCACACTCGCTGTCGCAATAAAATACTGTCATCTGGAAAGACAGAAAGATGACAACAACAAAAAGTAAAGTTCATTAGTTTGATACTGTTACCTTTATTATACATTGCATTCTTGCATTCTGTTGATTAATCAGTTCATTCATGCATTCTCTTTATTATTCTATTTAGTGCATTTTTATCCCTTTATTATACAGTGCATTTTTGCGTTCTCTTTATTACTCAGTGCATTCTTGCGATCCATTTATTATACAGTGCATTCTTGCCTTCTCTTTATTTTTAGTGAATTCTTGTGTTTCCTTTATTGAACAGTACATTCATGTGTCCCCATGTCATACAGTGCATTCTTGTGCTCCCCATGTCATACAGTACATTCTTGTGCTCCCCATGTCATACAGTACATTCTTGTGCTCCCCATGTCATACAGTCCATTCTTGTGCTCCCCATGTCATACAGTACATTCTTGTGTTCCCCATGTTATACAATCCATTCTTGTGCTCCCCATGTCATACAGTACATTCTTGTGTTCCCCATGTCATACAGTACATTCTTGTGTTCCCCATGTTATACAGTAAATTCTTGTTCTCCCCATGTTATACAGTACATTCTTGTGCTCCCCATGTTATACAGTCCATTCTTGTGTTCCCCATGTCATTCAGTCCATTCTTGTGTTCCCCATGTCATACAGTACATTCTTGTGTTCCCCATGTCATACAGTACATTCTTGTGTTCCCCATGTTATACAGTACATTCTTATGTTCCCCATGTTATACAGTACATTCTTGTTTTCCCCGTGTTATACAGTACATTCTTAAGTTCCCCATGTTATACAGTGTGTTCTAATGTTCCCCATGTTATACAGTACACTCATATGTTCCCCAGAAAATTAAAATCAAAAGCATTTGTAGCCCTGCAAGCACTAGAGAAGGATCTTAACCAACTTGCTCAATTTCAGAGGTCAGTCTTTTAGTTCCTGTGATATCTATGGTTACGTGTGAATTGTTTGTCCATCTGTGATGTCTATGGTTATGTGTGCATTGTTTGTCCATATGTGATATCTATGGTTATGTGTGAATTGTTTGTCCATATGTGATATCTATGGTTATGTGTGAATTGTTTGTCCATATGTGATATCTATGGTTATGTGTGAATTGTTTGTCTATATGTGATATCTATGGTTATGTGTGAATTGTTTGTCCATATGTGATATCTATGGTTATGTGTGAATTGTTTGTCCATATGTGATATCTATGGTTATGTGTGAATTGTTTGTCTATATGTGATATCTATGGTTATTTGTGAATTGTTTGTCTATATGTGATGTCTATGGTTATGTGTGAATTGTTTGTCTATATGTGATGTCTATGGTTATTTGTGAATTGTTTGTCTATATGTGATATCTATGGTTATGTGTGAATTGTTTGTCCATGTGTCACTGGTTCCTGTGATGTCTATGGTCATGTGTGAATAGTGTCACTGGTTCCTGTGATGTCTAGTTATGTGTGAATTGTTTGTCCATGTGTCACTGGTTCCTGTGATGTCTATGGTTATGTGTGAATTGTTTGTCCATATGTCACTGGTTCCTGTGATGTCTATGGTTAAATGTGAATAGTGTCACTGGTTCCTGTGATGTCTATGGTTAAATGTGAAAAGTGTCACTGGTTCCTGTGATGTCTATGGTTATGTGTAAATTGTTTGTCCATATGTCACTGGTTCCTGTGATGTCTATGGTTATGTGTGAATTGTTTGTCCATATGTCACTGGTTCCTGTGATGTCTATGGTGATGTGTAAATTGTTTGTCCATATGTCACTGGTTCCTGTGATTGTGTGTGAATTGTTCACCCATATGTCACTGTTTCCTTTGATTGTGTGTGAATTGTTTATCCATATGTCACTGTTTCCTGTGATTGTGTGTGAATTGTTTATCCATGTGTCACTGTTTCCTGTGATTGTATGTGAATTGTTTATCCATGTGTCACTGTTTCCTGTGATTGTGTGTATATTGTTTGCCCATATGTCATTGGCTCCTTTGTAAGAATTGTCTGTCCATATCTCGATGGTTCCTGTAAATTGTTTGTCCACACCTCACTGGTTCCTGTTATACTCTCTGTGAATGAGTTGATCAGATGTGTGGTACTGCACAAGACAAAGTTTCCTGCTCTCAGTGTTTACAGTAGCAGCAAGTAGCTTCCCTGTCTCACATCTCCACAAGTCTCAGTGTTTACAGTAGCAGCAAGTAGCTTCCATGTCTCACATCTCCACAAGTCTCAGTGTTTACAGTAGCAGCAAGTAGCTTCCACGTCTCACATCTCCACAAGTCTCAGTGTTTACAGTAGCAGCAAGTAGCTTCCACGTCTCACATCTCCACAAGTCTCAGTGTTTACAGTAGCAGCAAGTAGCTTCTATGTCTCACATCTCCACAAGTCTCAGTGTTTACAGTAGCAGCAAGTAGCTTCCACGTCTCACATCTCCACAAGTCTCAGTGTTTACAGTAGCAGCAAGTAGCTTGCACGTCTCACATCTCCACAAGTCTCAGTGTTTACAGTAGCAGCAAGTAGCTTCCACGTCTCACATCTCCACAAGTCTCAGTGTTTACAGTAGCAGCAAGTAGCTTCCACGTCTCACATCTCCACAAGTCTCAGTGTTTACAGTAGCAGCAAGTAGCTTCCACGTCTCACATCTCCACAAGTCTCAGTGTTTACAGTAGCAGCAAACAGCTTCCATGTCTCACATCTCCACAAGTCTCAGTGTTTACAGTAGCAGCAAGTAGTTTCCATGTCTCACATCTCCACAAGTCTCAGTGTTTACAGTAGCAGCAAGTAGCTTCCATGTCTCACATCTCCACAAGTCTCAGTGTTTACAGTAGCAGCAAGTAGCTTCCATGTCTCACATCTCCACAAGTCTCAGTGTTTACAGTAGCAGCAAGTAGCTTCCACGTCTCACATCTCCACAAGTCTCAGTGTTTACAGTAGCAGCAAGTAGCTTCCCTGTCTCACATCTCCACAAGTCTCAGTGTTTACAGTAGCAGCAAGTAGCTTCCCTGTCTCACATCTCCACAAGTCTCAGTGTTTACAGTAGCAGCAAGTAGCTTCCACGTCTCACATCTCCACAAGTCTCAGTGTTTACAGTAGCAGCAAGTAGTTTCCATGTCTCACATCTCCACAAGTCTCAGTGTTTACAGTAGCAGCAAGTAGCTTCCATGTCTCACATCTCCACAAGTCTCAGTGTTTACAGTAGCAGCAAGTAGCTTCCATGTCTCACATCTCCACAAGTCTCAGTGTTTACAGTAGCAGCAAGTAGCTTGCATGTCTCACATCTCCACAAGCATGAGAACTTCCACAGTCAGTCCGCTCCTGGATGTTGTCATGCTTTCCTCTCTTCCCTCTCTCTCTCTCTCTCTCTCTCTCTCTCTCTCTCTCTCTCTCTCTCCCTCTCTCTCTCTCTCTCCTCTCTCTATCTCTCTCTGTGTGTGTGTGTGTGTGTGTTTATGATAGCTAGTGAGATGTGACACCAACCAGATCTCTTGTTGTTTCTCCACAGTTCCATCAGCGGTGTTGCTAACTATATCCACAAGTGCCCCCTGGGGATCATGCTGCCCCGTCTAGCTGGTAAGCTCTCTGTGTTATGGAAGTATGTTGGCTGGACTCATTGCTGTGTTGTTAACCTCACTCATTTGGTGTCCTAGTTCTCTGTGTTGTTAACCTCACTCATTTGGTGTCCTAGTTCTCTGTGTTGTTAACCTCACTCATCTGGTGTCCTAGTTCTCTGTGTTGTTAACCTCACTCATTTGGTGTCCTAGTTCTCTGTGTTGTTAACCTCACTCATTTGGTGTCCTAGTTCTCTGTGTTGTTAACCTCACTCATCTGGTGTCCTAGTTCTCTGTGTTGTTAACCTCACTCATCTGGTGTCCTAGTTCTCTGTGTTGTTAACCTCACTCATTTGGTGTCCTAGTTCTCTGTGTTGTTAACCTCACTCATTTGGTGTCCTAGTTCTCTGTGTTGTTAACCTCACTCATTTGGTGTCCTAGTTCTCTGTGTTGTTAACCTCACTCATCTGGTGTCCTAGTTCTCTGTGTTGTTAACCTCACTCATCTGGTGTCCTAGTTCTCTGTGTTGTTAACCTCACTCATCTGGTGTCCTAGTTCTCTGTGTTGTTAACCTCACTCATCTGGTGTCCTAGTTCTCTGTGTTGTTAACCTCACTCATCTGGTGTCCTAGTTCTCTGTGTTGTTAACCTCACTCATCTGGTGTCCTAGTTCTCTGTGTTGTTAACCTCACTCATCTGGTGTCCTAGTTCTCTGTGTTGTTAACCTCACTCATCTGGTGTCCTAGTTCTCTGTGTTGTTAACCTCACTCATCTGGTGTCCTAGTTCTCTGTGTTGTTAACCTCACTCATCTGGTGTCCTAGTTCTCTGTGTTGTTAACCTCACTCATCTGGTGTCCTAGTTCTCTGTGTTGTTAACCTCACTCATTTGGTGTCCTAGTTCTCTGTGTTGTTAACCTCACTCATCTGGTGTCCTAGTTCTCTGTGTTGTTAACCTCACTCATCTGGTGTCCTAGTTCTCTGTGTTGTGTCTAAGAGCCTAGACCATTAACATGAAGTGTGTGAAAGGTTAAATGGTACCAAGGTTTTTATCAAACCGAATCCAGGTTCCCATGTCTTTTTTCTTCTCTTCTCCGAGTTTTTTTAAGATATGTCCGTTTTAATGCACTATGTGAAATAATCATTGAGAACGTTTTCTTGGGAATCCTGAGAACTTGGTACCTTCTTTTTCATAGACTGAAAAAGATCTGGATAAAAGAAAATTCTTCATTCTATGAAATACTGGACAGGTATGGATAATTGAATAGTCTTCATTCAGTGAAACACTGAGACAGATCTGGATAATAGAATATTCTTCATTCTGTGAAACAATGAGACAGATCTGGATAATAGAATATTCTGTGAAACAATGAGACAGATCTGGATAATAGAATATTCTTCATTCTATGAAACAATAAGACAGATCTGGATAATAGAATATTCTTCATTCTATGAAACAATAAGACAGATCTGGATAATAGAATATTCTTCATTCTATGAAACAATGAGACAGATCTGGATAATAGAATATTCTTCATTCTGTGAAACAATGAGACAGATCTGGATAATAGAATATTCTTCATTCTGTGAAACAATGAGACAGATCTGGATAATAGAATATTCTTCATTCTGTGAAACACTGAGACAGATCTGGATAATAGAATATTCTTCATTCTGTGAAACACTGAGACAGATCTGGATAATAGAATATTCTTCATTCTGTGAAACAATGAGACAGATCTGGATAATAGAATATTCTTCATTCTGTGAAACAATGAGACAGATCTGGATAATAGAATATTCTTCATTCTGTGAAACACAGCGTGAACATGGTGGATATTTTCTTTTGATGTGTTTGTTTTCTTAGCGGGCCTTAATCTCTGTCCATCTCTCTTTCTGCCCCCTCACATTTTGTCCTACCTGTTCCTCACTCTCTGCCTGTTTGTCACTGCTTTCCTCTCTCTTTGTATTTGCTGCTCTCCCTCACTCCCCCCCCCCCCAATCTCTCTCCCTCTCTCTCTCTCTTTCTCCATACTTTCAGTTGGCGTAGAAGGTTATGTGTTGCCTAGTGCAGAACATTTCATGTCCACCACTACCCCTCCCTCACACACACATTAAATATATGTGTACTTTTAAAAACACATTTGCCGTCACCCCCACCCTTCCCCCCTTTCTCCTCCCACATTGATGACACTTAGGGGAGGGGGTGCACCCCTTCCTGCTACATTCTTCCCTCTATATCTCATCTTATTTCTTACTCCCTTATTTCCCTTCCTGTCTCAGTTCCCACTTTATTTTCTTAAACTTTCCTAATTCTATTTTTGGCGCTCAGTGTTCTTATCTCCCCCCCACAACCCTGTCTTACCTCTCTTCTCTCACCCCTTCTCTTTCCTTTGATCTTCTACTATTCTCCTTTCTCTCTCCATTCTTCCTCTTTTCCTTTCCTTGCCCTTTCTCCTGTCCCATCTCTTCTTTGTCTCCTCTCCATCCTGTCTTTTCATTTTTTTCTGGTTCATCTACATATGTTTTTTGAAATTGTGCCGGGGGAGTGGGTGGGGTTTCAGCACGAGGTTGTTTTTTTCTTCTTTGATGTATCTTGTCTCCCTTCCTTACCCATATCTCTCTCTCTCTCTCTCTCTCTCTCTCTCTCTCTCTCTCTCTCTCTCTCTCTTGCTTTATGTCTGTTTGCCTCCCTTCATCACTTCCTCTTTGTATACCTCCCTCCCATTCTCCTGCTCTGCCTTTTTTCTCTTTCTTTGGTTCTCTCCCTGTCTGCTTGCTTCTCTATGCTGTCCCTGTGTCTCTCTCTCCTTTATGTCTACATCTCTCTCTGCTTGCATCTGCTTCTCTCCGTGTACGTTCTCTCTCCGTCTCCCTTCTTTCAACTCTCTTTGTCATATTTTCCTCCTTCCATATCTCTGTTTCGTTTCCTTCTTCCTTCTCTCTTCATCAGCCCATCTCTGTATCTGCATTCCCTCTTTCTGTATTTGTCTCCCTCTCTGTCTTTCGCTGTCCCTTACCCACTTTCCCTCATCATGTCTCCATCCCTCCCTCTCGTTTTTTCCTCCTTCCCCAGACTCCTTTTCCTTCTTTCCTCTACCTTCATCTGTCCATCTTTACACTGTCTCTCCCAGCCTACCTCAGCATGTCTTCCTCCCTCTCTGTATGACTCTCTCTCTCTCTCTCCCCTAACCCTTTCAGGTACCAGGTCCAGAACATACAGGACTTCACTTTGCTGCCCTCTACCACCAAGTCTTAAAAAAATTCAAACACTATATCAAGCGCAGGGGGCTACCAACACAAAGATGGGTACGGGATATAAGTGACTCCTTGAGTATAAAAAAGTACATGAGACGGGAGAGCTGGTGAGAGACCGAGTTTTTTTTCAGGACAAAGGAAATGCTACATGATGATGATGATGATGATATATGTGCTGGGATAATAACACCTGTGGCACGAATGAAGTACATTGTGTGCTCGGTACACCCTTGAACAAGGCAAAAATCTTGTTTTAGTATTACACCGAGACAACCTTGAAAAAAACTAAGGAGACCTTGGAAAAGACCTCGAAAAGCCTTGAAATTGATTGGTGAATTTGGCTATGAACCCTGATAATAGAATATTTTTCATTCTGTGAAACACTGAGACAGATCTGGATAATAGAATATTCTTCATTCTGTGAAACACTCATTCAGATCTGGATAATAAAATATTTTTCATTCAGTGAAATTCTGTATTTAACTTTTTTTAAAGGAGCTTCCGTCCGTTGGTATCAGTCTTGTAGTTCTCTTCATTTTCAGCAGTGAAAATTATGTTATAATACACATTGCCATCGCCTTGTTTAAAATGTTAAACAGTTCCTTTTCAGGTGTGAATTCTTATGGTCGTTTCTTGTTGCTGTTATGTTGTCTTCAAAATTATTCTCATATCTTTGACACATATTCTTCAGTTTTTTAACATTCTAAATCACATTGATATCATTTGTACAGAATAAGCTAAATAGACACAGTAGTAGAAGGGCATGGGGGGTCATGACCCTCCTCTCTTGTCTATGGAGTCTGATAGCATAAATGTTATTGTTGACACCTGTAGTGGTACTGGCGCCACCTGACAGCAGAAACACCCTGGCCTAGGTACATTGATGCCTCTATATCTTGTCCATGCAGGAAAGCCTATGAAACTCATCTATTTTGTATCACCCTACGACTTGCTGGACAAGAAGTCCTTGGCCGCTCACCCTCTGACTGTAGAAGGTAAGCTGGGCTGGGTCTGGTTTTGTTAGTTAACTAGTGATTCAATATATTGTCCTCACTGCACGTCCAACAAGTCCATAAGCTCTCAGATCCCAGCTTTGTGATATCCTTCAGCTTCGGCAACTGATAACACCAGTTCTGTATTAGCTTACAGTTTGTTTTCTGACTGAATAACGTTCATGTCTGGCGACACCTCGTGTGACCTTAAGTTCTTGTAGTCTTTTGAATGTTGCTGACTCACTGTCATCTCTTGAATCATCTACTCATTCAATATCCTTAACAGCATTGAGGATATCAGCCTAGTCCATTGCTTTTTTCTGTACATAATCTGACCAGCAAGACAATCCACTGGTTCATTCCCTGTCTGACCAGCAAGACAATCCTCTCATTCATTCCCTGTCTGACCAGCAAGACAATCCTCTCATTCATTCCCGGTCTGACCAGCAAGACAATCCTCTCATTCATTCCCTGTCTGACCAGCAAGACAATCCTCTCATTCATTCCCTGTCTGACCAGCAAGACAACCCTATTATTCATTCCCTGTTACCTAAGAGTGCCCTGGCACAAAAATGACACGTATTCCTGTCCGACAAGATTTCCTCAGCAACTCCACCCATTTAGTCCAAATCCATTCTGTCTCATTCTTCTTAAGCATGCTCATGGACTCACTTAACGCACCCATGGGAAAAATTATGTGTCTGTAGCCACACCATTTTGTGGTGTCAGGGTGTTGTATTAGTGTCCTGAAATTTTGTGGTGTCAGGGTGTTGTATTAGTGTCCTGAAATTTTGTGGTGTCAGGGTGTTGTATTAGTGTCCTGAAATTTTGTGGTGTCAGGGTGTTGTATTAGTGTCCTGAAATTTTGTGGTGTCAGAGCATTGTGTCGTGTGGGTGTTCTGAGAGTTTGTGGTGTCAGAGATTGAAACTTGTGTCGTGTGAGTGTTCTGAGAGTTTGTGGTGTCAGAGCATGAAACTTGTGTCAGGAGGGTGTTCTGAGAGTTTGTGGTGTCAGAGATTGAAACTTGTGTCGTGTGAGTGTTCTGAGAGTTTGTGGTGTCAGAGCATGAAACTTGTGTCAGGAGGGTGTTCTGAGAGTTTGTTGTGTCAGAGCATGAAACTTGTGTCAGGAGGGTGTTCTGAGAGTTTGTGGTGTCAGAGCATGAAACTTGTGTCAGGAGGGTGTTCTGAGAGTTTGTGGTGTCAGAGCATGAAACTTGTGTCAGGAGGGTGTTCTGAGAGTTTGTGGTGTCAGAGCATGAAAACTTGTGTCAGGAGGGTGTTCTGAGAGTTTGTGGTGTCAGAGCATGAAACTTGTGTCAGGAGGGTGTTCTGAGAGTTTGTGGTGTCAGAGCATGAAACTTGTGTCAGGAGGGTGTTCTGAGAGTTTGTTGTGTCAGAGCATGAAACTTGTGTCAGGAGGGTGTTCTGAGAGTTTGTGGTGTCAGAGCATGAAACTTGTGTTGTGTGGGTGTTCTGAGAGTTTGTGGTGTCAGAGCATGAAACTTGTGTTGTGTGAGTGTTCTGAGAGTTTGTGGTGTCAGAGCATGAAACTTGTGTTGTGTGGGTGTTCTGAGAGTTTGTGGTGTCAGAGATTGAAACTTGTGTCAGGAGGGTGTTCTGAGAGTTTGTGGTGTCAGAGCATGAAACTTGTGTCGTGTGGGTGTTCTGAGAGTTTGTGGTGTCAGAGCATGAAACTTGTGTCAGGAGAGTGTTCTGAGAGTTTGTTGTGTCAGAGCATGAAACTTGTGTCGTGTGGGTGTTCTGAGAGTTTGTGGTGTCAGAGCATGAAACTTGTGTCGTGTGGATGTTCTGAGAGTTTGTGGTGTCAGAGATTGAAACTTGTGTCGTGTGGATGTTCTGAGAGTTTGTGGTGTCAGAGCATGAAACTTGTGTCGTGTGGATGTTCTGAGAGTTTGTGGTGTCAGAGCATGAAACTTGTGTCAGGTGGGTGTTCTGAGAGTTTGTGGTGTCAGAGCATGAAACTTGTGTCGTGTGGATGTTCTGAGAGTTTGTGGTGTCAGAGCATGAAACTTGTGTCAGGTGGGTGTTCTGAGAGTTTGTGGTGTCAGAGCATGAAACTTGTGTCGTGTGGATGTTCTGAGAGTTTGTGGTGTCAGAGCATGAAACATGTGTCAGGAGGGTGTTCTGAGAGTTTGTTGTGTCAGAGCATGAAACTTGTGTCAGGTGGGTGTTCTGAGAGTTTGTGGTGTCAGAGCATGAAACTTGTGTCAGGTGGGTGTTCTGAGAGTTTGTGGTGTCAGAGCATGAAACATGTGTCAGGTGGGTGTTCTGAGAGTTTGTGGTGTCAGAGCATGAAACTTGTGTCAGGTGGGTGTTCTGAGAGTTTGTGGTGTCAGAGCATGAAACTTGTGTCGTGTGGGTGTTCTGAGAGTTTGTGGTGTCAGAGATTGAAACTTGTGTCGTGTGGGTGTTCTGAGAGTTTGTGGTGTCAGAGATTGAAACTTGTGTCGTGTGGGTGTTCTGAGAGTTTGTTGTGTCAGAGCATGAAACTTGTGTCAGGTGGGTGTTCTGAGAGTTTGTGGTGTCAGAGCATGAAACTTGTGTCAGGAGGGTGTTCTGAGAGTTTGTGGTGTCAGAGCATGAAACTTGTGTCAGGTGGGTGTTCTGAGAGTTTGTGGTGTCAGAGCATGAAACTTGTGTCGTGTGGGTGTTCTGAGAGTTTGTGGTGTCAGAGATTGAAACTTGTGTCGTGTGGGTGTTCTGAGAGTTTGTGGTGTCAGAGATTGAAACTTGTGTCGTGTGGGTGTTCTGAGAGTTTGTTGTGTCAGAGCATGAAACTTGTGTCAGGTGGGTGTTCTGAGAGTTTGTGGTGTCAGAGCATGAAACTTGTGTCAGGAGGGTGTTCTGAGAGTTTGTGGTGTCAGAGCATGAAACTTGTGTCAGGTGGGTGTTCTGAGAGTTTGTGGTGTCAGAGCATGAAACTTGTGTCGTGTGGGTGTTCTGAGAGTTTGTGGTGTCAGAGCATGAAACTTGTGTCAGGAGGGTGTTCTGAGAGTTTGCGGTGTCAGAGCATGAAACTTGTGTCAGGTGGGTGTTCTGAGAGTTTGTGGTGTCAGAGCATGAAACTTGTGTCGTGTGGATGTTCTGAGAGTTTGTTGTGTCAGAGCATGAAACTTGTGTCGTGTGGATGTTCTGAGAGTTTGTGGTGTCAGAGCATGAAACTTGTGTCAGGAGAGTGTTCTGAGAGTTTGTGGTGTCAGAGCATGAAACTTGTGTCAGGTGGGTGTTCTGAGAGTTTGCGGTGTCAGAGCATGAAACTTGTGTCAGGTGGGTGTTCTGAGAGTTTGTGGTGTCAGAGATTGAAACTTGTGTCGTGTGGATGTTCTGAGAGTTTGTGGTGTCAGAGCATGAAACTTGTGTCAGGAGGGTGTTCTGAGAGTTTGTGGTGTCAGAGATTGAAACTTGTGTCGTGTGGATGTTCTGAGAGTTTGTGGTGTCAGAGCATGAAACTTGTGTCAGGAGGGTGTTCTGAGAGTTTGTGGTGTCAGAGCATGAAACTTGTGTCAGGAGGGTGTTCTGAGAGTTTGTGGTGTCAGAGCATGAAACTTGTGTCAGGAGGGTGTTCTGAGAGTTTGTGGTGTCAGAGCATGAAACTTGTGTCGTGTGAGTGTTCTGAGAGTTTGTTGTGTCAGAGCATGAAACTTGTGTCGTGTGGATGTTCTGAGAGTTTGTGGTGTCAGAGCATGAAACTTGTGTCAGGTGGGTGTTCTGAGAGTTTGTGGTGTCAGAGCATGAAACTTGTGTCAGGTGGGTGTTCTGAGAGTTTGTGGTGTCAGAGCATGAAACTTGTGTCAGGTGGGTGTTCTGAGAGTTTGTGGTGTCAGAGATTGAAACTTGTGTCAGGTGGGTGTTCTGAGAGTTTGTGGTGTCAGAGCATGAAACTTGTGTCAGGTGGGTGTTCTGAGAGTTTGTGGTGTCAGAGCATGAAACTTGTGTCAGGTGGGTGTTCTGAGAGTTTGTGGTGTCAGAGCATGAAACTTGTGTCAGGTGGGTGTTCTGAGAGTTTGTGGTGTCAGAGCATGAAACTTGTGTCAGGTGGGTGTTCTGAGAGTTTGTGGTGTCAGAGCATGAAACTTGTGTCAGGTGGGTGTTCTGAGAGTTTGTGGTGTCAGAGCATGAAACTTGTGTCAGGTGGGTGTTCTGAGAGTTTGTGGTGTCAGAGCATGAAACTTGTGTCAGGTGGGTGTTCTGAGAGTTTGTGGTGTCAGAGCATGAAACTTGTGTCAGGTGGGTGTTCTGAGAGTTTGTGGTGTCAGAGCATGAAACTTGTGTCGTGTGGATGTTCTGAGAGTTTGTGGTGTCAGAGCATGAAACTTGTGTCAGGTGGGTGTTCTGAGAGTTTGTGGTGTCAGAGATTGAAACTTGTGTCAGGTGGGTGTTCTGAGAGTTTGTGGTGTCAGAGCATGAAACTTGTGTCAGGTGGGTGTTCTGAGAGTTTGTGGTGTCAGAGCATGAAACTTGTGTCAGGTGGGTGTTCTGAGAGTTTGTGGTGTCAGAGCATGAAACTTGTGTCAGGTGGGTGTTCTGAGAGTTTGTGGTGTCAGAGCATGAAACTTGTGTCAGGAGGGTGTTCTGAGAGTTTGTGGTGTCAGAGCATGAAACTTGTGTCAGGTGGGTGTTCTGAGAGTTTGCAGTCTGGGTGGGGTGTGAGAGTTTGTGATGTCAGGATGTCGACTGGGAGTTGGTGGTGTCTAGGAGTTTGTGATGTCAGGGCGCTATCTGGATGTTGTATTAATGTACTGGAATTGTGTGGTTTCAGGGCGTGAAACATGTGTCGTGTGAGTGTTCTGAGAGTTTGTGATGTCAGGGTGCTATCTGGATGTTGTATTGATGTACTGGAATTGTGTGGTGTCAGAGCAATTAAACTTGTGTCGTGTAGATGTACTGAGAGTTTGTGGTCTGGGTGGGGTGTGAAAGTTTGTGATGAACTCATGTCGTGAGGGTGTTTTCGGAGTTGTGGCATCTGGGTGTACTTACAGTCAGCCCCTGCTCATGTCTTGTATTTCTGGGACGTAAATTTCATTATTCAACAGTCAAGTACTTACAGTCAGCCCCTGCACATGTCTTGTGTATCTGGGATATGACTTTTATCATTCAACAGTCAAGTACTTACAGTCAGCCCCTGCACATGTCTTGTGTATCTGGGATATCACTTTTATCATTCAACAGTCAAGTACTTACAGTCAATTTGTGCACATGTCTGGGATGTGACTTTTATCACTCAGCAGTCAAGTACTTCAGCCAGCCCCTAGGATGTGACTTTATCATTCTACAGTCAAGTACTTATAGTGGATCTCTACACATGTCTAGGATCTGACTTTGTCATTCAACAGTCAAGTAGTTCAGTCAGCCCCTACGCATATCTAGAATGTGACTTTTACAACTCAACAGTCAAGTACTTACAGTTACCCCCTGCATAGGTCTTGTATGTCTGGGACATGACTTTTATCATTCAACAATCAAGTACCTAGTCAGCCCTACACATGTCTAAGATCTACACATGTCTAAGATCTACACATGTCTAAGATCTACACATGTCTAAGATCTACACATGTCTAAGATCTACACATGTCTAAGATCTACACATGTCTAAGATCTACGCATGTCTAAGATCTACGCATGTCTAAGATCTACGCATGTCTAAGATCTACGCATGTCTAAGATCTACGCATGTCTAAGATCTACACATGTCTAAGATCTACGCATGTCTAGGGTGTGACTTTTACAATTCAACAGTCAAGTACTTACAGTCACCCCCTGCACATGGCTAAGATGTGACTTTTATCACTCAACAGTCGAGTACTTACAGTCACCCCCTGCACATGTCTAAGATGTGACTTTTATCACTCAACGGTTGAGTACTTACAGTCACTCCCTGCACATGTCTTGTGTGTCTGGGATATGACTTTTATCATTCAGCAGTCAGGTACTTACAGTCACCCCCTGCACATGTCTAGGGTGTGACTTTTATCACTCAGCAGTCGAGTATGATATGGTGTGATGTTGATGTTGGGTGACACACTGTCCCACACATGTATGGGGTGTGACATTGGTGTTGGATAACACACTGTCCCACACATCTGAACTATTAGACTGTGTCTACTTACCCTTGGAGGTACATTCCATCTGAACTAGGGTACTGCCTACCCTTGGAGGCACATTCCATCTGAACTATTAGACTCTGTCTACTTACCCTTGGAGGTACATTCCATCTGAACTATTAGACTCTGTCTACTTACCTTTAAAGGCACATTCCCTCTACGCACCTAGCCTTAGAGGTACATTTCCTCTACACACCTAGTCTTAGAGGTACATTCCCTCTACTCACTTTTCCTTGGAGGCACATTCCATCTAAACTAGTGGAGTGTACCCACCCACCTACCCTTAGAGGCACATTCTATCTAAACCAGTGGACTCTACACACTTACCCTAGGAGGTACATTCTATCTAAACTAGTGGACTCTACACACTTACCCTAGGTTGTACATTCTATCTAAACTAGTGGACTCTACACACTTACCCTAGGTTGTACATTCTATCTAAACTAGTGGACTCTACTCACTTACCCTAGGTTGTACATTCTATCTAAACTAGTGGACTCTACACACTTACCCTAGGTTGTACATTCTATCTAAACTAGTGGACTCTACTCACTTACCCTAGGTTGTACATTCTTTCTAAACTAGTGGACTCTACTCACTTACCCTAGGTTGTACATTCTATCTAAACTAGTGGACTCTACTCACTTACCCTAGGTTGTACATTCTATCTAAACTAGTGGACTCTACACACTTACCCTAGGTTGTACATTCTATCTAAACTAGTGGACTCTACTCACTTACCCTAGGTTGTACATTCTTTCTAAACTAGTGGACTCTACTCACTTACCCTAGGTTGTACATTCTATCTAAACTAGTGGACTCTACTCACTTACCCTAGGTTGTACATTCTATCTAAACTAGTGGACTCTACTCACTTACCCTAGGTGGTACACTCTATCTAAACTAGGGAAATCTACATAACTACCCTAGGTGGTACATTCTATCTAAACTAGGGAAATCTACATAACTACCCTAGGTGGTACACTCTATCTAAAATAGGGAAATCTACATAACTACCCTAGGTGGTACATTCTATCTAAACTAGGGAAATCTACATAACTACCCTAGGTGGTACATTCTATCTAAACTAGGGAAATCTACACACCTACCCTAGGTGGTACACTCTATCTAAAATAGGGAAATCTACATAACTACCCTAGGTGGTACACTCTATCTAAACTAGGGAAATCTACATAACTACCCTAGGTGGTACACTCTATCTAAAATAGGGAAATCTACATAACTACCCTAGGTGGTACACTCTATCTAAAATAGGGAAATCTACATAACTACCCTAGGTGGTACATTCTATCTAAACTAGGGAAATCTACACACCTACCCTATCAGGTATATTCCATCTAAACTAGGGGACTCTACACACTTACCCTTGGAGACACATTCCTTCTAAACTAGCGGCCTCTCCTTATCTGCCCCAACAGACAGTAGATGCAAGAAGTATGGCTAGAAGACAATTCACAACAACAAAAGACATAAGATAATGTCAAAGCAGTGACTACTGACACAAGACTGACACCAAACATGGGATCTGATGTGACGAGTGTCACTAAATCTTCTGTATCATTTTTTCTTGCAGCCATAACAGAAAACTTGCTGGGTCAGAGTGTCAATGTCTGTATTGAACCAGTTCCAGAGTCTGCCCCGGCCAATAAACTCCAGACCATGCCGCTCATGAATGTCAGCAAGACACAGGATGGAAAGAGGTTTCAATTCACATGTTTTCTTGTTGCTAAACTTACAGCCCACAGTTATGGACTTGTTTGTGCTCTCTTCTTGCCATCTGTTTGCTGCTGTTCCAGATCTGTTGCTAGTGTATTGTCATTTTTGTGGTTGCAATGCAGCACGATAATCAAAGTATTCAGTCTTCTTCTTCTCAGTAAAGTTAATGCATGTTGTTTGTCATTGTAGGCCAAGTGTAGATTCCGCAGCCTAGCTTTGAACTACAGCACTACATGCCAACCACCCTTTTAAGAGTTAAAGATAAAATATGAAATATCGTTTCTCACTTGGTCTCAGGTAGTAAGTTGGCGGCTTTCCTGGAGCATCTCCTGTCAGTGTTAATCTGATACATGTTAGCTTTTGATAATAACCACGTCTGACACCAGTAGTAACAAAGTGTCGGTATGGATATGCTGTTTATAATCCTACTTGTCTGCCATACTTGTCTGCCATACTTGTCTGCCATACTTGTCTGCCATACTTGTCTGCCATACTTGTGTTTACATGTCATAATAATGTAGCTGGGTGGTATAAACTTGTCAGAACAGTTGCTTCTGGGCATCTTGTGTCTGTTTCCCCATCTGTTCAGTCGTCCTCTGAGAATATCACAGAGATGTTAAATGTGATATACAAATTTGTTAACTCTGTAGAACAGGCACTGATCATCAGAAAATAGTTGCTTGTTTATTTTTGCGGATTTTATCCATCGTCTGGAATGTGAAGTTCCTCATTGTCTGGGTCAGCTGTTGCTGTTTCAAAGCTTGCTGTGTTGACTGTGAGTAAATCTGATATACCTTCTTTTGTTATTACTGCATTTTGGCTTATTTGATGCCTGCGAATTAACACTTCTGGGTTACTGGGTCACAGGTCATGTGTAAGAGGGTCAGTGCACAACAGGATTTCTGGGTTACTAGGTTACATCTCATGTGTAGGGCGGTCGGTCTCCAACAAGACTTCTGGGTTACTAGGTTACATCTCATGTGTAGGGCGGTCGGTCTCCAACAAGACTTCTGGGTTACTAGGTTACATCTCCTGTGTGAGACTTCTGGGTTACTATGTTACATCTCATGTGTAAGAGGGTCAGTGTACAACAAGACTTCTGGGTTACTAGGTTACATCTCATGTGTAGGGCGGTCGGTCTCCAACAAGACTTCTGGGTTACTAGGTTACATCTCATGTGTAGGGCGGTCGGTCTCCAACAAGACTTCTTTTAGGGTAAGAAAGCTCGTAGCCACTCTTAAAACCTTGAAAACACCTTGAACACCAGCTTGGCCTCTCAAGCCGCCAGAAACATTGAAAAGTTCAAAGATTTCTATTCCTTGCAGTTTGCCAGCAGTAACCATTAAAATAAAATAAAAATAAGGGGAAAATCTTAAATGTGAGTCATAATGACTACATTAAAAAAAAAAAACAGCAGTTTTTGAATTGAAGTAGCCCCTCCCCCCCCCCCTAAACTTATCTCAGCTCTGTTCTCCCCTCTCTGTGTGCATCAGTCTAAACTTATCTCAGCCCTGTTCTCCCCTCTCTGTGTGCATCAGTCTAAACTTATCTCAGCTCTGTTCTCCCCTCTCTGTGTGCATCAGTCTAAACTTATCTCAGCTCTGTTCTCCCCTCTCTGTGTGCATCAGTCTAAACTTATCTCAGCCCTGTTCTCCCCTCTCTGTGTGCATCAGTCTAAACTTATCTCAGCTCTGTTCTCCCCTCTCTGTGTGCATCAGTCTAAACTTATCTCAGCTTTGTTCTCCCCTCTCTGTGTGCATCAGTCTAAACTTAGCTCTGTTCTCCCCTCTCTGTGTGCATCAGTCTAAACTTATCTCAGCCCTGTTCTCCCCTCTCTGTGTGTATCAGTCTAAACTTATCTCAGCTCTGTTCTCCCCTCTCTGTGTGCATCAGTCTAAACTTATCTCACCTCTGTTCTCCCCTCTCTGTGTGCATCAGTCTAAACTTATCTCGGCTCTGTTCTTCCCTCTCTGACTATGTAAAGTAAGCACACACAGAGATGTAGTCGAAACACAACAATGACGTTATTACTGTTTTTTGTGGTGTAGCAAAAAAGTCATCCAGTCGTTGTCCTAGGTTCTCACGCCTTGTTTACGATTGCCAGCCACAACAAGACTATAGATTCAGTCATCTTTCAGTCTGAATGTTCCATTCACGCAGGTATCTTGCATCTGAATCACAGTACCATAGATATTCACAGTCGCTCCATGTTGCAATTCAGAGTCAGTTCTGTTCAGACATGTCTTTGTGCTCCAGGTCCTGGTTCCCTCAGTTCACAAGGCAGTGAACAATCAGTCTCTCCATGTAAGCAACCTTCTGTTCAGACATGTCTTTGTGCTCCAGGTCCTGGTTCCCTCAGTTCACAAGGCAGTGAACAATCAGTCTCTCCATGTAAGCAACCTTCTGTTCAGACATGTCTTTGTGCTCCAGGTCCTGGTTCCCTCAGTTCACAAGGCAGTGAACAATCAGTCACTCCATGTAAGCATCCTGTCTCTGTCTCCTTTGTCACCTTGTCACCTTTGTTCTCCTCCCACGGGTGTCAACTTGCAAATGTTCGCTCAAACAGGAATTTGCCAGTGCCCCTTCTCCAGGTTTTCCTCACATAACCGGCCCTTGACCCCAACTCATCATATTGGGGAACCCTTTAGGAATTCTGGAATTTCCTCCTCATTAAAATGTGTGCTATACAGAAATCATGGGGCTGTTCTTGAGGGAATGCTGGGAGTTGTGGAATTGTTTCACCATGAAGCCAGAAGTATTTGTGTGTGTGTGATACGTTCGATTGTGCAGTTACTGTAGAGATGTCCATAGTGTGTTGTTAGTAGTTTGTCCCTGTAGAGATGTTGTTAGTTTGTTGCTGTAGAGAAATCTGTAGTCTGTTGTTGGTAGATTTTTACTGTCTGTTATGTGTAGTTTGTTACTTGTAATAGGTAGATTGTTACTGTCTGTTATGTGTAGTTTGTTACTGTCTGTTATGTGTAGTTTGTTACTTTGTGATAGGTAGACTGTTACTGTGTGTTATGTGTAGTTTGTTACTTTGTGATAGGTAGATTGTTACTGTCTGTTATGTGTAGTTTGTTACTTTGTGTTAAGGTAGATTGTTACTGTCTGTTATGTGTAGTTTGTTACTTTGTGATAGGTAGCTTGTCACTGTCTGTTATGTGTAGTTTGTTACTTTGTGATAGGTACATTGTTGCTGTCTGTTATGTGCAGTTTGTTATTTTGTAATAAAAATTGTTGTGTCTCCACAGCTTGCCCTCATTCTCTGCAGTCAGTAAAATCAACAGCATGATGCTTCCTGCCAGTTTTGTCCTGGTTCTAGCTCAAGGCGTCCCTGTCTCCGCACAGATTCTCCAGAAGATCACCTCCCTGACATGTAAGCTCACCCTCCCTGACATGTAAGCTCACCCTCCCTGACATGTAAGCTCACCCTCCCTGACATGTAAGCTCACCCTCCCTGACATGTAAGCTCACCCTCCCTGACATGTAAGCTCACCCTCCCTGACATGTAAGCTCACTGTTTGTTGATTGCTCACTGGGGCTAGTTCCTGTGACCAGTTTTATCATCTGCTGCTATGAATACCATCAGACCTAATCACTTGTCTTTCCCTGATCATTTCCTCAACACAACTGATGAATTATATTGCCAGGCTGGAACCAGACCAGTCGGGAATAATAATGCTGGGGTTGAACCCAGATTGCTGACCTGTATAGCAAAGGCACTAGCCACTCTGCCATCACAACACTGAAGAGATCAGAAAATTGGTCTCTATGTGTTTAGTTGAGAAATATATCAGGTTTGTCTGTACTGTGACTGAAGAGAGACTCAAAAAGATTGTATGTGTTTAGTTGAGAAATATATCAGGTTTATCTGTACTGTGACTGGAGAGAGAGAGAGAAAGATGGTCTGTATGTGTTTTGTTGAGAAATATATCAGGTTTATCTGTACTGTGACTGGAGAGAGAGAGAGAGAGAAAGATGGTCTGTATGTGTTTAGTTGAGAAATATATCAGGTTTGTCTGTCCCAGAACTGAAAATGATGAGCCATGAGAAAGAGAAGGCTGTATTTTGAAAGGCACAGGATGAAACAAAACATCACCAGCAGCAATTGAAGAGATTCACAGGCAAGAAAACATTTAGCCGTGGAGGATCCTGAAGGGTGAAACTGTTGCTGGAACAGTTCTGTGAGCACTGTTGTTGCTGGAACAGTTCTGTGAGCACTGTTGTTGCTGGAACAGGTCTGTGAGCACTGTTGTTGCTGGAACAGTTCTGTGAGCACTATTGTTGCTGGAACAGGTCTGTGAGCACTGTTGTTGCTGGCTCTTTCCAGCAGATCTGTGAGCACTGTTGTTGCTGGCTCTTTCCAGCAGGTCTGTGAGCACTATTGTTGTTGGAACAGGTCTGTGAGCACTGTTGTTGCTGGAACAGGTCTGTGAGCACTGTTGTTGCTGGAACAGGTCTGTGAGCACTGTTGTTACTGGAGCAGGTCTGTGAGCACTGTTGTTGCTGGAGCAGGTCTGTGAGCACTGTTGTTGCTGGAACAGGTCTGTGAGCACTGTTGTTGCTGAAACAGTTCTGTGAGCACTGTTGTTGCTGGAACAGGTCTGTGAGCACTGTTGTTGCTGGAATAGTTCTGTGAGCACTGTTGTTGCTGGAACAGGTCTGTGAGCACTGTTGTTGCTGAAACAGTTCTGTGAGCACTGTTGTTGCTGGAACAGGTCTGTGAGCACTGTTGTTGCTGGAATAGTTCTGTGAGCACTGTTGTTGCTGGAACAGGTCTGTGAGGACTGTTGTTGCTGGCTCTTTCCAGCAGGTCTGTCATTGTACCAGCATTTCACATACAGACAACTTCCTTGACCTCCGGGAATTTTCTCTTACACTGAGGAAATGATTTCTCTGAATGTTCTCAAGCTGGAATCTGTCAAATGTGGTGCCTGAATGTTCTCAAGTGTCTGGACAAGCTGGAATCTGTAACATGTGGTGCCATGTAACTCTAAATGTGTGACATTATTTGCAGACTATCAGTGACTTCATTGGCTGGAGCTAGTAATCTTTGTGTTATATGTGTATGGAGTAAAATATAATCCTTGCCAGGGAGTGCTCGGCCATAGCCTGCATTTAAACCATGAACCTTCAGTGCAGTTTATATTTTTATATAAATATTCTGAACTTTAATTATACCAAAATGGGAGGATCCATGTTCTAGGCAGGACTGGTGCTTTCGGCAGGCTGTGTTGGGAGTGTGTTATCAAACTGGATCATTCCAAATAGAATAATTGCCTCTGAGCTCAGTGTTGTCAGGCTAACAAATGTTTGCTGGTCTGTTTAGTGCATGAAGTGTATTCAGCATGAACCAAGATGATTCATGGGACACTCTTTTTGTTTCCTACAGGTCTGGAAATCCACAAAGAGGCCGAATGTAGGAGTTTGCGATCCTTGATTCTGGAGACATTCTCTGGGGGGGACATCAGAGAAGAAAGGAGGTTGGTTGTCGTAAGTATTCTTTCTGACATTGACATATCACATTTGCGTATGGTATCAACGTACAGCTTGTTGTTGGTTTAGAGATACTAGCTGGCAGGCAGACATTTGTAACTGTATGTACTGTTTTAGTGAAGGTTGGTCCAAGCCACGACTATTGTACCCACCAGGATAATACAGCTTTTCTCAGTCATTAACATCATGTACCATACTGCTGATTCATCCATGAGGACAGTGAGGGACATACCAAGGATTATGTCAGTGAAATGTAGATGTATACTGCTGATTCATCCATGAGGACAGTGAGGGACATACCAAGGATTATGTCAGTGAAATGTAGATGTATACTGCTGATTCATCCATGAGGACAGTGAGGGACATACCAAGGATTATGTCAGTGAAATGTAGATGTATACTGCTGATTCATCCATGAGGACAGTGAGGGACATACCAAGGATTATGTCAGTGAAATGTAGATGTATACTGCTGATTCATCCATGAGGACAGTGAGGGACATACCAAGGATTATGTCAGTGAAATGTAGATGTATACTGCTGATTCATCCATTAGGACAGTGAGGGACATACCAAGGATTATGTCAGTGAAATGTAGATGTATACTGCTGATTCATCCATAACGACAGTGAGGGACATACCAAGGATTATGTCAGTGAAATGTAGATGTATACTGCTGATTCATCCATAACGACAGTGAGGGACATACCAAGGATTATGTCAGTGAAATGTAGATGTATACTGCTGATTCATCCATAACAACAGTAAGGGACATACCAAGGATTATGTCAGTGAAATGTAGATGTATACTGCTGATTCATCCATAACGACAGTGAGGGACATACCAAGGATTATGTCAGTGCATCATATAGATGTATACGGCGTGTGACACTGAACATTTAAACTGAGTACAACAGTGAAACTTGTGTCAACGATTCAACATTGACACTGAGTACAACAGTAAGGTGTGTGGCAGTGGTTAAACATTGACACTAGTACAACAGTGAGGCGTGTGACAATTGTTGAACATTGACACTGAGTACAGCATTACGGCGTGTGACACTGGTTGAACATTGACACTGGGTACAACAGAGAGGCATGTGGCAGTGGTTGAACATTGATACTCAGTACAACACTGAGGCATGTGGCAGTGGTTGAACATTGATACTCAGTACAATGGATTTGCTTGGAAATGTCATCAGCTTTATATTCGTCCTGTCTGTAATATCTTTGGATCATTCAAGAAGGCATAAATGACTGAACTACAAGTTCAGTGATTGGGGGGGGGGGGGGGGCAGCTGTGCCAGTAATTAGTATTTGTGCTTATCAGCATGATGATTGCCTGTGAATATATATATATATTCCAGATGTGTGATAATAGTGGATATGCAGATGGATGTGTGATAATAGTGGATCTGATGTGTGATAGATAATAGTGGATCTGTTGACTGATGTGTGATAATAGTGGATCTGTTGACTGATGTGTGATAATAGTGGATGTGTATACTCTGTTGACTGATTTGTGATGATGGTGGATGTGCAGACTGTTGACTGGTGTGTGATGATAGTGGATGTGCAGACTGTTGACTGGTGTGTGTTGATAGTGGATGTATTGACTGGTGTGTGATCATAGTGGATGTGTTGACTGGTGTGTGATGATAGTGGATGTGCAGACTGTTGACTGGTGTGTGTTGATAGTGGATGTATTGACTGGTGTGTGATCATAGTGGATGTGTTGACTGGTGTGTGATCATAGTGGATGTATTGACTGGTGTGTAATCATAGTGGATGTATTGACTGGTGTGTAATCATAGTGGATGTGTTGACTGGTGTGTGATGATAGTGGATGTGCAGACTATTGACTGGTGTGTGATGATAGTCGATGTGCAAATGTTGCTGACTTATGTGTGATGGTAGTGGATCCGCAAGACTTTGTTGACTGATGTGTGATGGTAGTGGATCTGCAGGACTTTGTTGACTGGTGTGTGATGGTAGTGGATCTGCAGGACTTTGTTGACTGGTGTGTGATGGTAGTGGATCTGCAAGACTTTGTTGACTGATGTGTGATGGTAGTGGATCTGCAAGACTTTGTTGACTGATGTGTGATGATAGTGGATCTGCAGGACTTTGTTGACTGGTGTGTTCCTGTTTCAGTCCCTGCCTGACCAGCAGCACATCTACTTTCTGGAATGTCTCAATGGAGGCTGCCAGGAGCATCAGGGCCTGATGGTCTCTCGCATCCCCTTCACACACCCCACCCATGTGCCACAGATCTTGAATCTCCTCAGGCAGCAGCTTTTGTTTAATATCGTTGTGGGCAGCTGTGTCCGGCCAGGAGCCAAGTCAGGTAGGTCCTCTTCTCATTAGTCCAGTTTATAGCTACATTCATGATTGTTCTTGCTCTCTGTCATACATACTAGCTAGGCTTTCTCTCTCTCATACCTTGTCCAGTTTATAGCTACATTCATGATTGTTTTTGCTCTCTGTCATACAGACTGGCTAGGCTTTCTCTCTCTCTCATACCTTGTCCAGTTTATAGCTACATTCATGATTGTTCTTGCTCTCTGTCATACAGACTAGCTAGGCTTTCTCTCTCTCATAGACTAGCCAGGCTTTCTCTCTCTCTCTCTCTCTTTCCCCCCCTCTCTCTCCCTCTCTCTCTCTTTCTCTCCCCTCTCTCCCTCCCTCTCGCTCTCTCTCTCCCCTCTCTCTCTCTTCCCCCCTCTCTCTCTCTCTCTCTCTCTCTCTCCCCTCCCTCTCTCTCTCTCTCTCCCTCCCCTCTCTCCCTCCCTCTTTCTCTCCCTCCCTCTTTCTCTCCCTCTCTCTCTCTCTCTCTCTCTCTCTCTCTCTCTCTCTCCATGACTAACAAACTAGCGAGAATTTATCTTTCTCACAGACTAGCCACAATTTCTCTCTCTCTCACAGACTAGCCTTCCATTCTCTCACAGACTAGCCTGGTTCTCTCTCTCTCTCACACATAAACACACAGAGTAGCCTGGTTCTCTCTCGCTCTCACACATAAACACACAGACTAGCCTGGTTCTGTCTCGCTCACACATAAACACACAGACTAGCCTGGTTCTGTCTCGCTCACACATAAACACACAGACTAGCTTGGTTCTCTCTCTCTCACACATAAACACACAGACTAGCCTGGTTCTCTCTGTCTCTCTCTCTCACATAAACACACAGACTAGCCTGGTTCTCTCTCTCTCTCACACATAAACACACAGACTAGCCTGGTTCTCTCTCTCTCACACATAAACACACAGACTAGCCTGGTTCTCTCTCTCTCACACATAAACACAGACTAGCCTGGTTCTCTCTCTCTCTCTCTCTCTCACACATAAACACACAGACTAACCTGGTTCTCTCTCTCTCTCTCTCTCACACACATAAACACACAGACTAGCCTACCATTCTCTCACAGACTAGCCTGGTTTTCTCTCTCGCTCACACATAAACACACAGACTAGCCTGGTTCTGTCTCTCTCACACATAAACATACAGACTAGCTTGGTTCTCTCTCTCTCACACATAAACTCACAGACTAGCCTGGTTCTCTCTCTCTCACACATAAACACACAGACTAGCCTGGTTCTCTCTCTCTCACACATAAACACACAGACTAGCCTGGTTCTCTCTCTCTCTCTCTCACACATAAACACACAGACTAGCCTGGTTCTCTCTCTCTCTCTCACACATAAACACACAGACTAGCCTACCATTCTCTCACAGACTAGCCTGGTTCTCTCTCTCTCTCACACATAAACACACAGGCTAGCCTGGTTCTCTCTCTCTCTCTCACACATAAACACACAGACTAGCCTGGTTCTCTCTCTCTCACACATAAACACACGGACTAGCCTGGTTCTCTCTCTCTCTCACACATAAACACACAGACTAGCCTGGTTCTGTCTCGCTCACACATAAACACACAGACTAGCCTGGTTCTCTCTCTCTCTCACACATAAACACACAGACTAGCCTACCATTCTCTCACAGACTAGCCTGGTTCTCTCTCTCACACATAAACACACAGACTAGCCTGGTTCTGTCTCGCTCACACATAAACACACAGATTAGCCTGGTTCTGTCTCTCTCACACACATAAACACACAGACTAGCCTACCATTCTCTCACAGACTAGCCTGGTTCTCTCTCTCACACATAAACACACAGACTAGCCTGGTTCTGTCTAGCTCACACATAAACACACAGACTAGCCTACCATTCTCTCACAGACTAGCCTGGTTCTGCCTCGCTCACACATAAACACACAGACTAGCCTGGTTCTGTCTCTCTCACACATAAACACACAGATTAGCCTGGTTCTGTCTCTCTCACACATAAACACACAGATTAGCCTGGTTCTCTCTCTCTCTCTCACACATAAACACACAGACTAGCCTGGTTCTGTCTCGCTCACACATAAACACACAGACTAGCCTGGTTCTGTCTCGCTCACACATAAACACACAGACTAGCCTGGTTCTCTCTCTCTCTCTCCCACACATAAACACACAGACTAGCCTTGTTCTCTCTCTCTCTCACACATAAACACACAGACTAGACTGGCTCTGTCTCGCTCACACATAAACACACAGATTAGACATGATCATCTCATGTTAGGTTACTGTGGCTCCATACAGTCATGATCATCTCATGTTAGGTAACTGTGGCTCCATACAGTCATGATCATCTCATGTTAGGTAACTGTGGCTCCATACAGTCATGATCATCTCATGTTAGGTTACTGTGGCTCCATACAGTCATGATCATCTCATGTTAGGTTACTGTGGCTCCATACAGTCATGATCATCTCATGTTAGGTTACTGTGGCTCCATACAGTCATGATCATCTCATGTTAGTTTACTGTGGCTCCATACAGTCATGATCATCTCATGTTAGGTAACTGTGGCTCCATACAGTCATGATCATCTCATGTTAGGTTACTGTGGCTCCATACAGTCATGATCATCTCATGTTAGGTAACTGTGGCTCCATACAGTCATGATCATCTCATGTTAGGTAACTGTGGCTCCATACAGTCATGATCATCTCATGTTAGGTTACTGTGGCTCCATACAGTCATGATCATCTCATGGTAGGTTACTGTGGCTCCATACAGTCATGATCATCTCATGGTAGGTAACTGTGGCTCCATACAGTCATGATCATCTCATGTTAGGTTACTGTGGCTCCATACAGTCATGATCATCTCTTGTTAGGTTACTGTGGCTCCATACAGTCATGATCATCTCATGTTAGGTAACTGTGGCTCCATACAGTCATGATCATCTCATGGTAGGTAAATGTGGCTCCATACAGTCATGATCATCTCTTGTTAGGTTACTGTGGCTCCATACAGTCATGATCATCTCATGTTAGGTTACTGTGGCTCCATACAGTCATGATCATCTCTTGTTAGGTTACTGTGGCTCCATACAGTCATGATCATCTCATGTTAGGTTACTGTGGCTCCATACAGTCATGATCATCTCATGTTAGGTAACTGTGGCTCCATACAGTCATGATCATCTCATGTTAGGTTACTGTGGCTCCATACAGTCATGATCATCTCTTGTTAGGTTACTGTGGCTCCATACAGTCATGATCATCTCATGATAGGTAAATGTGGCTCCATACAGTCATGATCATCTCATGTTAGGTAACTGTGGCTCCATACAGTCATGATCATCTCATGTTAGGTAACTGTGGCTCCATACAGTCATGATCATCTCATGTTAGGTTACTGTGGCTCCATACAGTCATGATCATCTCTTGTTAGGTTACTGTGGCTCCATACAGTCATGATCATCTCTTGTTAGGTTACTGTGGCTCCATACAGTCATGATCATCTCTTGTTAGGTTACTGACTGTATGGAGCCACAGTTACCTAACATGAGATGATCATGACTGTATGGAGCCACAGTTACCTAACATGAGATGATCATGACTGTATGGAGCCACAGTTACCTAACATGAGATGATCATGACTGTATGGAGCCACAGTTACCTAACATGAGATGATCATTACTGTATGGAGCCACAGTTACCTTACATGAGATGATCATGACTATATGGAGCCACATTTACCTATCATGAGATGATCATGACTGTATGGAGCCACAGTTACCTAACATGAGATGATCATGACTGTATGGAGCCACAGTAACCTAACAAGAGATGATCATGACTGTATGGAGCCACAGTTACCTAACATGAGATGATCATGACTGTATGGAGCCACAGTTACCTAACATGAGATGATCATGACTGTATGGAGCCACATTTACCTATCATGAGATGATCATGACTGTATGGAGCCACAGTAACCTAACATGAGATGATCATGACTGTATGGAGCCACAGTTACCTAACATGAGATGATCATGACTGTATGGAGCCACAGTTACCTAACATGAGATGATCATGACTGTATGGAGCCACATTTACCTAACATGAGATGATCATGACTGTATGGAGCCACAGTTACCTAACATGAGATGATCATTACTGTATGGAGCCACAGTTACCTAACATGAGATGATCATGACTATATGGAGCCACATTTACCTATCATGAGATGATCATGACTGTATGGAGCCACAGTTACCTAACATGAGATGATCATGACTGTATGGAGCCACAGTAACCTAACAAGAGATGATCATGACTGTTTGGAGCCACAGTTACCTAACATGAGATGATCATGACTGTATGGAGCCACATTTACCTAACATGAGATGATCATGACTGTATGGAGCCACAGTTACCTAACATGAGATTATCAGGATAATCATTTTGTTAGTATTGCGTTAAATTGCATTGTGATCATTGGTTGATGGTTTCTATCCCCCAGAGTCCAGCAACAGTGTTGTCTTTGAAGTGACGGCCATTTCCCTACAGCAGCTGACCATTGTATTTGAGCATCCAGCCTATGACTCCATGATCAGAGGTTCAAGTTCTTCTCATTTTTATGGTCTCTGTGTGAATGCTCAGCCTAACACAGTCAGCTGATAAAGCCTGAACGCATCAGTATTTCAGCCATAGGAATAATTCTAAGATGTACAAAAAATACCTGAGGGTCAGTCTTGTGGTTTCAGTAGTAAAATAAAGACCACATTTGATATCACAGTATTTGGTTTAAGAATGGAGATGTAGGCAGTCACTGTAGCTGTATGCTGGCTTGAGAACCAGCTGCATACTCATGCCTTGATTGTCACTGACCTGCAGAGTATGCTGGCTTGAGAACTAGCTGCACACTCATGCCTTGATTGTCACTGACCTGCAGAGTATGCTGGCTTGAGAACTAGCTGCACACTCATGCCTTGATTGTCACTGACCTGCAGAGTATGCTGGCTTGAGAACTAGCTGCACACTCATGCCTTGATTGTCACTGACCTGCAGAGTATGCTGGCTTGAGAACTAGCTGCACACTCATGCCTTGATTGTCACTGACCTGCAGAGTATGCTGGCTTGAGAACTAGCTGCATACTCATGCCTTGATTGTCACTGACTTGCAGAGTATGCTGGCTTGAGAGCTAGCTGCACACTCATGTCTTGATTGTCACTGACTTGCAGAGTATGCTGGCTTGAGAACTAGCTGCATACTCATGCCTTGATTGTCACTGACCTGCAGAGTATGCTGGCTTGAGAACCAGCTGCACACTCATGCCTTGATTGTCACTGACCTGCAGAGTATGCTGACTTGAGAACTAGCTGCACACTCATGCCTTGATTGTCACTGACCTGCAGAGTATGCTGACTTGAGAACCAGCTGCACACTCATGCCTTGATTGTCACTGACCTGCAGAGTCTGCTGACTTGAGAACCAGCTGCACACTCATGCCTTGATTGTCACTGACCTGCAGAGTCTGCTGGCTTGAGAACTAGCTGCACACTCATGCCTTGATTGTCACTGACCTGCAGAGTCTGCTGACTTGAGAACTAGCTGCACACTCATGCCTTGATTGTCACTGACCTGCAGAGTCTGCTGACTTGAGAACTAGCTGCACACTCATGCCTTGATTGTCACTGACTTTCAGAGTCTGCTGGCTTGAGAACTAGCTGCACACTCATGCCTTGATTGTCACTGACTTTCAGAGTCTGCTGACTTGAGAACCAGCTGCACACTCATGCCTTGATTGTCACTGACCTGCAGAGTCTGCTGACTTGAGAACCAGCTGCACACTCATGCCTTGATTGTCACTGACCTGCAGAGTCTGCTGGCTTGAGAACTAGCTGCACACTCATGCCTTGATTGTCACTGACCTGCAGAGTATGCTGACTTGAGAACTAGCTGCACACCCATGCCTTGATTGTCACTGACCTGCAGAGTATGCTGACTTGAGAACCAGCTGCACACTCATGCCTTGATTGTCACTGACTTGCAGAGTATGCTGACTTGAGAACTAGCTGCACACCCATGCCTTGATTGTCACTGACCTGCAGAGTATGCTGACTTGAGAACTAGCTGCACACTCATGCCTTGATTGTCACTGACCTGCAGAGTATGCTGACTTGAGAACTAGCTGCACACTCATGCCTTGATTGTCACTGACCTGCAGAGTCTGCTGGCTTGAGAACCAGCTGCACACTCATGCCTTGATTGTCACTGACCTGCAGAGTATGCTGACTTGAGAACCAGCTGCACACTCATGCCTTGATTGTCACTGACCTGCAGAGTATGCTGACTTGAGAACTAGCTGCACACTCATGCCTTGATTGTCACTGACCTGCAGAGTCTGCTGGCTTGAGAACTAGCTGCACACTCATGCCTTGATTGTCACTGACCTGCAGAGTCTGCTGGCTTGAGAACCAGCTGCACACTCATGCCTTGATTGTCACTGACCTGCAGAGTCTGCTGACTTGAGAACCAGCTGCACACTCATGCCTTGATTGTCACTGACCTGCAGAGTCTGCTGGCTTGAGAACTAGCTGCACACTCATGCCTTGATTGTCACTGACCTGCAGAGTATGCTGACTTGAGAACTAGCTGCACACTCATGCCTTGATTGTCACTGACCTGCAGAGTCTGCTGGCTTGAGAACTAGCTGCACACTCATGCTTTGATTGTCACTGACCTGCAGAGTCTGCTGGCTTGAGAACTAGCTGCACACTCATGCCTTGATTGTCACTGACCTGCAGAGTCTGCTGGCTTGAGAACTAGCTGCACACTCATGCTTTGATTGTCACTGACTTGCAGAGTCTGCTGACTTGAGAACTAGCTGCACACTCATGCTTTGATTGTCACTGACTTGCAGAGTCTGCTGACTTGAGAACTAGCTGCACACTCATGCCTTGATTGTCACTGACCTGCAGAGTCTGCTGGCTTGAGAACTAGCTGCACACTCATGCCTTGATTGTCACTGACCTGCAGAGTCTGCTGAAACAGGTTTTCTCCAGTTGTATTGGGAATTGAACAGGCAGGTTGGCTGATTCTGTAACGTTAGGTGATAAATTAGTGCATCATCATCAAGTGCCTTGACAGCTGGCACAGGCATTCATACGTCTTAAGCCATCCACCATCATTTCTCTTGGTCTGCCTATACCTTTTCTACTAATAATCTTTCCAGTCATGACAATATTTTCAGTGCTGCATTTCTCATCATGTGACCAAAGAAATTTGTTTGTCTCCTTCTTACTGTTGTCTATAATTTGTACATGAGAAGCTGAATATTGTCTTGGTAGATGATAGGTCAAACAAACAGTCTGCGGTTAGTTAGCAGTGTTGGAATCAGAACTGTGTTATCAGCTAAAGATGAAAACGGAGCACTTGTAGGAATGCTCTGAGGGCTTTGATGTTGGTACTTGGCTCAGCTATGTGGGTGACATGACTGTGATCAGTGTTCCTGTCATGTGTTTTTGACACATGCGATCCAGTGAATAGCACACTTACCAAGTATCTAGGGGATTGTTTATAAATGTTAGTCCTCCACACATACACACAGGCTCGGCTCCCTCAGCTGGCAAACCAAGGCTGCCCACTCTCATCGCCACGGCACATACTGATGGCAATTATTACTGCAGAAGGGCCAACAGGGAGCACCCCAGTAAGCCAGTCACAAGTAACGAGTTTAGAACCACAGTATATCTGGCACAGGTTAAGAACCACAGTATATCTGGCACAGGTTAAGAACCACAGTATATCTGGCACAGGTTTAGAACCGCAGTATATCTGGCACAGGTTAAGAACCACAGTATATCTGGCACAGGTTAAGAACCGCAGTATATCTGGCACAGGTTAAGAACCGCAGTATATCTGGCACAGGTTAAGAACCACAGTATATCTGGCACAGGTTACATGTCCTATGTTAACCACTAACATTGGCTAAGAATGCAATAATAACCACTTTAAATATGATCTTATAGTGCGATCTGTCTCGTTAGTGTGGACCAACACGTTGTGATGACTCACTGTCAGTCCACTACTTCCTGCCAAATACACTCACATCGGCAGTCTCCAGCACATGGACAAAACACCCTGTATAACTATGTGCAGGTGACTGCTACAGGCCACTCACACCTGATCACACAGATACACCATGTGATGTGCAGTGGCAGTCCTCTTCTTCTTCTCCTCTTCCACCTGTGACAGTCCTCTGACCGTTCTATTCTAAGAGACCCCACCACATTAGAGGCAAAGGTGTACCACTTGCTGAAGAAATCCAGACCTCTTGTCTGCTACCCAGTCACTCATTGAAGTATCACTGATCAATCTACAGTTAACCACGGCAATCTAACTAAGGGACTTTTTCCCTCCACCGACCAGCATGCCACATAGCTGCAACTTTGCCGACCACAACAAACATAGTCTAGCACAACCATCTATTCTAGAAAATCACACTGACAGCATTCTAACATCCAACTTATGATCCACCACACCCATAGGATGGTCCACTGAGCTCCAACAGAATCAAACATATTCTTCAAACTGTCAGACAAGTCCATATGTCCATTGGACTTGAACAGTTTGCACACACACCGACTGACAAAGTGACTGACCCAAGGGATCATGCCACATGCTCTCGGCCCACACGGGTTTCACAGTATCTTTGATAGGCTGTGGTGACATGTCCGCAAGCTCGTCCTGAACTTCAAGCGACACATGATTTCACAACTTCAAGTGGCTGAGGCTGTAGTTTTACCCTGTCAAATATATCATGACTTATAATGTACACCATGATTCACCAGTCTCTGGCTTCATTCACACTTTCGTCACAAAATGGCTTGGGCACATACAAGTTTTGTTGCTTTACTTGGACATGTCTGCATCCTCCTGTGCACATATTTTTGTTCATCAGTGAATATTTGTGTGTCTGTTAACAGTTGACATTGATCTGGCGGACATTACCAACTTGAAGTGCAAGGTGGCATGTACCAACTCTGACCAGGTACTCTGTTCGGATGAAGCTATTTCCAGGGTTTTTCACAGGTAGGGCTTTTGGAAAAGTTGCTTGGTGGTCACTTGCAGGGTGGTTTTAGTATAGCACTTTACTTGACAACCATTTCCTGCATGATTTGTGAGTAGAACTTTAGATAATTAATTTGTGGGCTGCAGATTTGATAAACCTGTGGAACATATTAAACTCATCATTTTCTTAACATTTGTAGTTATAAACTCTTGCAGAAAGTTCTGGTTATTTGTCCACTTCTGGACTTTCGTCTTGAGTTGCATGCACTTCCATTTTACAGATCTGGCTTATTTGTAAGCAGAATATTGGTTTCTTGCCTCTCAAGCAAGAAGCATCTACTTCAAATGAAACACCCCTGATTGGTCATCCTTTAGGACATGCTTGTATGGAAAAAGGGGGGGGGGGGTCTATTTCTGTTCCCCCACATTGGGGCCCTGGAACCCAGGCTGTTGTGTACCAGAATTTTTCAAAGGTTGACAGTTGTGTACAGTTTACTTTCATCCGTTGTAGGTTGTGCACAGTTTACTTTCATCCATTGTAGGTTGTGTACAGTTTACTTTCATCCGTTGTAGGTTGTGCACAGTTTACTTTCATCCGTTGTAGGTTGTGTACAGTTTACTTTCATCCATTGTAGGTTGTGCACAGTTTACTTTCATCTGTTGTTTTAATCCGTGTAAGTTAACGTCATCTGTGTAAAGTTTATATTTATCTATTATGTTTTAATCTGTGTAAGTTTGCGTTTATCTGTGTACAGTTTACCTTCATCCGTTGTAGGTTGTGTACAGTTTACTTTCATCCGTTGTAGGTTGTGTACAATTTACTTTCATCCGTTGTAGGTTGTGTACAATTTACTTTCATCCATTATAGGTTGTGTTCAGTTTACTTTCATCCATTGTAGGTTGTGTACAGTTTATTTTAATCCGTTGTAGGTTGTGTACAGTTTACTTTCATCCGTTGTAGGTTGTGTACAATTTACTTTCATCCGTTGTAGGTTGTGTACAGTTTACTTTCATCCGTTATAGGTTGTGTACAGTTTACTTTCATTTGTTGTAGGTTGTGTACAGTTTACTTTCATCCGTTGTAGGTTGTGTACAGTTTACTTTCATCCGTTGTAGGTTGTGCACAGTTTACTTTCATCTGTTATGTTTTAATCCGTGTAAGTTAACATCATCTGTGTAAAGTTTACATTTATCTATTATGTTTTAATCTGTGTAAGTTTGCGTTCATCTGTGTACGGTTTACTTTCATCCGTTGTAGGTTGTGTACAATTTACTTTCATCCATTATAGGTTGTGTACAGTTTACTTTCATCCATTGTAGGTTGTGTACAGTTTACTTTCATCCGTTGTAGGTTGTGTACAGTTTACTTTCATCCGTTGTAGGTTGTGTACAATTTACTTTCATCCGTTGTAGGTTGTGTACAATTTACTTTCGTCCGTTATAGGTTGCGTACAGTTTACTTTCATCCGTTGTAGGTTGTGTACAGTTTACTTTCATCCGTTGTAGGTTGTGTACAGTTTACTTTCATCTGTTGTAGGTTGTGTACAATTTACTTTCATCCGTTGTAGGTTGTTTACAGTTTACTTTAATCTGTTATGTTTTAATCCGTGTAAGTTTATTTTCATCTGTGTACAGTTTACTTTCATCTGTTACGTTTTAATCTGTGTAAGTTTATGTTCATCTGTGTACAGTTTACTTTCATCCGTTGTAGGTTGTGTACAGTTTACTTTCATCTGTTATGTTTTAATCCGTGTAATTTCATGTTCATCTGTGTACAGTTTACTTTCATCTGTTATGTTTTAATCCTTGTAAGTTTATGTTCATCTGTGTAAAGTTTACATTCATCCGCTGTAAGTTGTGTACAGTTTACTTTCATCTGTTATGTTTTAATCCATGTAATTTTACGTTCATCTGTTTTAGTCTCTGTAAAGTTTAAACATCATCTGTTGTAAGTTGTGTACAGTTTACTTTCATCTGTTATGTTTTAATCTGTGTAAAATTTAGATTCATCTGTTGTAATCCATTCAAGTTTACGTTCATCTGTTGTAAGCTGTGTACAGTTTACGCTCATTTGTTGTTCTGTTGTAATCTGCATAAGTTTACTTTCGTCTGTTGTCATCTGTGTACAATTTGCATTAATTTGTTGTAAACAGTGTACAGTTTATCTTAATCTCTTCTGTTGTAATCTGCTTACAGTTTACAGATATCTGTTATGAGCTGTATAAGTTTACATTCATTGAATGTTTTGTTGTTAGCCATGTAAATTTTACGCTAATTTATTATTCTGTTGTAAGCTGTGTACAGTTTATGCTCATTTAATGTTCTGCCATAAGTTGTGTTTTGGTCCGGTCGTGGTCAGATATGACTGAGCTACCTTATGACAGTAGCCGGTACCACCTGTCTTCTGTTAAGCCAAATGTTGGGCATCGTATACTAACCCAACATCCCGTATTGTGTCTGTAATGGGGGATATTTTCACCCTGGTTGGGGAAGGTAGGGGGGAAAGCCCCAAGGTAACAATAAGGACAATAACAATAATAATAAGAAATCAGGGTGTATGGAAAAAGGGGGGGGGGGGATTTGCAGTAAAGAATTCACTGTTAGCATCAGTTGAGAGTCCAACTGGAGGAAGTGACAGAATATTATCTCTACAATTGTCTACCTCAAGTGGTTTTTTTACCCTTTTTACTGCATATGTACCCACTCTAATGTTAACGGAGAATAAAAAATGGAGTGAAATATAATTTTCACTTTTTTTGACACATGCTTTTCGCGATCAGGAGGGTGGTATATTCATTCACTCTTAATCTGACGGCAGCCTTTACAATGCTCGCATGCTGAAGGCCAAAACCAGGATAATAAAGGAACTTATCAGAGATGATGACGCAATAACCACCCACTCAGAGGAGGAGCTGCAATGTTTACTGTCTGCCTTTGCTGATGCGTGCTGTAAATTTGGACTTACAGTTAGCCAAAAAAAAACAAGACAAAAGGTTATGGTGCAAGGTGTTAATGGCAAAGAGAGTTTGGGAGAACAGAAAGCTCACAATTAAAACAAAAAAAACTTGTCTATCAGGTTTGTATTCTCAGCATTCTGCTTTAGGGCAGTGAAACTTGGTTGACCTATTTGCACCAGGAGAGATAGCTTTCACATGCGATGCCTAGGAAGAATACGTGGCAGGACAAACACTGAGGTACTGGAAAGAGCAGGTACTACAACAGTCTTTTCTATGTTCAGTCTACGAAGGCTCAGGTGGCTGGGTCACACATGGAAAATGGCAGAGTCCCTAAGGACATCCTTTATGGTGAATTAAAGACAGGAAGAAGATGTCGAGGCCGACCTTTACTACGATATAAATGTGTGCATGTGGGACATGAATGAGACACTAAGGGGAACAAAATGCCATGGACCGTGTTGTGCGGAAAGGGCATACCAGGAAGGGAATGAAAGTGAAGGCAGAAAGGATTGCAGAAAGGATGAGAGCTGAGCGTCTGAAAAGAAACGGATTAAACACAAATGTTGACAACAATGGTCCTGAAATCCCATGCTATCATTGTGGAAGACTTTTCTTGACACCGGCAGATCTTGCTAGTCACACTCGTCTTCGCCATGGCCTGTGAGTCTCATGCCTCCTCATAGCGCAATATAACACTATCATCTGGAAAGACGAAAAGGTGCCAATCGTAGGTTGTGTACATTATTACAGTAAAGCACTCACAGAATTACAACACACTCACATTTTTACAGTACAACACCCACAGAGTTACAACACACTCACATTTTTACAGTACAACACCCACAGAATTACAACACACTCACATTTTTACAGTACAACACCCACAGAATTACAACACACTCACATTTTTACAGTACAACACCCACAGAGTTACAACACACTCACATTTTTACAGTACAACACCCACAGAATTACAACACACTCACATTTTTACAGTACAACACCCACAGAATTACAACACACTCACATTTTCACAGTACAACACCCACAGAATTACAACACACTCACATTTTCACAGTACAACACCCACTGAATTACAACACGCTCACATTTTTACAGTACAGCACCCACAGAATTACAACACACTCACATTTTTACAGTACAACACCCACAGAATTACAACACACTCACATTTTTACATTACAACACCCACAGAATTACAACACACTCACATTTTCACAGTACAACACCCACAGAATTACAACACACTCACATTTTTACAGTACAACACCCACCGAATTACAACACACTCACATTTTCACAGTACAACACCCACAGAATTACAACACACATTTTCACAGTACAGCACCCACTGAATTACAACACACTCACATTCTTACAGTACAACACCCACAGAATTACAACACACATTTTCACAGTACAACACCCACTGAATTACAACACACTCACATTTTTACAGTACAACACCCACAGAATTACAACACACATTTTCACAGTACAGCACCCACAGAGTTACAACACACTCACATTTTTACAGTAAAAACACCCACAGAATTACAACACACTCACATTTTTACAGTACAGCACCCACAGAATTACAACACACTCACATTTTTACAGTACAGCGCCCACCAAATTACAACACACTCACATTTTTATGTTACAGCACCCACAGAATTACAACACACTCACATTTTTACAGTACAGCACCCACAGAATTACAACACACTCACATTTTTACAGTACAACACACTCACATTTTTACAGTACATCACACTCAGAGTTACAACACACTCACATTTTTACAGTACAGCACCCATAGAATTACAACACAGTCACATTTTTACAGTACAGCACCCACAGAATTACAACACACTCACATTTTTACAGTACAGCACCCATAGAATTACAACACACTCACACTTTTACTTGTTGTGACAAAGTGTTTGCCATGTTTCAGGTGCATGTCTATACCTATAATGCTGCGATGGCTGATTGGGAAAGGTCTTGGACAGTTGGATAAGTTGAAGGAAGCGGCACTGGCTGCAGAAAGAGAACAAAAGGAGAAAGAACAATTTCTGAAGGAACTGAAGCAACAGCAGGCCAAGTTTCAGCCAACAACAGTACAGACAAACAGACCACCACCTCAGCCTCCTCATCCGCCTCCGTTACCACCGCCACCAAGTTATCCCCAGTTTCATTCCCCTGTGCATATCCCTCATAATGTGATGAACAGCATTGGCCAGTTGCCAGCATTGACTGAAGCCGGGGCAGTCCTGGCAGACTTCAGCCACATGACCGACGGCAATAGCAAACATCTGAATGATCGGTTGCCATTGGTGGCAGACAGTGAGCAGGTCCGCCATTCGGTTGTCATCCCTCTGCTGCTTGAGGAGGAACTAGCAAGTGCCAGTAAGCCCAAGGAGGTACATGATGCTCCCATGTTGTCTCGGCTGCTGGATGACAACACATCGGTAGCCACAACTGTGATTCCTATGGATTGTAAACCTGCCCTTATGACTTCAGTGAAACGTTCGCGGAAACGCAAACCACAGTCCGATTCTAGTGGGCCTAGTCCCAAGCACTATCTGGCCGATGGCGACTTCAGTGAACGTTTTGGTCCACTGGGTGCTTCCTTGGATTTAGATATGATGCCAGGAGTTATTGACCATCATTTTCATAACAGTCCTCCGGTCATCAGGTCAATGACACCCACCTATGGATCCTCAAGTCATCACGCTCATCACCCAGTGCTCAACCGTGCTCCTGCACGCTCACAAAACAATGTTATCGATCTGACAGAAGACACCTCTGTCGGCGAGTCCAGCCTCAAACGGCTGTCTGATTTATCAATGTTGTTCAACGAAACAGAGGCTCAAAGTAGAATTCCAAATCTACTACAAAATTCTCCATCAAATTCAAAAAACGAGAACGCCTCTACCTCTCTTGAGGGTTACCTCACAGGGTCGGGAGAGGTAGGAAGGGCGCAGGATTTCGACCCCAGTGATGCTTCTTCTGTCCACAGTAGCAGCACTGTCTCCAGGCTGACCTGTATGTTGTCGGAGAACACCTCTCCCTGTCTCAGTACATCGCCTCCCAAAGCAAACTCGGCTTTGCTGACAGGTAAGGCTGCAAGTGGTGATCTCTGCTCTGTTGGCCTCAGGAAATCTCCTTCCAACACCATTGGCCAGGACGTCAGACCACCACAGGCTGGAGGTGGGGTGTGCCAGGGTTCCGACTTGAACATCATCAATGACAGGAAGAGCATGACAGGCCTGTTTGACCAGATCAATGACAGGAAGAGCATGACAGGCCTGTTTGACCGGTTTGACATTTCTAAACAGCAGAAAGCCGAGAAAGCTGAAGCAGTCAGCGGTGAAGTGCGGTCACAGCTGGTCGAAGGTAAAGTCTGCCTCAGACTCAAAGTTGGCCCTTTAAAACAGCAGAATAGCATCAAACCATTAGTGAAGTCATACAGGTCGCTGGATGAGGCTGTCATGTGTGGCCAGAAAAACAATCTAGCAACATTTGATTTCAAGAGTGATGAGGATGATGAGGCGCCGCTTGTGCATTTCTCTTCAGATCGCTACGTGTATTCCTCCTCGCCAACATGTCTGCAGATTTCCAGCAAACAGAAACCATTCGCTGACCATGCTTCCATCCATCATAAATCTGACAGGGTCAAGAGGAAAGACAAAAATTCAGGAAATACCACAAAAAGGAAACGAGAGAAGGATAAGTCAAAACGGGAAAAGAAGAAGAAGAAAAGCGAGCATTTTATTCAAGAATCTGTGTATCGGACAGTTGAAAATGATGCAAAGGGAGATTTTAAAATGAAGATAAGAGTGAAGCCTGTCACCGACAAGTCGGATTTGTTTTCTGATGGCAAGGTTGCTAGTTATGAAATCAGCAAGAAGCCATTGGTCAGCTCCGTGGTGAAACCACCAGCCAGTCATGAGCACGTTAGAGGTGTGCATATTGTTAATGAAATAGCCAAAGAGAAAGAGAGCACTGGGGAGAGCGACAGCCACAAAGCTGTGTCAGGCAAGTCTGCTGTACTGCTGCATAAGCCTTTCCCTAAGATGGGCAGCTGCAGAGTGTCTCCGTCTGCTGGTGCTGGCATTAAAACTGACCCAAAGCTGGTGACCAAGGCCACAATCAGACTGAAGCCTTTAACTATGCCTAACTGCAGTTCTAGCGTCAACATCTCCAAGTCTTCGTTGGCTCATAAAGCTGAGCGTTGCAACTCTGCCTGTGTAATACCACCTGTTTTAGAGAAACCAATAGCTGTTCATAATTCTCTGGAGCGAAGAGGCTCAACATCAAACTTGATAGATCGTCGCAGCCTCACACAGTCATCATCATCTACACCTTTGTCAGCATCGACAACCTCTACATCAACTACACCGACGCCCTCTACAACAACAACAACAGCCAATCTCTCCTTGTCCAGCATTCTCCCAAATGCTCCCACTGTTAGCAAAATTGCCAGCTTACCTCGAATCCCAAAGCTGTCTTCCTCTTCATCAAATGCTTCCATTAGTCGCACTTCCAGCCTAGACACTGTGTCAGAACTGACTCCCACTTCCGCTGGCACCAAAGCTAACAACAGCTACACACTGGGGCCAGCAGGTAAACTATCCGCTGGCAGCGCTGCTACACTTAACTATGGCAGTCGCCCCATGGCATCGGGCAACGGCAGTTCAGCTACCGGTTGGTCCACATTTAATACAAATAGACCTGGTTTGGGACATCGTCAGACCAGTCCACTGGTCATCTCTAACCAAGCTGGGTTACAAAGGACAGCACTGGGACACAAGGCAGGGTTTCGTTCGGCAGGTAATCACAAACATTTGAGCAGTTTCACAAACAACAGGTCCATCAAAGAGTTAGCAGGCAGCTCCAGTAGCACACAAAAGACCTTCTCTAATGTGTTTAAACCCAGTAGTCGTATTAGCTCTCCGCTGCTGGCAGGGCATTTCATGGGCCACAAGCCGAATGCAGCAAGTGTACATCCACAAAAACATGCCAGCCCAAACACACATGTGGCTGCCAGTTCTCGCACTGGATCTGGTACTCTCGACAGATCTCCAAATACTTCTGGGGTCACTAGGTCACCTAACTCTGGCAGGTCGCCAAGCATCAACAGCTCTGGCAGGTCGCCAAGCATCAACAACTCTGGCAGGTCCCCAAGCATTAACAACTCTGGCAGGTCGCCAAACATCAACAACTCTGGCAGATCGCCAAACATCAACAACTCTGGCAGGTCCCCAAGCATCAACAACTCTGGCAGGTCGCCAAACATCAACAACTCTGGCAGGTCGCCAAACATCAACAACTCTGGCAGGTCGCCAAACATCAACAACTCTGGCAGGTCCCCAAGCATCAACAACTCTGGCAGGTCGCCAAACATCAACAACTCTGGCAGGTCGCCAAACATCAGCAATAGTTCTCTGAAGTGCACAGCCAGTCCCTCAACAGGCAGACCCACTCTCTCACACAGACAGATCCCTGGTGTGTCCACATTTTCAAGTGTACATAAATCTATCTTGAAAACACATGACTCATCTACATCACACAGAACTGGCAGCCTGAAGTCATCTCCCTCAGAAACAGGAACTAACAGCAACAGCCCCCACACAGCGGACAGTGCTCCAATAGTTGCTGCTGCTTACCCTCTCACTAACTTCCCTGGTGAGGGCTGTTCCATGAGTTCCTTGCCCAGCAATGGGGCACCGTCACCCTCAGTTCACAAACTTTCAGCTGCACAACCACATACGATATCAGTGTTTTCTTTTGCATCATCAGTAAGCACATCATCGCCGCCAACATCACCATCATTGCTGAACTCCAGCACAGTTGCTGATTCAGTGTGGGGCAGGCACAGTCAGGCATCTGTGGATACAAGTCAGTTATTACCATCTGACAAGCTCTCATCATCGCCAGGTGTAGTCATACCTCATGGTGCAGATAGCACCAGGAACAGGTTTCACTCATGTTCCACTCGAGGCCGCAAGAGTTCCCTGTCTGCTATTGTAGATAAGTTAAAACATAGTGCCGTTGGCTCCTCTGTAGCCTCTGTCAGGCCTGTGCGTCCATGTTCTGAGAGTCTGTACAGTCAGGTCAGTCAACCATTGTGGCCTGGGCAGGATGGTGTTCATTCAACTATCACACACATGGAGAGAACACTTTCTAGTCAGCCTGTAGTGAATGTTCAGTCTGGAGTAGAGATCAGACCAATCAGCCATATCTCTGAGGGCAACCAGAAGGCTGTTGTGTGTGCAGAGCAGGAGAAAGATGCAGCTGCTGGTACTTGCCTCACAGCCCCAGATGCTGTCAGGGACAGTGATACACTGTCTAGTGAAATCTGCGACAGGGGTCAGAATGTTGAAAATAAAACTGGACATGTGCCCATGGGGATGGAAGCCAAGCACCAGCTGGGTCTGGTCATGGCAGATGGCTCAACAAAAGGAGAGTCTCCTGGCACCAGGCTGGATGGCAGTGTGCTGAAGAACTTGTCAGGGCCACCACAGACCTCAGCTTCCTCTCACCAGAATTCTCTGACTGCCTCTGCTCACCTGCGTCCAGCTTCACCATTCCATCCTCTAGAACCCTCTGGTGCTGCCAGCAGAAACTTCTCACCCCTGACTGTGCCCACTGGCCGGGACAGCAGTCAGGGCTTGTCGCTGGTCTCATCAAAACATCCAGAAACTGTGCCCAGTGGCCGGGACAGCAGTCAGGGCTTGTCGCTGGTCTCACCAAAACATCCAGAAGAATGTCTTTATGAAGATAGCCAGACAGACAAAATATTGATGGAACCTCGAGGTAATGGCCGGCTAGGTGATCATGACACAGAGCAGCACAATGACACAGCTTGTATAGGTGTAGAAATGAACTCCTCCAAACCACTCTCTAGTCCATTAAGTGACATCAGTAGTGCGGGCAGTGACCTGGTGATAGATGATGAAGCAGCCACACACACAGTTCCTCAACACCCCTGCCAGTTTTCAGGCAGCAATAGTCTTCACAAACCCCAGTCACTCATCTCTAGCAGCAGCCAAAGCCTGGCAAACAACCTGGACCATGCAACATCCTGCCCTGGGACCACCAGTCCGCCACCACCATCTGCCAAATGTGCTTCACTTGCCAAGTACCCACAGTGTGCCTCATCCAGAGAATCTGACTCACCCTGTCCCATAGATGATGACCTTATGGACATGGCCCTGGGCTTGGGTAGTTGATGAATGTTCACCTGATTGCCATGCCTCTCTGTTGCATCCATGTTCACCTGGTGTGGGCACGGCGCACTATGCAACCCCTTATGTCTTCTCCTGTTTTTGTAAACAGTTTGAACATTGCAGATGCTCTTCTTTAGCTATTTAATGTTCCTAGTGGTTGTGTTTGCCCTAAAAACTTTTTCAGAACTGATGCCTGGTTATCCTGGCTTTAGTTAATTCAGCTGTCATAATTTCTTTATTGTTCCCTAGCACTGCTAAAATCTGTCAGGTATGGATGCTAGGATCTGTCACATATTTGTGCTAGGATCTGTCACATATTTGTGCTAGAATCTGTCAGCTTATTTTCTTACATGAGTGCTAGGATTTGTTAATTTGTCTTCCAAAATCAGCGCTTGGATATGTCAAGTTATCTTCCCACATCAGCGCTTGTATCTGTCAAGTTATCTTCCCACATCAGCGCTTGGATCTGTCAAGTTATCTTCCCACATCAGCGCTTGGATCTGTCAAGTTATCTTCCCACATCAGTGCTTGGATCTGTCAAGTTATCTTCCCACATCAGTGCTTGGATCTGTCATCTTCCCACATCAGCGCTTGGATCTGTCAAGTTATCTTCCCACATCAGCACTTGGAACTGTTAAGTTATCTTCCCACATCAGTGCTTGGATCTGTCATCTTCCCACATCAGTGTTTGGATCTGTCAAGTTATCTCTCCACATCAGCGCTTGGATCTGTCAAGTTATTTTCCCACATCAGCGCTTGGATCTGTCAAGTTGTCTTCCCACATCAGCACTTGGATCTGTCAAATTATCTTCCCACATCAGCGGTTGGATCTGTCAAGTTATCTTCTCACATTATTGGTAGGATCTGTAGCATTGTCTTCTCACATCATTGGTAGGATCTGTAGGATTGTCTCCTCACATCATTGGTAGGATCTATAGGATTGTCTTCTCACATCATTGGTAGGATCTGTAGGATTGTCTTCTCACATCATTGGTAGGATCTGTAGAATTGTCTTCTCACATCAGTTCTAGAAACTGTCAGGTTTTCTTTCCCTATAAATACTAGAATCTAAGTTTATCTTTCCACATCAGTGCTAGGATCTGTTCGATTGTCTTCCCACACCAGAATTTGGATCTGTAGGATTGTCTTGCCACATCATTGATAGGATCAGTAGGATTGTCTTCTCACATTGGTGCTTGGATCTGTCAGTTTATCTTCCAAGATCAGTGCTATGGTGTTTAGGGTTGTCTTCCTACATCAGTATTTGGAACAATACGATTGTCTTCCCACAACATTGGTAGGATCTGTAGGATTGCCTCCCCACATCGGTGCTAGGATCTGTAGGACTGTCTTCCCACACAAGTGCTAGGATCTATAAGGTTATCCTCCAACATCAGTGCTAAGATCTATCAGATTATATTCCCACGTCAGCACTAAAGGATCTATGGTATCATGTGTGTATGTCAAGTCCAAGCTCAGGAAAACTGTCCATTTCTGTCTTCGACACATTTTCTTCATATAAGAATGCTAGGATCTGCTGGTTCTCAATACCAGTATTCATATTTTTCAGATCGAGTCTCACACATAAGTGCTGGTCTCTCTCACATCAGTGCTGGTCTCTCACATATCAGTGCTAGAGTCTCACACATCAGTGCTGGTCTCTCTCATATGAGTGTTACAATCTCACATGTCAGTGCTAGAGTCTCTCACATCAGTGCTAGAGTCTCTCACATCAGTGCTGGTCTCTCCCTTAAATGAGTGTTACAATCTCACATGTCAGCACTAGAGTCTCACACATCAGTGCTAGTCTCTCTCATATGAGTGTTACAATCTCACATGTCAGTGCTAGAGTCTCACACATCAGTGCTAGTCTCTCTCATATGAGTATTACAATCTCACATGTCAGCACTAGAGTCTCACACATCAGTGCTAGTCTCTCTCATATGAGTGTTACAATCTCACATGTCAGTGCTAGAGTCTCACACATCAGTGCTGGTCTCTCTGAGTGTTACAATCTCACATGTCAGTGCTAGAGTCTCTCACATCAGTGCTAGTCTCTCTCATATGAGTGCTACAATCTCACATGTCAGCACTAGAGTCTCACACATCAGTGCTAGTCTCTCTCATATGAGTGTTACAATCTCACATGTCAGTGCTAGAGTCTCACACATCAGTGCTAGTCTCTCTCATATGAGTATTACAATCTCACATGTCAGCTCTAGAGTCTCACACATCAGTGCTAGTCTCTCTCATATGAGTGTTACAATCTCACATGTCAGTGCTAGAGTCTCACACATCAGTGCTGGTCTCTCTGAGTGTTACAATCTCACATGTCAGTGCTAGAGTCTCTCACATCAGTGCTAGTCTCTCTCATATGAGTGCTACAATCTCATATGTCAGTGCTAGAGTCTCACACATCAGTGCTGGTCTCTCTGAGTGCTACAATCTCACATGTCAGTGCTAGAGTCTCACATATCAGTGCTGGTCTCTCACATATCAGTGCTGGTCTCTCTCATATGAGTGCTACAATCTCACATGTCAGTGCTAGAGTCTCACACATCAGTGCTGGTCTCTCTCATATGAGTGTTACAATCTCACATGTCAGCACTAGAGTCTCACACATCAGTGCTGGTCTCTCTCATATGAGTGTTACAATCTCACATGTCAGCACTAGAGTCTCACACATCAGTGCTGGTCTCTCTCATATGAGTGCTACAATCTCACATGTCAGTGCTAGAGTCTCACACATCAGTGCTGGTCTCTCTCATATGAGTGCTACAATCTCACATGTCAGCACTAGAGTCTCACACATCAGTGCTGGTCTCTCTCATATTAGTGTTACAATCTCACATGTCAGTGCTAGAGTCTCACACATCAGTGCTGGTCTCTCTGAGTGCTACAATCTCACATGTCAGCACTAGAGTCTCACACATCAGTGCTGGTCTCTCTGAGTGCTACAATCTCACATGTCAGCGCTAGTCTCACACATCAGTGCTGGTCTCTCTCACGTGAGTGTTACAATCTTACATGTCAGCGCTAGAGTATCACATATCAATCAGTAGCATGTCCTTTGCAGAACCTTGCTCCTATAACAACCCTCCAGAAAACTTCTCGATCACAAGTACGATATCCCATGTCTGATAGACCCGTCCGGAGATCATCTGCCACATCTTGCATCCGTCTTCTCTTTGGCCTTCCTCTTCCTCTCTTCCAAGGCATATACAATTCCGTTGATTTTCTTTCTAAACTTTTCGTGACATTTTAAGGGACCAGAATATTTCAATTTTATCGTCTTTAACAGCCAACCTTCTTCAGTATTTAGTTCTTGAAGTATGTATGCATTTGTTATTTTCTTTGCCCATGATTTTTTTAGACCCGTCAGTAACATTTGTATTCCAAGGCATTTGTGTGTTGTTCAGCTTGTTTAGTAAGTGTCCAGGTTTCACAGCTCACGGGCATATGTTGCAATGAGAAAGATGCATGCTCTTAGAAATTTAATTTTCTGTAGTTCTGTCTCTCCCATTCCAAAAATTAAACAGTTGGTAGGATATATACATCATTGCTAGAATATCACACAGGAGTGTTAGTGTCTAGCACATTAGTGCTAGTCTTTTACATCGGTGTTTGAGTCTGACACATCAGTGCTATAGTCTCTCACATGAATGTTAGAACCTGTCACATCAGTGCTAGAGTCTTGCATAGGTGTTAGGGGTTCTCACATCAGTTCTACAGTCTGACACATCAGTGCTATAGTCTCTCACATGAGTGTTAGAACCTGTCACATCAGTGCTAGAGTCTTGCATAGGTGTTAGAGGTTCTCACATCAGTTCTAGAGTCTGACACATCATTGCAATCTCACATATCAGTGCTAGAGTCTAACTCATCAGTGCTAGAGTCTGACACATCAGCGCTATAGTCTGACACATCAATGTTGGTCTCTCACATGAGTGTTAGAGTCTGACACATCAGTGCTGGAGTCTGGCACATCAATGTTAGTCTCTCACATGAGTGTTAGAGTCTGACACATCAGTGCTGGAGTCTGGCACATCAGTGTTAGTCTCCCACATGAGTGTTAGAGTCTGACACATCAGCGCTAGAGTCTGAAACATCAGTGTTAGTCTCTCACATGAGTGTTAGAGTCTGACACATCAGCGCTAGAGTCTGACACATCAATGTTGGTCTCTCACATGAGTGTTAGAGTCTGACATATCAACGCTAGAGTCTGGCACATCAATGTTAGTCTCCCACATGGGTGTTACAGTCTGACACATCAGTGCTAGAGTATAATACATCAGTGTTAGTCTGCCACATGAGTGTTAGAGTCTGACACATCAGTGCTAGAGTCTGAAACATCAGTGTTAGTCTGCCACATGAGTGTTAGAGTCTCACACATCAGTGCTAGAGTATGAAACATCAGTGTTAGTCTCCCACATGAGTGTTAGAGTCTGACACATCAGCGCTAGAGTCTGGCACATCAATGTTAGTCTCTCACATGAGTGTTAGAGTCTGACACATCAGCGCTAGAGTCTGGCACATCAATGTTAGTCTCTCACATGAGTGTTAGAGTCTGACACATCAGCGCTAGAGTCTGGCACATCAATGTTAGTCTCTCACATGGGTGTTAGAGTCTGACACATCAGTGCTAGAGTCTGAAACATCAATGTTCATCTCTCACATGAGTATTAGCATCTGACACATCAGTCCAAGAGTCTTGCATGAGTGCTAGTCTCACATATCAGTCATAGAGTCTGACACATCAGCGCTAGAGTCTAGCACATCAATGTTAGTCTCCCACATGAGTGCTAGAGTCTGAAGCATCAGTGTTAGTCTCCACATCAGTGCTAGAGTCTGACACATCAGCGCTAGAGTCTCGCATGAGTGCTAGTCTCACGTATCAGTCATAGGGTCTCACACATCAGTGCTAGAGTCTCACACATCAGCGCTAGAGTCTAGCATGAGTGCTAGTCTCACATATCAGTCATAGGGTCTCACACATCAGTGCTAGAGTCTCACACATCAGTGCTAAAGTCTCACACATCAGTGCTAAAGTCTCACACATCAGTGCAAGAGTCTCACACATCAGTGCTAGAGTCTGACACATCAGTGCTAGAGTCTCACACATCAGTGCTAGAGTCTGACACATCAGTGCTAGAGTCTCACACATCAGTGATAAAGTCTGACACATCAGTGCTAGTCTCACACATCATTGATAAAGTCTGACACATCAGTGCTAAAGTCTTACACATCAGTGCTAGAGTCTCACACATCAGTGATAAAGTCTGACACATCAGTGCTAGAGTCTCACACATCAGTGCTAGAGTCTCACACATCAGTGATAAAGTCTCACACATCAGTGCTAGAGTCTCACACATCAGTGCTAGAGTCTCACACATCAGTGCTAGAGACTCACACATCAGTTCTAGAGACTCACACATCAGTGCTAGAGATTCACACATCAGTGCTAGAGTCACACATCAGTGCTAGAGACTCACACATCAGTGCTAAAGTCTGACACATCAGTGCAAGTACTGTGGTCAGGTCAGCTCCACACAAGAAGTATTGGTATCTGTTTTTGAGTGTCTCATATATACCTACATGCTTATAGAACATACCTTTTGTTCTCTCTTTACTCCAGAAACAAGGTTGTGTTTTAATTAATCTCTGACTTTGCTGTGACTCTGTGATTGATCACACGGCTCCCAGACCTTGCTGTAACTCTATGGTTGCTCACATGGCTCTCTGACCTTGCTGTAACTCTATGATTGCTCACACGGCTCTCAGACCTTGCTGTAACTCTATGATTGCTCACACGGCTCTCAGACCTTGCTGTAACTATGATTGCTCACATGGCTCTCTGACCTTGCTGTAACTCTATGGTTGCTTACATGGCTCTCAGACCTTGCTGTAACTCTATGATTACTCACACGGCTCTGAGACCTTGCTGTAACTCTATGATTGCTCACACGGCTCTCAGACCTTGCTGTAACTCTATGGTTGCTCACATGGCTCCCAGACCTTGCTGTAACTATGATTGCTCACACGGCTCTCAGACCTTGCTGTAACTATGATTGCTCACACGGCTCTCAGACCTTGCTGTAACTATGATTGCTCACATGTCTCTCATTCGCTCTAACTCTGATTTTTGCTACCTGTATTTTCTGAAAATCCATATTTATTTATACCAGTGTGTTATTGAAGTTTTCTTCTAGAGTCAGGGTTATCCAATCGGTGGAGCCGATTCCTGTCCGCAGAGGCCGAGGAAGTGAATCATGAATTATTGCCAGTTGTATTATATAATATATCTTACTAGAATGGGAGCTCAGGCCACTGGCATGTGGCGGTCCAACAAATTGGACAAATGTGTCCACAGCATCCCTTAGTTTGGAGATTTTATCTTGGGCAAATGTTCAAGTGTCCGCAGTGGACGTTTTATCTTAGACACATGTTTGAGTGTCCACTGTGTCTCTTAGAGTAGAGATTTTATCTTGAACACATGTTTGAGTACCTTAGTGTCTTTTAGAGGTGGGGGGGGGGGGGGGGGGGGGGTCCTTGAACAAATGTTTGAGTGTCCACAGTCTGTCCCTTAGAGTAAACGCTTTATCTTGGACAAATGTTTTAGTGTCTCTTAGATTGCACGATTTATCTTAGAAGGTTTGAGTGTCCACTGTGTGTCCCTTAGAGTAAACGCTTTATCTTGGACAAATGTTTGAGTGTCCACTGTGTGTCTCTTAGAGTGGAGGTTTTATCTTGAACAAATGTTTGAGTACCACAGGGTCTCAGAGTGGGGGTTTTTTCATGGACAGATGTTTGAGTATCATTTTGAGTGGAGGTTTTTTCATGGACAGATGTTTGAGTATCACTTTGAGTGGAGGTTTTTTCATGGACAGATGTTTGAGTACCACTTTGAGTGGAGGTTTTTTCATGGACAGATGTTTGAGTATCATTTTGAGTGGAGGTTTTTTCATGGACAGATGTTTGAGTATCACTTTGAGTGGAGGTTTTTTCATGGACAGATGTTTGAGTACCACTTTGAGTGGAGGTTTTTTCATGGACAGATGTTTGAGTATCACTTTGAGTGGAGGTTTTAGGTAGAACAAATGTTTGAACATCAGGTTATCTCTTAGAGTGGAGGTTTTAAGTAGAACACATGTTTGAGTAGAATGGTTTCTCTTAGAGTGGAGGTTTTAAGTAGAACACATGTTTGAGTAGAATGGTTTCTCTTAGAGTATAGGTTTTAAGTAGAACACATGTTTGAGTAGAATGGTTTCTCTTAGAGTGGAGGTTTTAGCTTGAACAAATTTTTGAGTACCTCAGTGTCTCTTAGAGAAGAAGGTTTGTCTTGAACAAATGGGGGAGTATCCACAGTGTCGCTTGCAGTGGAGGTTTTATCATGGACAAATGTTTGAGTAGCTCCGTATCTCTTAGAGTGGAGGTCTTGCCTTCAGCAAATGTTTGAGTAGTATGGTGTCTCTTAGAGTGGCCATTTTAAATAGAATACATAATTGTAGCAAGGTGTCTCTTAAAGGGGAGGTTTTAAGTAGAACAAATGTTCTACCTCATTGTCTCTTACAATTATGGTTTTATCCTGCACAAATGTTTGAGTACCTCTGTGTCTCTTAGAGTAGAGGTTTTGTCTTGGACAAATATGTGTGGGTGCACAGTGTCTCTTAAAGTGGAGGTTTTATCTTGAACAAATGTTTGAGTACCTTTGGTCTCTTAGAGTGGAGGTTTTATCTTGAACAAATGTTTGAGTACCTTTGGTCTCTTAGAGTGGAGGTCTTATCTTGAACAAATGTTTGAGTACCTTTGGTCTCTTAGAGTGGAGGTCTTATCTTGATCAAATGTTTGAGTACCTTTGGTCTCTTAGAGTGGAGGTCTTATCTTGAACAAATGTTAGAGACCAGTTTTTCTTGTTACTGAGGTTTTATTTTGGACAGATGTTGAATATCCAGTGTCTTGATGAAGTTTTTGAGTAGCATGGTCTCTTAGCATGGAGGTTTATCTTGGATGATAACAAATTGGGCACATAGGCCTGTCTTGCATTCATCTCTTCTGAATACCCATCTTTCATACAGCAGTTGTATTTTAACAATGAAGTATGTTGGTTCATATAATAAAATGCATGTTATAAATATTAAGAAAAAAACACAAAAGCATGGGTGGTAAAATGCAAGAGCAGACTCTGCACCCACACACACACAAATGTTTGCACACCTCTGTGTCTCTTAGAGCAGACTCTGCACCTACACACACAATGTTTGTATACCTCTGTGTCTCTTAGAGTGGAAACTGCACCCACACACACACAAATGTTTGTGTACCTCTGTGTCTCTTAGAGCAGACTCTGCACCCACACACACACAAATGTTTGCGTACCTCTGTGTCTCTTGGAGTGAAAATTTTATCTTGGACAAATGATTGGGTACCACAGTAGTACAAGTGAGTTATCTTGTAATGTAAGCTAGTGCTAGTGTTGAAGTCAGATACAAGTGATGTATTGTGTAATGTAAGCTTGTGCTAGTGTTGAAGTCAGATACAAGTGATGTATTGTGTAATGTAAGCTTGTGCTAGTGTTGAAGTCAGATACAAGTGATGTATTGTGGAATGTAAACCTGTGCTAGTGTAAGTTGTATATGAAGTGACCTAAGCTAGTGGTAGTGCAAGGTATAACCTCTGTAAGTTAATGTTTGTGGTATTGAGTGCTGAAGTCAAGTACAAAGATTCTGTCAGTCAAATGATGTGTATTTATGCTACATGTAAATAGTGTATATATAAACATGGTTGCCATCATTCATCCATGTGCTCCCTCATTCCCGCCCCATCAATCATCCATGTGCTCCCTCATTCCTGCCCCATCAATCATCCATGTGCTCCCTCATTCCCGCCCCATCAATCATCCATGTGCTCCCTCATTCCCGCCCCATCAATCATCCATGTGCTCCCTCATTCCTGCCCCATCAATCATCCACGTGCTCCCTCATTCCCGCCCCATCAGTCATCCATGTGCTCCCTCATTCCCGCCCTATCAATCATCCGTGTGCTCCCTGATTCCCGCCCCATCAATCATCCATGTGCTCCCTCATTCCTGCCCCATTAATCATCCATGTGCTCCCTCATTCCCACCCCATCAATCATCCATGTGCTCCCTCATTCCCGCCCCATCAATCATCCATGTGCTCCCTCATTCCCGCCCTATCATCCATGTGCTCCCTCATTCCTGCCCCATCAATCATCCATGTGCTCCCTCATTCCCGCCCCATCAATCATTCATGTGCTCCCTCATTCCCGCCCCATCAATCATCCATGTGCTCCCTCATTCCCGCCCCATCATTCATCCATGTGCTCCCTCATTCCCGCCCCATCATTCATCCATGTGCTCCCTCATTTCCGCCCCATCAATCATCCATGTGCTCCCTCATTCCCACCCCATCATTCATCCATGTGCTCCCTCATTCCCGCCCCATCAATCATCCATGTGCTCCCTCATTCCCGCCCCATCATTCATCCATGTGCTCCCTCATTCCCGCCCCATCATTCATCCATGTGCTCCCTCATTCCCGCCCCATCAATCATCCATGTGCTCCCTCATTCCTGCCCCATCATTCATCCATGTGCTCCCTCATTCCTGCCCCATCATTCATCCATGTGCTCCCTCATTCCTGCCCCATTGGATGAGACCAGGCACATTAACCAGCCATCCATGATTGTTCATAATAAGACATATAACCATTTATATAATACATTTTCTATGACTCCTGGCATCCTTGGGTGGTTGTTGACTTTGTGTTTTCTAATTCAGTTCTACCGTAATCATGTTAGTGTGGGTTAGTCTTAACTGATCAGAGTATGTGCTTCAGACGTCTCCAAGTGTCTTACTACAGTCACAATAACCGTCTCACTGAGGCCTCTCATTACAGAGACAGTGACTATCTCACTACAGAGACAGTGACTGTCTCAATCTGGTGTCTCACTACAGAAACAGTGATTGTCTCATTACAGAGACAGTGACAGTTTCAATCTGGTGTCTCACTACAGAAACAGTGATTGCCTCACTCTGGTGTCTCACTACAAAGACATTGTCTCAAACTGGTGTCTCACTACAGAGACAGTGATTGCCTCAATCTGGTGTCTCACTACAGAGACAGTGACTGTCTCACTACAGAAACAGTGATTGCCTCAAACTGGTGTCTCACTACAGAAACAGTGATTGCCTCAATCTGGTGTCTCACTACAGAAACAGTGATTGCCTCAATCTGGTGTCTCACTACAGAGACAGTGATTGCCTCAATCTGGTGTCTCACTATAGAGACAGTGACTGTCTCACTACAGAAACAGTGATTGCCTCAATCTGGTGTCTCACTACAGAAACAGTGATTGCCTCACTCTGGTGTCTCACTACAAAGACATTGTCTCAAACTGGTGTCTCACTACAGAGACAGTGATTGCCTCACTCTGGTGTCTCACTACAAAGACATTGTCTCAAACTGGTGTCTCACTACAGAGACAGTGATTGCCTCAATCTGGTGTCTTACTACAGAAACAGTGATTGCCTCAATCTGGTGTCTCACTACAGAAACAGTGATTGCCTCAATCTGGTGTCTCACTACAGAGACAGTGATTGCCTCAATCTGGTGTCTCACTATAGAGACAGTGACTTTCTCACTACAGAAACAGTGATTGCCTCAAACTGGTGTCTCACTACAGAAACAGTGATTGTCTCAATCTGGTGTCTCACAACAGAAACAGTGATTGCCTCAATCTGGTGTTTCACTACAGAGACAGTGATTGCCTCAATCTGGTGTCTAACTACAGAGACAGTGATTGCCTCACTCTGGTGTCTCACTACAGAGACAGTGATTGCCTCAATCTGGTGTCTCACTACAGAGACAGTGATTGCCTCACTCTGGTGTCTCACTACAGAAACAGTGATTGCCTCACTCTGGTGTCTCACTACAGAAACAGTGATTGCCTCAATCTGGTGTCTCACTACAGAGACAGTGATTGCCTCAATCTGGTGTCTCACTACAGAAACAGTGATTGCCTCAAACTGGTGTCTCACTACAGAAACAGTGATTGCCTCAATCTGGTGTCTCACTACAGAAACAGTGATTGTCTCAATCTGGTGTCTCACTACAGAAACAGTGATTGTCTCAATCTGGTGTCTCACTACAGAAACAGTGATTGCCTCACTCTGGTGTCTCACTACAGAAAGTGATTGCCTCAATCTGGTGTCTCACTACAGAGACAGTGATTGCCTCACTACAGAGACAGATAACTCACTCACTGATCACAGAAACAGTCACTGGCTCATTTTTTACCACAGTCACTCACTGACCACAGACACTCACTGACCACAGACACTCACTGACCACAGACACTCACTGACCGCAGACACTCACTGTCCACAGACACTCACTGACCGCAGACACTCACTGACCGCAGACACTCACTGACCGCAGACACCCACTCATTTATCACAGACATCCACTGTCTGCATTTACCACACAGTCATCATCAGGTGCCTTGCCGACTAGCGTGGGCGATCATGACTCTCCATAATCTGTGATCTCCTGCAGCATGTATCAGTTTGTGTGCCAACACACCTTCATGCCATGCAACAAGACTGTCAAGCATCTTTTCTCATTGTTTTCCTCTATCCCTCCTTCCACAGATCTTTCCAGTGGTCACAACATGTTCTATTTTCCCTCTTCTCATAACATGGCTGAAAAATGATGACTGTCTCCTTCTGATGTCTGTCATCAGTTGTCTTCGGGCTCCCGCCTCTTTCAAAACCTCTTGGTTTGCTCTTTTTGGCTGTCCAAGGTATTTTAAGTATTCTTCTGTCAAACCAAATCTCTGAGGCCTCAAGAAATTGTTCGGCCTGCCTACCGATTGTCCAGGATTCACAGCCATATTTTTAAACTTGATGTATGTAGCAAGCAAGAATTCTTTTTCGAACTCAATGACAAGGATATATTGCACAAGATGTTTTTCATTTAATAAAATGAAGTTTTTGTCTGTCATATTCTGTTTCTTATCTCAGTACCACAGACTTGACACTCATTTACCACAGACACTCATTTACCACAGACACTTATTTACCACAGACACTCACTGACTACAGAGAACTGACCACAGACACTCATTTACCACAGACACTCACTGACTACAGAGAACTGACCACAGACACTCATTTACCACAGACACTCACTGACCACAGACACTCACTGACGCACATCTGTTGTACAGATCTTTCTGATTTGTATACAGACTGCTGGTTCTTCGGCCGTCATGCAGATGCACTTGACTTCAATAGAAACACGGTTAACTAATTGCATTTGACGACAAAGACTGGGGCCACACGGGAATTATATATGTCATATTTGGAATATATTATCATTATTTTTCGGTCATTATTGTTGTTTACTTTAACAAGGCCTCTTTTCCCAATTTTCCACCGAAAAGTGAACTTTGCGTTGTCGAGAATCTTCTCTCTCTCTCTCTCTCTCTCTCTCTCTCTCTCTCTCTCTCTCTCTCTCTCTCTCTCTCTCTCTCTCTCTCTCTCTCTCTCTCTCTCTCTCTCTCTCTCTCTCTCTCTACAATAATCACTGTCTCTTTCTGGTGTTTGTGCTAAGTTCTCGCCTCTGTCAAAACATCCGGGTCGCTCTTGTTGGCTCTCCATGGAATTCTAAGTATGTGTGTAAGGGGCTTTTTTTCCATAAAGAAATGTGCTGGTACCCGTCATAGGGTGTTCATCGTATGGTTTTCGGGGCCCTGTTGAAGGGAAAACAAGATTAGACCCACTGCTTTCCCAACAATCATGTCGTAAGAGTCGACTAAGGGCTTGCTTTGAAGTCGGCGTGCATCTGACAGAGCGATCCAGACCAGCCAACTGCAGACATATAAACCAGTAAGACGGAGGATATACACGCAAAACTCCAGCTCTGCAAAAAGACGCAGTCCGAACTGAGGAACAACCAGGACTTTTCACAGGGGCGTTCAGCCGGTGAACAAACAAAAAGAAGAACACAAAGTGCCGGCACTAACTACAAAGTATCTATTATAATTGTGTTTAAGCATCACATCGCATCTGTGGTAGTAATTATAGCAGGTCTATTCAACTGACGGGCCGATTTTCTGCAGCATGTATCAGTTCGTGTGCTGACACACCTCCGTGCCATGCAACAAGACTGTCAAGCATCTTCTCTCGTTGTCAACCTCTATCCATCCTTCCACAGATCTTTCCAGTGGTCACAACATGTTCTATTTTCCCTCTTCTCATAACAAGGCCGAAAAATTACGACTGTCTCCTAATGATGTCTGTGATAAGTTGTCTTCGGGCTCCCGCCTCTTTCACAACCTCTTGGTTGCTCTTTTTGACTGTCCAAGGTATTTGAAGCATTCTTCTGTCAAACCACATCTAGGAGGCCTCAAGAAATTGTTTGGCCTGCCTACCGATTGTCCAGCATTCACAGCCATGTGTTATAACTGGATGTATGTAGCAAGCAAGAATTATTTTTCTAACCTTCAATGACAAAGATAAATTGCACAATATGTTCTTCATTTTATAAAATGCAGTTTTTGCCTGTCCTATTCTGTTTCTTATCTCAGTTATACATCTTCCATCTGATGTTATCCATGTGCCCAGATACTTGAATTTCTGTACTTGTCCCAAAATAACACCATCGACTTTTATTACACATTTAGGGATAATTCGTTTGTTTGATACCATTATTACTTCTGTCTTCCCATTATTCAAACTGAGGCCCATTCTATCACTTTCTAACACCACAATGTCTATCATTTTCTTTAGTTATTTCTGACTTGTTGCTATCAAGACTGTGTCATCAGCATAACGTAAATTGTTTATAGTGTGTCCACCAACCACAGTTCCGATCATATCAATTAAAGATCTCAGTATATATTCAATATTCACTGTATAGTGTTACTGGACTTCCGGAATGGCGGTGCTAGCAACCATGATTATTTCAAAGCAAAAACTGTGCGTATTCAATTGGTTGTCATCGCTTAAATTAAACCTCTTACCAGTTCAAACACATGACGGCAATGTTTTCCACCGCTGGTTACTCGAGGATAACAGGTTTCTTTACTTGTTGTCTTGTTGGTTATACTGGCTGTGGTAGAAACAACAGGCGAGCTGGAGTTTGTAGCTATCCTTGCGACGTCATCAGTGATTCCTGGGGTGGTGTCTATTCAAAGTATTTCAATAAATCAACTAGTATATTTAACTTCAGAGAGAGTCTTGTCAGCAAGAGCTTCACAGTGTAGCAGATGTTCAAGACTGCAGAAAGTTTTCTAACGTCCATGGGATTTAGCAAAATGTTGCCTTCTTTCTGGGAGAAGTCCGGGTAGATGGAACCCGTTAGCTTTGCACAGCAGTCCATCTAGAAGACGGCAAACTCCGAATTTAAACCCCCAAGTTCAAGGTGGGCCAACGTGCTGAGGAACTGCATGGCCACGGGTAAGCTGGACGTTGGACGTCTGGCGAGCGTGCGGGGCAGCACCAGGCGTATGGACTCCTACGGAACATCAATTGCCCCTTCCCTAGCAGGCAGGCAATACTAGGGCGACCGGTCATTTCCTGCAGTACTCTATCTTTTCGTATGGATTTAAAAAATATACATAAGAATCGTCGCCGGAGCTACAGGGCACGTGCTCTGCGCTTGACACATTATTCAGCGGTTAGTGAAGAGGGAGTGAGGAGGAGACGACGAGGAAATGGGGAGAGAAGAAGGCATAGAAATAGGAGGGCGGGTGCCAGGAGAACAAGACGAAAAGCAGAGAGATTGAGCTTTAATCATGTAAAAGTAGGATACTGGAACTGTCGGAGTGCTAGGCAGAGAGGTCCTGTACTGGAGAGGTTGATTCTTGATTTTGATGTCATGATGCTCCAGGAGTTAAATACAGACATATATCATTGCCCGGGGTACGTCAGTTATATAAACCCTGTTGGACAGTAGAGACATGGACAAGGTCTGGTGATGAAGGAGGGAGTGAAGCATGTGGTGCTTGACTTGAGCCAGTGGAACCACAGTGGACGAGAGGTTCAAGGGATACAGGTGGAAATTGGTGGCTTAAGTTGGAACCTGATAAATATATATGCCACGGTAGACTGTTTTGTCAGAAGTGAACAATGGAGCTGGCTCAAGGAATTGGAGGAGTTACCAAGTGGTAGGTTACTCATATGTGGGGATTTCAACGCGAGAATGGGACGTGGGGATTTCAACGCGAGAATGGGACAGCAGCGGAGAAAACCGACAGGGAATTGCTCTTGCAGAGGCCATGGTTGACTCCGATATGGTCTGCATCAATGATGGGAGGCCGACTAGAATGGCAATGAGGTCTGGAGAGCGGACACAGCTATTGACTTGATATTTGTCTCTCAGTCGTCGGTTTTAGATGTTAAATGGACTGTCCTGAATGACCATGGAAGTGATCACCTACCATGTTCAGTCTTGATTTCTAAACACAGTAAGGTTAAGGTTGGGAGAGCACGCAAGACCTTCCAGTATAAGTGGACCAACAACTTACTTGGACGCCTCAGACGGGGAGCATGCAAAAGAACTGCCAGAACTGATTTTTTACGGACCCCCATGGTGGACTCCAGAAGTAGAACAGGCATGGAAGGCAAAGAGAGCCGCAGTGAAGCAGCTAAAGAAAGAACGACAGACACCCTCAAGCTCACGAGAGGAAGTGGAGATGGCGGAGAATGTAAAAAAAGATAAGGTGGAGGTTTTCAAGCGCTGTGCTGCAGAGGCCAAAAGAGCAAAGTGGGAAACTTTTGTGAATGACATGGGAGTCGATAAAACATTGGGGAAATTCTGGAAACTGCAAAGGGTAAGTCTTGTATTCCGTCGGTTTTATTTGGTTTGACTCCAATAGCCTTTTGTCTAAAAAGACTTACCCTGCCATGCAGCAAAAAAAAGGGGGAAAAGGGGGGGGGGGGGGTTATGGTGCCTCTTACCTGCCGATGGCCATGTCGTAGATTTTTGAGTAATTTTATATAGTAGTCCAACTAACTCGCTTCCTCTAAATGACCATCCCCTGCTTTGGTCCACGGCCACTTATTCTATATATTCGTGGCTAACCTTTATATCTAGAGGCCTTTTCACCATCCCCCACCTTGTGGACGCGCCTAGTAGTAGGACAGATAGAAACATATAGCCTTCCCTTACGTTATTGTACAATGTGTATGGTGTGTGAGAAATTGTTTCGTTGATAAATCTCGCATCTATAATTTGAGAAACTCCGGATGTCGCTTGTGACTGTGAAGATCTCGCAAAGATGGCCGCCAGTGTTTACAACGAGGAGATAGCTGCTATGTGTCCGCTCATCAATTCTGCTTCCCTTCAGGAATATCCCTTCGATATTTATGTGGGAACCAGCACTGGATTCTTGAAAGGATGCAAGCTTGACAAGCAGAAAGCGTACAATATTAATATCGTTGCTGCCTCAACAGCCAGAGAGTCAGAGATCACCTGTGTGGACTGGTGGAACAACAACGTGTCTTGCCTTCTGACTGCACGCAGAGACGGTCGTGTCTTCTCCTTGAATCCTCAAACAGGCATGTCAGTAAGAGTTCCTGTACACATTCCTGATGGATCGCCAACGATAAAACGTGTTCAGGGTGACGATAAGCTGACACTGACTGGCTGGAGTAACGGGACTGTTAGCGGTGGTACTGTCGATCTACTGTCGGAACATGTTTCTGTGGCCGATGAGGGATCAGCCCTGGAGCCGGCTGTGCTGATCCGTGCTGGTAGTGAACTATCATGTATGGATTATAGTGCTTCACACTTGCTGGCTACAGGCGGCAAAGAAAATCCGCTGAAGATCTGGGATATAACATCAACACAGCAGCCAATATTCTGTGCCAAAAATGTGAAAAATGATTTCTTAAATTTACGTGTGCCGGTGTGGGTCACACATGCCGAGTTTCTGCCTGGAAGCAAGAAAATTGTCACCAGCACTGGGTACTCCCAAATACGATTATATGATACATCGACTCCTCAACGGCGACCAGTGATTGAAGTTCAACTGAATGATAAGAACAAAAAATATCCAATTACAGCACTAGCCAAAATTCCAAACTGTGATCTTCAGTTTGTGGTAGGGACAACAGTTGGTACTCTAGCACTAGCGGATCTTCGTAAACAAGCCATAGTTAAACATTTCAAAGCTGGTACGGGTGGTGGAATTACAGATGTCAAATGTCACCCATCATCTCCAACGTTTGCAAGTGGTAGCATTGATGGGTATGTTCATTGTTTTGACCTGAACACGTCTAAGAAGGTCCACTCAATGTATTTACATTCCCCGGTCAACTGTTTGCTGTTTTCGCCAGAAGTGTCGCCATCAGGTCAGAAGAATCAGGAACTTAGTGAGGAAGTTTGTCGATCTGAACAAGCAGAGAGTGAGGATGTTGAGCAGGAGGCTGATGATGTTTGGGACCAGTTGCAGGTTGTCCGGATGAAGAAACATAAATTGACGTCAGCGTCCGATAGACCAAAAAAGAAAAAGAAACTGACACGACTGGCGGTCAAATAAACAGTGGTTAGTTGATTTTTTTTGGTCTCACTTGGATTACAATGGATGTCCACACAAACGTACGTCTTTGGGCTAGGGTAGTTGTGATACTTTGACTGTCATTGATATTCACATATACTTTGACATTCACATATACTTGCCTGCAGGGAAGGTGGTGACATATGTTGCGTCGCTGTTGTCAGAATTTGCATTGTTTTGGAGACATGGCTGTAATTGTCGGCCAGGGAGTATCTTGTGCATGTTTGTTTTTTGTGTGGTTTTTTTAAAAACTATTTTGAGATAGAATCGTTCATATTGTGTTTATTAATTTTTTTAAATTAGTTCTCTCCTATTATAAATTTAGTAAATTTTAGAACAATTACTGACGTACCATCTGTATGCAGTGAAAGTGAGATATCCGAGTCCGATGAAAATGAGCTAAGAGTTTACAATGAAAGATATCCATGTGTTACAGAGACAAGTCTACTTCAGAGGGTTATGGCTGTCATAATGGCTAGCCACATTTGTGGCAGCTGGAGCAGACTGCTTGCCTCCTGTTGGTGGCTTGTTGGCAGCTGAAGCAGAATGCTTGCCTCCTGTTGGTGGCTTGTTGGCAGCTGGAGCAGACTGCTTGCCTCCTGTTGGTGGCTTGTTGGCAGCTGGAGCAGAATGGTTGCCTCCTGTTGGTGGCTTGTTGGCAGCTGGAGCAGAATGGTTGCCTCCTGTTGGTGGCTTGTTGGCAGCTGAAGCAGAATGGTTGCCTCCTGTTGTTGGCTTGTTGGCAGCTGGAGCAGAATGGTTGCCTCCTGTTGTTGGCAGCTGGAGCAGACTGCTTGCCTCCTGTTGTTGGCAGCTGGAGCAGACTGCTTGCCTCCTGTTGGTGGCTTGTTGGCAGCTGGAGCAGAATGCTTGCCTCCTGTTGGTGGCTTGTTGGCAGCTGGAGCAGAATGCTTGCCTCCTGTTGGTGGCTTGTTGGCAGCTGAAGCAGATTCTTGCCTCCTGTTGTTGGCAGCTGGAGCAGAATGGTTGCCTCCTGTTGTTGGCAGCTGGAGCAGAATGCTTGCCTCCTGTTGTTGGCAGCTGGAGCAGAATGCTTGCCTCCTGTTGTTGGCTTGTTGGCAGCTGGAGCAGAATGGTTGCCTCCTGTTGTTGGCTTGTTGGCAGCTGGAGCAGAATGCTTGCCTCCTGTTGTTGGCAGCTGGAGCAGAATGCTTGCCTCCTGTTGTTGGCTTGTTGGCAGCTGGAGCAGAATGCTTGCCTCCTGTTGTTGGCTTGTTGGCAGCTGGAGCAGAATGGTTGCCTCCTGTTGTTGGCTTGTTGGCAGCTGGAGCAGACTGCTTGCCTCCTGTTGTTGGCAGCTGGAGCAGAATGCTTGCCTCCTGTTGTTGGCAGCTGGAGCAGAATGCTTGCCTCCTGTTGTTGGCTTGTTGGCAGCTGGAGCAGAATGACTGAGAATGCTTGCCTCCTGTTGTTGGCAGCTGGAGCAGAATGCTTGCCTCCTGTTGTTGGCAGCTGGAGCAGAATGCTTGCCTCCTGGTGTTGGCTTGTTGGCAGCTGGAGCAGAATGCTTGCCTCCTGTTGTTGGCTTGTTGGCAGCTGGAGCAGAATGACTGAGAATGCTTGCCTCCTGTTGTTGGCTTGTTGGCAGCGGGAGCAGAATGCTTGCCTCTTGTTGGCAGCTGGAGCAGAATGCTTGCCTCCTGTTGGTGGCTTGTTGGCAGCTGGAGCAGAATGCTTGCCTCCTGTTGGTGGCTTGTTGGCAGCTGGAGCAGACTGCTTGCCGCTTGTTGGCAGCTGGAGCAGAATGCTTGCCTCCTGTTGTTGGCTTGTTGGCAGCGGGAGCAGAATGCTTGCCTCCTGTTGGTGGCTTGTTGGCAGCGGGAGCAGAATGCTTGCCTCCTGTTGGTGGCTTGTTGGCAGCGGGAGCAGAATGCTTGCCTCCTGTTGGTGGCTTGTCATTGACTTTGCTTCTCTGATGTCATCAGTCAGTAAAAAAAAGTTTCATTTTGTTTGTCCTGTTATGAATGCTAAGTGCGCAACCATTTTATCTGTGACTTTTGTGAGTAATTTAGAATTGGTTTTGTACCAACTTGTTCTCTTTTGGCTTCAGCCCTGATTTGATCTCTTCTGTTCATTCTTGTAGCTTTCTCAGACGTGTCATGATTGTTTATTGTTGCAGAGATGTATGATGATGTTGTAGCAGACATGTACAATGATACATTTGTTGTATTTAGGCACAGCTTCCAGGTCATCCTGTTTATCTGATTTGTAAATTTTTCATCAAAAGCAATTTTGCCTAAAATAGTTAAATGTGGCAAGAAAACTCAAATGATGATCAGCAGTACTTGAGTAGTAATTTGATGTCATTGGTCATGTCTGTTGAAAGTCCAGGATGCCATTAATATGTCAGTGGTCATATCTGTTACAACATATCAAGGCAAAACTTCTGGCCAAGAGAAACACAGATGCAAGCCAACTATACGGGTCGCTGTTTGAAGGACAACAGACAGTAAAGTTCATACTAGAGACAGCGTTGCAGATAAAGATAATCTGTTACAAGCGAATGCAAGAAGAAGACGATGTCTGTTGAAAGTCTAGGTTGCTGCAAAGCATTATTTTGTAGGTTATTTTATTTAATCCTTGAGTGAGTACCCGGTACAGTCCTGGGAAGTCAAGGCGACCGGCATTATGCTGACCACATCACCTGTCTTGTGCCGATGGTCTGTACACAAATATAGGTCTAGTCTTGATGCCTAAAGGCCTGCACAAGGGACCTTTAATGTTTTATTTTATTTTATTTGTTGTAGTCAAAAAATGAATCATGAAAGCAAAAACTATCCCTCGACAGTTGTTGTCTGGGTCCCTCGACGGTTGTTGTCTGGGTCCCTCGACAGTTGTTGTCTGGGTCCCTCGACAGTTGTTGTCTGGGTCCCTCGACAGTTGTTGTCTGGGTCCCTCGACAGTTGTTGTCTGGGTGCCACGACAGTTGTTGTCTGGGTCCCTCGACAGTTGTTGGCTGGGTCCCTCGACAGTTGTTGTCTGGGTCCCTAGACAGTTGTTGTCTGGGTCCCTCGACAGTTGTTGTCTGGGTCCCTCGACAGTTGTTGTCTGAATCCCTCGACAGTTGTTGTCTGGGTCCCTCGACAGTTGTTGTCTGGGTGCCACGACAGTTGTTGTCTGGGTCCCTCGACAGTTGTTGTCTAGGTGCCACGACAGTTGTTGTCTAGGTGCCACGACAGTTGTTGGCTGGGACAGCTGACAGTGACCTTTTGCTGTTATATGTGAAAGATGTTCACTCAAACTTTTCTCTCATGTATGCAGTCATTCCTTCTTTCATTTGTGATCCTGTTGTGCCATTTGGTGTCACACAGGACTCGCAGTCTGTTCCTTTATTCTATTTTGTCCTGTGCAAGCACAGAATTTCTCATCGGTGTTCATTTTGGTCATCCATCTCTCTTTAATTCCCCCCCCCCCCCCCAGTGCCTGTTTGGTGATTCTCTGCCTGTTTCTCCTCAGAATGTATCCAGTATAGTGTCACCTTCTCTGCATGTTTCTGCTCAGAATGTATCCAGTATAGTGTCACCTTCTGCCTGTTTCTGCTCAGAATGTATCCAGTATAGTGTCACCTTCTGCCTGTTTCTGCTCAGAATGTATCCAGTATAGTGTCACCTTCTCTGCCTGTTTCTGCTCAGAATGTATCCAGTATAGTGTCACCTTCTCTGCCTGTTTCTGCTCAGAATGTATCCAGTATAGTGCCACCTTCTCTGCCTGTTTCTCTTCAGAATGTATCCAGTATAGCCCCATCTTCTCTGCCTGTTTCTCCTCAGAATGTATCCAGTATAGTGTCACCTTCTCTGCTGTTTCTCCTCAGAATGTATCCAGTATAGTGTCACCTTCTCTGCCTGTTTCTCCTCAGAATGTATCCAGTATAGTGTCACCTTCTCTGCCTGTTTCTCCTCAGAATGTATCCAGTATAGCGTCACCTTCTCTGCCTGTTTCTCTTCAGAATGTATCCAGTATAGTGCCGCCTTCTCTGCCTGTTTCTCCTCAGAATCTGTCCAGTATAGTGTCACCTTCTCTGCCTGTTTCTCTTCAGAATGTATCCAGTATAGCGCCACCTTCTCTGCCTTTTAACTGTTGTTATTAGTGTTTATTTTATGTTCATCATTTTCCACAGCCATGATTTGATTTTTTTATTTTTGTTATTTGTCAAATGCATTTAACTGTTGTTCCATGTCTGTAGTGGTTCTACAACTTTAACTGTTGTTCCATGTCTGTAGTGGTTCTACAACTTTAACTGTTGTTCCATGTCTGGAGTGGTTCTACAACTTTAACTGGCTTATGTTTCAGTTGAAATCAGATTATAATTGAAAATAGGTTATTTAGTTTTAAAACAATTCCATATTTTATTTAGCTTTAAAAAACTGCTGATGCCTTATCAAATGTGTGTTATCATTTCTTTCTTTGTATTTCCTTCACTATCAAAATTACTAGGTAAATAAATAAATTGTTACTGTAATTCCTGTTGTCTCTAGTATTATATTCACTAGATATGTTACTGGCTTCAGTATATTTCTCTTTTCTCGACTAATTTGTAGTTGTTTATGCAGTAGTTGTGACTTGATGAGAAAACGTGATGATGTTACATGGAAGACACCCGTGTTCTGTTTTTGTCAACTTTCCAGACCAACCTTTGAGGACTATCATTAGGTCCTCCAGCGTTGCATCTGCCACCCCTGGTCCTGTGTCATAGCAGCAGATAAACTGTTCTGTCAGTAACTGTTCTCTTGTGCATATGCCTTCTGTCTGGAGTATTCTTGTGAGGTGTATGTCAGAGAAAGACTCAAGATAGATCCAGTCTTTAATATATTAACAGATGTTTCAGGGGGATAAATGAATGCATTGATTCAAATTTACATACATTAACAGTTGTTTCAGCTGAATTCACTGTCTGGATCACATAATCTTCAAAATTTTGGGCGAATGGCTGGATCACATAGAGAAACTCCCTAGTGTTGGGCGAATGGCTGAATCACATAAAGAAACTCCCTAGTGTTGGGCGAATGGCTGAATCACGTTGTTAGCCAGGACTTGTAATCTATTTATGTGAATTCTGTATGTTTTTGCTTGTCTGTATCTTTAAAAAAAAAAAGGGATACTGTGTGAATTGTCTGTGTGTGTCTTTCAAAACAGTAAAATAATGTCTGTTCATCATATATTTAATTTGAAGACACACACAAAGAGAAAACGAAAATAAAAACCTTGATTGATGTCTAAGTTTTATTGTCCAGTTTACCATCAGACAGTCTATCTCTGACTTGATCTTCTGCTTCTCTCATGTTTGTTGTTGGAACTAGTCCGCTGTGTGCTGTGAAGAATAGGCAGAGAAAAAAACAAACTTAATGCGTTTATAAATTATTAGCAACAGAAAGAATGCCATCCATTTTGACAGGACATAAGTGGACTAGGCTTTGTCCTATTGGCCTCCATCTCTTTGCAGAGCTTGTTCAGATATAATGTTCTCTGTGGTGCCTGAGAAAATGACTAGATTCACTCTCGAGATTTTGAGATACTTTTGACAGCATCTTTGGCGGAAAATCTACTTACCAGCTTGAGATACCTTTAACAGCATCTTTGGTAGAAAAATCTACTGACTAGTTTGAAATACATTTGACAGCATCTTTGGTAGAAAAATCTACTGACCAGTTTGAAATACCTTTGACAACATCTTTGGTAGAAAAATCTACTTTCCAGCTGATTGGGCATTATTGAATCGTGGGAAGGGGAGGGGGTGTGAGTACATTATTTTTCTGAGTGGCAGATAATAATGTTATGAACCGAGATTATAGCATTTAGTAGCTGGTCCCCATCTACAGTGGCAAGCACATAGTTCTATTTCCCCTGGCACCATTGACAGTCTGATTGACCTCTGTCTTTCTCCTTTCCTGAGTGTTGACCCTCGGCCAGATCCACTGGTCTACCCTTGCTTCACAATTCTCTTCAGACCATGATGACATACTTCTGCCTCCATGCTGTTTGTTCACTTTCAAAGGGCCCTTACAACATCTAGCTTGTCGTACATCATTGTTCATTTAAAGAACATCTTCATCAGTGCTCTGACCTCCTCCTGAGTATGACTCCAAGTGTTCTTAGGCTAACAACTCCCATTCTGTTCTGGTTGATGTAACCGCAGGTGGATCCCGTATGGTTTTTCTTTCTTGCTGCTCCAATTGTTACACCCATGATACGCTGACAATTAGGGGACAAATCATTTTCCACAAAGCTAAAAGCCTTAAAGCTTTTAGTCTCTCGAATTGATGCTTTCTCTTCTGTTTATAAGTGGCCCATTCCTGATAGTGGCACTGTCAGCCAGGGCTGCTCTCATTGCAGAAATATTGTATGCATGTCATACATCAGTTTACCACCAAGTGATGCACAACCAGCCAGCCAGTCTGTTCATTTCCAAACACACCAGCATATGCAAGAACAAATATCCAATGAATGCTGACTACTCTGAACTGATGCTTGTCACTGAGCATACCTGTCTCGACCTTTTCCAGCATGCTCGTTGAATCAGTTACAATCATGACAAGAGTGTGCAGCTGGTTCAGAAGACTTCAGTGACCACCTCTACCTCAATTCTCAAACTAGATGTTGCAGTATCATATGCCAGGCTTTCTTGCACCAAGTGACGTTGATTTGTTTCTGCTATGAACTCCCTTGCCCTTTAGTGGCCTCTCAAAACAGAGCCATCTGTATGAATAATCACACTTCCTGTTCGAGATTTGTCATTAATTATTTGCTCCAGGCTGCACCCCTATGTCTATCAGTCTAGACAGGGATACTGAGTCAAGTCCTTTAACGTGCTCCTCGGTACAGATAAGTGCAGCGCATGGAATTGATAACATCACTTCTGTCCACTAAAGTGTCCACAATTCCAGGAACCTGCTCTCTGCAGCTTCCATCAAGTGTGACATGGACTGTAGTATTAATATTTGAGAGGGAGGCATAATTATCCATTCAATTCCACAATTAATGTCAGTAAGGTGGCAAACATGTTCGATGGCATCCTCAGCTCGACCCATCCAGGATTATCCTCGTTTAAGTCTATTCTTTTTTATTGCTTGAATAATTCCTCAAGCGGGTGTCGATGGTCTGATTTCACTTTGAGGAAAGCAACAGCCCTGGGTAGCTTGATTCTGCTTTCCATTATCGTGAAGACGGTATCTATCATTGAATCAAGGCCGAAGGGTTGCGATATCCATAGTACCGAGCTAAAGGGTTTACAGCTCATGGTTTCTGGATATATATATTTAAATTCTGGCGCCATGTCCCGCGCTATCACAAAACTGAACGACGGTTCGAACTTTATTTTCAAACCAACAGTCTGCATACAAATAATCCAGATCTGTAAATGGGATGTGCAGTAAACACTCAAGAAACTTTGAATACAAGGTCCGACAATTAATAATGGGACTAATTCCATAAAAATTAAAATATTTAACAGTTGAAGATATAACCTGTATTTTATTCAAAGTAAGCCCCTTGTGCATTGATACAGCAAGTGGCACGATCTAACAAACAGTGGAACGACCTCTGTAGTTCTTCTGTTGTTATAGCCCCTAAAGTCGATGTAACGATCCTTTGGATGTCATCATTATCGTTAAAGAAGCATCCTTTCAATCGTAACTTTTTTGGGAATAGAAAATAATCAAAGGAGACAAATCTGGGGACTAGGGTGGAAAGCTGAAAACACACACGTGTTTTGGGCCAAAAATTCTTAGTTTTGATGATGTCTCTTGGGTACTCAACCCGCTGATGTTTTTGGTCACCAGACAACGAATGTGGTACAAACTGGCAAACAACTTTTTTTTCTTGCCAAAATCTTGCACTAAAATGTATGAATGGTCTCTCTATTAACACCAGATTCATCTGCCATCATCCTCACAGTCAAACAATGATCTTCTTGTATCCGTTCTCTGACTTTTGCAATAAGTTCATCATTACGAACAGAAATTTTGCGTCCAGGTCTAGGAGCGTAAAAAAGAATTTCCACACCACTTTTTAAATCGTGAATACAACCTGAAAATTTGTGCACGAGATAAATAATAATCTCTATAAACTTGTTGCATCAATTCAACTGTTTCAATGAGGCTTTTTCTGAGTTTTAAAAAGAATTAAATGTTAGCTTTTTGCACGGCCAGCTCCAGTATTAGAGAAGGCAGTGGCTTTTTGCTACGTGTTGCTTACGTAACTATGCACCAATGACTAGGTCAACAAAATGGCGGCTTGTCTGCTTATCGAGCGGCAATGAAAAGTTGCCAGATCATAGATGAATATTGCCTCTTTAGATTACATGCCTCGCGTTATAGATTACAGTTTTGTCTTGACCGTAATAAAATCAGTCTCATTATTTAATTGTCGGACCTTTGTATATTGTTGATGAAGTAATGATGGAATAAAAATATCTTGAAAGAAACTGACTCACAAAGAGAACTGATTGCCCACATCAGAAAGAGACAATCTACATTCTTTGGTGATGTGATGGGAAGAATAAAACCAGTATATCGTGACAGTAGACACTTGGAGGGGAAGAGAGGCAGAGGGAGACCGAGAGAAAAGAAGCTGGATTGTTTGACATCATGGCATAGAGGATCATCTGTGTCCGAGCTGATTCAAAGTACACGAGACAGAAAGTTGTGGACAGACACGACTTCAACGTCACATGACATGCACTTGAAGGAGACCTTGTAAGTAACCTACTCAGCCCATGTTTTCTGATGTACCCTGCAGCGGCACCCTTTCTAGGCATAATCGTTTTCAGCGATAGATAAAATGGACATCTTTCAGTGAGTACGGCACCTTGTCAAAGACACTGAGATAAAATACCGGCACCTATTTTCAGAGGGTTACAATACCTGTCGCCATATTGGTGCTCCGTGCAACTTGGCGTGGTACAAGTCTCTTTCTTGTGCCAACCAGGCTCTGTGGTTGTACGAAGGTGAAGGTCTTCTCCTCCAGGTACAGCTACTGTAGTGCTTGAAGTTTCTTTCTTTCTATTATTACGCCCAGAAATCCCCCTCCCCCCCCCCCCCTTCCCTTAAAGAAGGTGCCTGTACTTGCCTCAAAGTGTCTTTAAAAGGTGCCGTACTCGCCAATAGTATATTTTAGTGTGTTTGTGTATGCTTGAATATGTAAAAGGGTGTAAGTATGATTGTATGTGTGTGAATATTTATGAGTGTAAGTGCATGTGTCGGTATTCTTGAGTATGTGTGTATACATGAGTGAATGGGTTTGTGTGTATATACATGTGTATTCATGAGTGTGTGTGTATGTATGACTACCGTTTACTATACCAGCACTTCCTCAGGGAATGCATTTTATATTGTTATATTCATGACTCAGAGAACGAACACGATTGGCGCTTGGTCGGGATAGAGCATCATTTAACCGCGAGATTCAACAGGACACATAGTACACTTATGTCAAGCAAGGACGGAAAATGAAAGTTGACGACCTGGATGTAGATGTCATTAGACGTGAGATCTTAAAAATGTTAGAGACTAATAAACTGGTTACTCTCCGAGAACTGAAATTAACATTAAAATCACAATGCAGTATTGACACTTCAAGAAATCCTTCTCAAAAATAGACATTCATTTCTGGAAAGTGTTAAACATATGCTCCGGGGGGAAACGAGTACTAGCACCGAGATGAATTACAAATTGTTCAGCCAGTGACAATTATCAACCTTTTAGGATTATCAGATTCGAAATGATTAAAACCAGTTTTGATGAGCGGTTGAAAATCATTAACCCGTTGGGTACTTCTACAATTGTAACAAATACATCTCCATATCCAAATGTGTCAACCATAATACAACTTGCCGTGTAGTTCAGATACATCGTGGGGTCTAATGGTGGCCGAAGGGTAATATTAACTGTTGCATTTTTGGACATGTTTTCACTTGAAAAAGGCAGACAGATTGGCTGGATCTGCACATCTGGGTGGTGAGTTGATACATGACAAGGCAGACAGATTGGCTGGATCTGTACCACTGGGTGGTGAGTTGATACATGACAAGGCAGACAGATTGGCTGGATCTGCACCTCTGGGTGGTGAGTTGATACATGACAAGGCAGACAGATTGGCTGGATCTGTACCACTGGGTGGTGAGTTGATACATGACAAGGCAGACAGATTGGCTGGATCTGCACCTCTGGGTGGTGAGTTGATACATGACAAGGCAGACAGATTGGCTGGATCTGCACCTCTGGGTGGTGAGTTGATACATGACAAGGCAGACAGATTGGCTGGATCTGCACCTCTGGGTGGTGAGTTGATACATGACAAGGCAGACAGATTGGCTGGATCTGCACCTCTGGGTGGTGAGTTGATACATGACAAGGCAGACAGATTGGCTGGATCTGCACCTCTGGGTGGTGAGTTGATACATGACAAGGCAGACAGATTGGCTGGATCTGCACCTCTGGGGGGTGAGTTGATACATGACAAGGCAGATGTGGTTAAGGCCCTTTGGGAACAAGCAGTGAAGTCAGAAATGAACATAGATTACCATGGCCTGGAGAGAATGATACACCTGGGTGTGACCTGAGGGTCTGGCCGGCTCATTGCACTCAGAGGAATAGCAAGATGGACATTTCATCAGGCTGCGTCCGGTACCATTAGTATTGGAACTGCGCAGGCTGCTGAAGATAAAGACGGAGCGCATATGGGAATGCCCCGACTGTTGTGATGTCTTTCTTGACTAAGCTCAACTCCACTGAACATAAATGACAACAAATAAATCTACTTTACCTATCAATATATTATGAAGACACACCTCTGACAACAACAAAAAACCCGGAAATTTTCAGATTTTTACTAAAACATCCAAGTTCATTCCACTTATTTACAATGGTTCAAAAAGATCACGGGAATTGGCTGGTATTCAGCCTCCTGAGCATCTATGGACTAAAGAATGCCATTATTTCTGCGTCCTGGATATTCTAAGGCGGTATGCAAAAAATAGTTGCGATCTAACAGGCAATTTTCGAGAAAATATCTTGCAAGTGTGTTCATGAGATGTTGAACGAACTTATGTTACGTCATCACAATCGACGTCATGCACATTGGGCATTTCCATGCGTGCTCAGTCCTCCGATGCAGCAGCCACTCAAAAGTACTTAAACTAATTGTTTCCACGAGAAGCTGGTTATATTGTCTTCTAACTTGGCCTCGAAGACGTCATAGACGTGCTTCACCATGCTTTACTCCTATGTCACACAATCGTGTTAGTGTCAGGGATTCCTCATTCTCCACTAGCCCAGTTCGTACAGCGTTGACGATATCTGCTCTGTCCATGCTTCTTCCCGCATGCCTTAGTGCAGTACTTGCCAGTTGGTCCACTCGCTCATTTCCCTTTACACCCGCCTGACCAGACAATTTGATCCAGGTGAGGGGGGTTAAGTGCGATTTTCGAATGCTTTCTACCCATTCAGAGCGCATACCACCTGCTGCTATCTTCTAAAGCATATTCATGGAGTCTGAGACAATTACTACCTGTGTGGCGGTTTGCTCGTATACCCATGCTAAAGCTCTAGAAGCAGCGGCTATTTCCATAGTCATGCTTAACGTGGTTGTCTGGTAAGCGCCGCTGTCCTCATGTATTGTTTTTCCCATTCTTTGCGCTGTGTATGTCCATGCTGACCTTGATCCGCGCTTCACGGATCCATTTGTGTAGATGATTGTGTCTTATGGGTCTGAATGCTGATCTATCAGTGCCCTTACCTCTGTGTCAACGGTCGCAGGAATTTGATCCCTGCAGTTCCTTCCGAGTGTGATGACAACCTTAGAGATGCCATGCATGTCTACAGGTGTATTCGTCCATTTTTTTCCGTGACTGATCTCGTCTGTCACATACCTGCTGGATTAAATCCTCAGCATTTGCCACCAAGGAACGGCCTCTTTTGAGACGCGTTCCTTTTGTGTCGTGTATAGCTTTGTGCAGTGGGTGGTTAACGTCTGCCGATACCCACATGTACGCCTTGACCTGTGCCACTTTGTATCTGTTAGTCACCGTCGGCAAACCCAGGACATAACGTATAGTTGAACGAACTGTAGAGTAATAGCGTAGGTACATAGGTGTGTGATTGGATACGAACAGATATGTAGTTGCTTGTGTGTATGAGAATACGCCCAAATTGCGACCCTTTGAAAATAAATTTTGCTCGTTCGTTTATTTTCTCCAGGTATGCCAGGTGTGTCTGGGAAATGAACAGACAGGCTGGCCGGTTTTGTAGCACTTGGTGGTGAACTGATGGCCGACAAGCTAGACGTTGTGAGGAGCGTCTAGGAGCCAGTGAACAGAGCCAAGATACAAGTTGATTGTGAACTGATGGCCGACAAGCTAGACGTTGTGAGGAGCGTCTAGGAGCCAGTGAACAGAGCCAAGATACAAGTTGATTGTGAACTGATGGCCGACAAGCTAGACGTTGTGAGGAGCGTCTAGGAGCCAGTGAACAGAGCCAAGACACAAGTTGATCGTGAACTGATGGCCGACAAGCTAGACGTTGTGAGGAGCGTCTAGGAGCCAGTGAACAGAGCCAAGATACAAGCTGATTGTGAACTGATGGCCGACAAGCTAGACGTTGTGAGGAGCCTCTAGGAGCCAGGAGCCCAGATACAAGTTGATCGTGAACTGATGGCCGACAAGCTAGACGTTGTGAGGAGCCAGGAGCCCAGATACAAGTTGATCGTAACTGATGGCCGACAAGCTAGACGTTGTGAGGAGCCTCTAGGAGCCAGGAGCCCAGATACAAGTTGATCGTGAACTGATGGCCGACAAGCTAGACGTTGTGAGGAGCCAGGAGCCAGGAGCCCAGATACAAGTTGATCGTAACTGATGGCCGACAAGCTAGACGTTGTGAGGAGCCTCTAGGAGCCAGGAGCCCAGATACAAGTTGGTCGTCACAAGAAGACAATGCTGCAGCGCTGAGTGACCACGGGATCTCACCGACGCTCAACACGCAGGGGATAGACGAGACGGATACACAGTCAGACTGTTGCTGGCTGGTACTGGTGGAATCGGAACTCTGTTCTTGCCGCTGAAGATGGGGACGGAGCACTTATGGGAATGTCCTTAGGGCTATGGTGTCATTTCTTAACTCTTGGCGCATATAGCTTGTAGTTGAGATATTTTCTAGTGCATCCCCTGGTGCATATTGCTTCTCTAAATTTTCTTAAGTGTCTGTCAGCCCCTTTTGATCAATATGTCGCTTGCAGTAGCTACGATGTCTTCATCTGTATGCATATGGTCAAGTAGTCCAGACCATTTGCCGAGCCTCTAAAGGATGTGGGTTCGTTCACGAGTGCAAGCGTGTGGGACAATCCTGGAGAACGTTTCTGGGGCTGATAAGTGCAAGCGTGTGGGACAATCCTGGAGAACGTTTCTGGGGCTGATGAGTGCAAGCGTGTGGGACAATCCTGGAGAACGTTTCTGGAGCTGATGAGTGCAAGCGTGTGGGACAATCCTGGAGAACGTTTCTGGAGCTGATGAGTGCAAGCGTGTGGGACAATCCTGGAGAACGTTTCTGGAGCTGATGAGTGCAAGCGTGTGGGACAATCCTGGAGAACGTTTCTGGAGCTGATGAGTGCAAGCGTGTGGGACAATCCTGGAGAACGTTTCTGGAGCTGATGAGTGCAAGCGTGTGGGACAATCCTGGAGAACGTTTCTGGAGCTGATGAGTGCAAGCGTGTGGGACAATCCTGGAGAAACGTTTCTGGAGCTGATGAGTGCAAGCGTGTGGGACAATCCTGGAGAACGTTTCTGGAGCTGATGAGTGCAAGCGTGTGGGACAATCCTGGAGAACGTTTCTGGAGCTGATGAGTGCAAGCGTGTGGGACAATCCTGGAGAACGTTTCTGGAGCTGATGAGTGCAAATCTCTGAAGGTGGGCCAGTTATCTGTGGACAGAGAAAAAAAAATCAAACAGGACGATAGTGGTTGCAATTTTTACTGCCGGGTGTTTATTTGTTTCGTTGAATGTGGACTGCTGGCCGGAAGCTGTTGACGGTGGTGGGAAAAGTCGGAGCGGAACCAAGAAGACAACGGGAGACGACAGTTCGACGATCGGAATATTTGTGGATTGTCTGTTTGTTGTTGTAGTCGGTTTTTGTTTCCAAGAAACATGAAGAAGAAACCGGAAGGTTTAGATTATTTACCGACAACCGGAGTCAGAACTGACCTAAAACGTTTCATGAACAAATTTTTGGAGCACAACACAGTGCGCTATGAACAGTTTGTGGAAGTCTGGCGGGACACGAACATGGTCTATCTGTGTGCAGGCAGGGCCTCCGACCGCGAAGCCAGGGAGGTAGGTCTGGTTTTTTGCCTGCGTTTGATTTTTCCGTGATAGACTTTTCCTGGTATCATGAGTGAAACATTTATGGTTAAGAGACTTGAAGCAGGCATCGATGATCATCATTCATAATCATATGATGAGTATAGTATACTTATCTAACTTCTAACTATCAATTTTAGTAAGAAATTGAAAATATGATCATATCTGATTTCATATAATTTAATTATTTTATAATTACAATGTCTCAGTATCCAGTTATCATACATATCATGGCTCATATCTAAACTAAACAGAAATTGTAATCTTATGGGCTCTTCTCTGAACGGCGTCATAATATTTTGGCGGCCATAAAATATCCAAAAATATTCGAACCGAACGGGGCTTAGTTCTATTAAAAATTTGCCGGCTCCGTATAATGAAACAAATGCTCTAACAGGGTCTCAGCGATATGTTACTTGCGGACCTGTTTCTGTGACTGCGCCTCACCGCCGACCATATCCTCCGTGCCCCTACGAGTGGCGCAGATGGGGGCTAAACTAGAGGGCTAAGACTCACAAGCAGCAGCTACCGCATCTCCTGCAACTTCCTCCAACTAATTTGCTCGTGAGTCCCAGGCACCTAGTTTAGGCCACCATCTGCGTCGCGTGGTTGGCGGTAAGTTTAATCGCAATTTGCGCATGCCGAAAAGTGTGAGGATACAGGTCGGCAGGTCTGACGTCTACCGCTGCTAAATCCTCAACCGGATGAAAAATATAGCTAATCTGCGTGGGAGCGCGTGGTCTACCCGCAATATCGCTTTCATCATCTGTAATGTCTAGAAATTGTCAACGGTCGCTATTATCGCCTGCAGAAACGCTCGAAATTGTCAACGGTCGGTATTTATCGTCTGCTACTACCGTGTGCAATGTTGATATTGTCAAGTAATCCTAGTTTTGTCGCGATTTGTTCCTTGGCATAAAGTCCGTATTTTAGATATGCCTGAGCCCCATTCGGATATTTTTGGATATTTAATGGCCACCATAATATTATGACGCCGTTCAATCATAAATGGGCTTACTCTACTGGTCAAGATGTATCTACATAACACTGTGGTCATCCTAGAAACACATGATTCATTACTAACAGGGAGCTTGAACAACGTACATGTAGTGTTGCAACTAAAGCTTCACTAACAGGGAGCTTGAACAACATACACATAGTGTTGCAACTAAAGCTTCACTAACAGGGAGCTTGAACAACATACACATAGTGTTGCAACCAAAGCTTCACTAACAGGGAGCTTGAACGACATACACATAGTGTTGCAACTAAAGCTTCACTAACAGGGAGCTTGAACGACATACACATAGTGTTGCAACTAAAGCTTCACTAACAGGGAGCTTGAACAACGTACATGTAGTGTTGCAACTAAAGCTTCACTAACAGGGAGCTTGAACGACATACACATAGTGTTGCAACTAAAGCTTCACTAACAGGGAGCTTGAACAACGTACATGTAGTGTTGCAACTAAAGCTTCACTAACAGGGAGCTTGAACAACATACACATAGTGTTGCAACCAAAGCTTCACTAACAGGGAGCTTGAACGACATACACATAGTGTTGCAACTAAAGCTTCACTAACAGGGAGCTTGAACAACATACACATAGTGTTGCAACTAAAGCTTCACTAACAGGGAGCTTGAACGACATACACATAGTGTTGCAACTAAAGCTTCACTAACAGGGAGCTTGAACAACGTACATGTAGTGTTGCAACTAAAGCTTCACTAACAGGGAGCTTGAACGACATACACATAGTGTTGCAACCAAAGCTTCACTAACAGGGAGCTTGAACGACATACACATAGTGTTGCAACTAAAGCTTCACTAACAGGGAGCTTGAACGACATACACATAGTGTTGCAACTAAAGCTTCACTAACAGGGAGCTTGAACGACATACACATAGTGTTGCAACCAAAGCTTCACTAACAGGGAGCTTGAACAACATACACACAGTGTTGCAACTAAAGCTTCACTAACAGGGAGCTTGAACAACATACATGTAGTGTTGCAACTAAAGCTTCACTAACAGGGAGCTTGAACAACGTACATGTAGTGTTGCAACTAAAGCTTCACTAACAGGGAGCTTGAACGACATACACATAGTGTTGCAACTAAAGAGTCCACAGAACGTAAATTAATAAACAAAGGATTTGCGGCCTTGACCATCATAAAGGGAGATCAACATTTGTTTCGTTTAAAGAAGGGAAGTAACTATTAAACTGTCTTGAAGAAATTATGGTTTTAAATTAAGTAAACACAAATAATAGTAAATGTTATTTTCAAATCAACTCAAGTGATTTACAGTAGATTGACTGAACTGACTAGCTGTACTTCTTGTTTGTTTACATTTCCAAAGGGATGTTTGTACAGTTTTACTGCATTTGATAACTTACATTTCACAGCAAATGTCAGAATTATTTGTAATTTTGTGTTTATGTGTATTCCTGTTGCAGTGTGGGATTATATTTGTATCTGAAAACCCCACCCTGGCTGTAGTCAGGGGCCCCAATATAACCTAATGGTTGAACAGGGTTTCTTGGACATGATCCTCATTTGAATGGTGGCACTTTGTGTCACTGGTTGTAAGGCCCTGGTGGCATTGAATGACACACATACACACATGCACGCATGTGCATGCCTTTATTTTAATCTATTGTTAAAACAGCAATGTTACCTAAAAGTTCCATGTATATAGTTTCCATGTTAAAGTTTTTCATCATGTTGTTACAGGGTCTGTCTCTAATTGTATTTATGGACAGCTATTATGAACATTAATGTGATTATAAAACAACATATTCAAGTAATAATTATTTCTTCTTTTGGATGTCATTGTCATAAACATGTTGAAATGTTGTTGCTATGATGTTTTATTGATCATAAAGAAGTTTCAGCATGTCAAGTATTTGGGTACACAATCTGAAGGTGCTAAAATGTAATTTATTCTTATTAATTACTAGCTGTACCCGGTCACGCGTTGCTGCGGCCCAGAATCGTGAAATAGAAAAAAAAGAAAATAGCTCTCAGCTAACAGTGTCTGTCATATCCCCCCCCCCCCCCCACCCCCTCCCATCAACCCAGTCATATCTCCCTCCCTGAAGAATTGAAAAAGCTTCCCTGGCGAAATTATTTAAAAAAAATAGTTAAGAAATGAGAACTTTAAAATAATGTTTTAAGCTCTCTCAGTTAATAGTGTCTGGCATCAAACCCCCCCACCCCCACTAATCATATCATCCTCTCCGAAGGATGGGAAAGCCATCATCTGATGAAATATTGTAACTAAATTGAGCTTGGCATCCGTGTCCACCCAGACTAAAATGGGTAGCATTAAGTTGTACTGAGAAGTACATGTGGTCAGTGTAACAGCTACCACATCACCCATCCAGTACCAGTACTACTGCTGCCACTACCGCCACCACCATCACAACAACAACAACAAAAACTGTCACTACAGTATGTGTAGGTTGGTGTAGCCAGAGGAGTTAGCGCCGCATGCTGTCGCCACGGACTGTTTAGTTTAATTTTGCCCTTGACATAGAAGAAAAAAAACTTAATCACCTAACCAGTGATGGTACCCACAATAAAAAATACACTATACTAACAAATAGCAGAGAAAAATACCCCGCACACGTCATCTCTCCCTCTCCGAAGGGAGCTTTTTAACTGACCTTGTCATACGTGTCCACCCAAACTAAACTAAGTCATCTTAGTTAACAGTTTCTGTCATCCCTGAATAGTTCTTGATCAAGTGAAGCGTCGCGTGAAAGCTAATTGGGATTTTACTGAAATCGGATGTCTTTGGGCGAAAGGCACAGTCTAGCTGTAAACCACAACACAACGTGGCAACCACTATTTTAAGGGAAAAAGAACAACTATCACCCAGCGGGGAATAGCTGTAAACCACAACACAAAGTGCCAACGGCCCTCTCAAGGGCGAACGAAGATTACCCGTGACATGACCATTGAGCATCACGTCGCCGCTATCGCAGGCTAGCTGTAAACCCCAAAACCGAAAAAGGCGTAGATATCGCAGCCTAGCCATACACCACAATACAACGTGCCAGCCACCCAGTTAGGGGCCAAAAAAATTATATCACCTAGTGGGAAATCGACCCCGACTCACCTTCATGATAGGCAGATATCGCAGCCTAGCTGTAAACCACAACACAACGTGGCAACCACCCTTTTAAGGGAAAAAAACCAATTATCACCCAGTGGGGAATGAAACACTCATCTGCGTGGAGGGATACTTACAACTATACTATCAAACACTGAAGAGTTTCGGTCAGACATCGCAGCCTAGCTGTAAACCACAACACAAAGTGCCAACGGCCCTCTTGAGGGTGAACGAAGTTTACCCGTGACATGACCACTGAGCATCACGTCGCCGCTATCGCAGGCTAGCTGTAAACCCCAAAACCTAAAAAAAAGCGTAGACATCGCAGCTTAACCATAAACCACAAAACATCGTGCCAGCAGCCCAGTTAAGGGCTAAAAAAATTATTATATCACCTAGCGGACAATCGAACCGGGTCACCCGCATGATAGACAGAATATTTTTCAACTACGCTACCAAACACTCAAGCAGATTGTGGAAATGAATTTATATAGTAATGCAAAGTTCAATAACAGCTCAGCAGTCAAAAATGGGAAATCAACTAAAAACAAATCCGGGCCGGCAGCGAAACAAATAATGATTTGACCGTTGCTAGAGCTACGCCAGTCTTGGTTTGTGCGATTTTCTGTAAAAAAATCACGCTTTGAGTCAAAGGCAACGTTGTATGAAAAATTGAAAGCAATCAGTTCAGTAGTGTCTGAGTCTAAAGTTAACAAACTCGGAAAATTAACATTTTTATTAATATAGATTTATATGACTGACCTTAAACAGTTAATATCTCAGCTTAGCATTGATATACAGACTTGAGGTACCATTGAACTGCATTTTTTTTAATACCTATCCAACAATGCTAAATTTACCTCATATCTACATGTGTTTGCCATCTTAATGTCCACCCCCCCCCCCCTCCCCCTCCCCCTCAGACTACACAGTAGGATCTGTATCTTACCCGGCTCATTGACAGATAATCCCAAATTTATACCGTGCTTACACTCAAATAGTGAGCTGGCGGCCATATTTATATGTTAATTAGGTCTGTATTCCATGGTATGTATTTGAGAAATACATTTACAGTTAGACCTCTCTGCCCCAGTTTCAGTTATTTATAGTTGGTAAGGGATTCATTATAAAACATAAAATAGATATTGCCGTAAAATGCAAGTTTTGAGCCATTTCAGCCTTAAATTTGAGTGGATCGCAAGTCACCCATCCTTTTGTCTCAAAAATTCTCTCCCAGTTGTTACTGTCTCTGGTTCAGTTAAACTGTTATGTTCATATATTTTCTCCCAGTTGTTACTGTCTCTGGTTCAGTTAAACTGTTATGTTCATATATTCTCTCCCAGTTGTTACTGTCTCTGGTTCAGTTAAACTGTTATGTTCATATATTCTCTCCCGGTTGTTACTGTCTCTGATTCAGTTAAACTGTTATGTTCATATATTCTGTCCCGGTTGTTACTGTCTCTGGTTCAGTTAAACTGTTATGTTCATATATTCTCTCCCAGTTGTTACTGTCTCTGGTTAGGTTCAAATTTTATATTCCTATATTCTATCCTGGTTAAACTGTTATGTTAACTCATTATGATGCCAAGATTGTTTCTCTAGAGTGCCCAAGCTTTGAGGATAATTAAATTAAAATGACATATTCTAGTAATGGCTCTCTGGGATGACGAGAGTTAATACAATAATGTTGTCATTTATGAATTGCTTTCTTTGTTAGCTACCCCTGTTGTCCATGCAGGCACAGGACTGGGTGACACCTGGCTGGTTCTCTGTTAGCTACCCCTGTTGTCCATGCACACACAGGACTGTGGGTGACACCTGGCTGGTGTCACTGTGGCAGGGGGCACTAATTACAGCTTTTCTTGGAGGTTGAACAGGGTATCTGGGATCTGCCCAAATTGAGACTTTAAATCTCAGGATGATATGGTCAGTCTTTAGGTATCAGATCAGAAGTGACAAACTGATTGATCTTATGGTGACACTCGGTACCCCAGTCCCCAGGAGCAGATGTATTGTATACATGGTCGTCGTGATGGTACATCATTGTTAGCTATGTCCTTGACTCCAGTTGTAGTGTAGATGTTTCGCTGTGAAAGAACATTTCTATTTTCAGTTTGTGGAGAAAGTGTTGCTTATTGCCCAGGAGTACTTCCTGCCACCTTACCAGTTCCAAGTTCGGGTTGGGGGCCTCTACCTCTTGTACGCCATTTACCAAATACAGCCTCTCAGCCCCAAGGTCAAGGTGAGAATGTTTTACTGATGGTTTGGGTCTGAGCTGAGCACTGATTATGTCTTAGTTGTGGTTGGGACTTGAACTGAGCACTGATCATGTCTTAATTGTGGTTGGGACTTGAACTGATCATGTCTTAGTTGTGGTTGGGACCTGAACTGAGCACTGTTCATGTCTTAGTTGTGGTTGGGACTTGAACTGATCACTGATCATGTCTTAATTGTGGTTGGGACTTAAACTGAGCACTGATTATGTCTTAGTTGTGGTTGGGACATGAACTGAGCACTGATTATGTCTTAGTTGTGGTTGGGACTTGAACTGAGCACTGATCATGTCTTAGTTGTGGTTGGGACTTGAACTGAGCACTGATCATGTCTTAGTTGTGGTTGGGACTTGAACTGAGCACTGATCATGTCTTAGTTGTGGTTGGGACTTGAACTGAGCACTGATCATATCTTAGTTGTGGTTGGGACTTGAACTGAGCACTGATCATATCTTAGTTGTGGTTGGGACTTGAACTGAGCACTGATCATATCTTAGTTGTGGCTGGGACATAAAATTGAAATTATATTAAATCCGTCAGAGGAAGATGTTAACCGACCTGGATCCATATGAAGATCAACAAATGGTTATAACTTACATGTAACACATACAAGGATCAACAAATGGTTAACTTACACGTAACCACATACAAGGATCAACAAATGGTTATAACTTACACGTAACACACGTCCTTTATGAGTGATGAAGACCACTTTTCATCTAAAGTAGTAATGATCAATGATTATGAGTACGAAGGTGGCTGATTAGTCCAATGTGAGCCCGGAAAGTTCTTGAGCAGTGCGATCAACAGATGGAAGCCGCAGTAAGTGTGGGATTAGCAATACAATTCTTTCTAGTCTGCCTGCGTTTCTCTGCCTGTGCTACCTCCGCAGACTGGCAGGCTGATGCACCATGGCTGAGGGATGTCACCATCCAGAACAGTCTTGTGCAGCTGCAGGGAGATACAACTTCTGTTCCAGACACTGATATAAAGTCTGCTGAAACTGCTTCTGGCCTTTGAGATTCTAGCATTGATCTCATCATCGATGTTGACTCTCTGAGATAGATAAGTGAATCTGTTGACTATATTTGGTACAGGCTTCCGGGAATCTGTTGATGATGTGTTGCATACTGGCCTCAGAGTTGGAATGTAGAGCTCAGTCGTTAGCAAATAAAAGTTCCCTAATTATAGTTGTTTTAGTTGTAGTTTTTGTGTGTGGGTAACACATACTGGGATCATCATGTGATTATAATATGCACGTAACATATACAGGGATACAAACAATTGTTATAATACATGGAAATGGTTATTTCATAAATATAACACATATGAGAATCAACAAATGGTTGTAATGTGAATGTAACACATAGGAGGATCAGCAAATGAGAATAACACATGAGTAAATGAGTATAAAAAACATGTAACATGTACAAGGATCAGCAAATGAGTAAAACACATTAACCAGTGACTATAGTAAATAAGTAAAACAAACGTATACAAGGATTATCAAATGAGTATAACAGGCATATAATGCATACAGGATCAATATATTTGTCTTACGGTCGGCACAATGAATGGTCAGTAGCTTGACCAGAGAAGAGAAAAAATAATGACTGTTTGTGGACTTGATGGCAGTGACCAGGCCCCAGGGAAGTTTATCTCATGCACTGATCAAGTATATTTTCACTCTGCAGATCCGCCTGACGTCAGGCCAGTGGCGGGAGTCGGTGCTCTTCCAGCAACAGGCAGCACAGCAGAACCACTTGGATGTTGTTTATGTATTTCAGCGGCTGCTGCAGGAACAAGCTTTCCTCTTTTGTTACACACCCTCAGAGGTTTGTGTTTGCGTCTGCTTGTGGCTGCTGCCTCTTTCCCCAATATCTTCTAGTTTTCCAGCAAATAACATATTTGTGTAATGAAGAGGCCACATTTTTAAAAAATGATTTTATGTTTGTGGGCAAGAAGTCAGACTGTTCTTTTAGTATCCCATATGTCTTACTATATTGTGTGTAAGTCATATTTTGGTGCCCTAGAAGACATGATATTTTATTTACTAATCTTCTTGTGCCCTTTATCCCCCCTGGAGAGCTTAGGTTCACAGCTCACTGCACCAGGTCATCGTCTGTTGTCGTCCCATGTCCCCAGCTCTTCACTGCAGTCTCTGAGTCTCCACTCTGTTCATTTCTGTTTTTCCCTTTATTTCTCTGTCTCTGTGGGTTCCAGTGCAAGAACATGAATATTTTGTTGTAAAATTCTTTGACCACAGATTTCCTACCTGGGGGGGAAAGGGGAGGGGGAACTGAATGGTCTCTTGGTATGGCATCCACCTCGAATGCTGGAGGTCCCAGGTTCTGGTCACAGTGAAGGCCAGGATTTGTTTTCTTATAGACTTGTACCCTGGTTCCCAGGTTCTGGCCACATTAAAGACCAGGATTTGTTTTCACATAGACTTGTACCCTGGTTCCCAGGTTCTGGCCACAGTGAAGGCCAGGATTTGTTTTCACATAGACTTGTACCCTGGTTCCCAGGTTCTGGCCACAGTGAAGACCAGGATTTGTTTTCACATAGACTTGTACCCTGGTTCCCAGGTCCTGGCCACAGTGCAGGGAACAATGCTACAGATGGGAACAAGGCTATAGCTTTGAACGGGGCTACAGCTGGGAAGAAGCATCCACCTACAATCCCATTATTGTGGCCAAAGACACAATCTCATTTACAGGTTCCACAGGTACTGTCTCGAACCCCTCAAAGTCACAAATCGACAAAGCTCTCCAGACAAAGCTTCTTCTAAGCAGAAGTTAGGGTTCTCTTGGTAACCCCTTCCCCCGCCTTGTCAATCATCTTGAGGCAGGCAATGATGTGGAAGTGATTTTTCCAAAACTCTTTGAGAGTGAGGTTGGCCCCTTAGTCCCTGAAAACAATGATCGAAGAGTGCTTTAGTGTAGAGCTTCTTAAAGTTAGAAATAACTTGCTGGTCCATGGGCTGGAGTAACGGAGTGGTGTTGGGAGGCAGAAACTGGATCTTGATGAACTTACATTCTTCAGATAGATCATCTTGTAGGCCTGGAGGATTCCCGTACATATATCAAAATATAACACAAGTTTGAGAAAATGTATGATCACAAGCGACACTACGATGCTACTGGAACAAGTGCTAAACACTGAGGTAACATGCCCACAATTGGGGACTTCCCCTATCCTCGCCACTCGTTATGCGAAACGTTGCTCGTTAAGCAAGTCATTTTTATTTTTACAATTTGTTTTGCTCGTTATGCGAATTACTCGTTATACGAGGTGCTCGTTAAGCGAGGTTCTACTGTACAGCCTTTAACAGTGTTACTGTTAGGAACAAGCAGGGAACAGTGGCACAAATAAGCACAAGCAGGAAGTGCTACAACTGGGAACATTTATACAGTTGGGAACCAAGGAATATTTCTAAAACTGGGAACAGGGCTACAGCTGGAACATTTTTACAACTGGTACTGCAGCTGAAAAGTAGGCTGCAGCTGGGAACAGTCCTACAGCTTTAACAAACAGGGAACAGTACTATGGCTGGGAACAAGCAGGGAACAATGCTACAGATGGGAACAAGGCTATAGCTTTGAACGGGGCTACAGCTGGGAAGAAGCATGGAACAGTGTTACAGCCTGGAACAGTGTTACAGCCTGGAACAGTGCTACAGTTGGAAACCAGCAGGGAATGGTACTACAGCTGGGTACAAGCAGGGAACGGTACTAAAGCTGGAAACCAGCAGGGAATGGTACTACAGCTGGGTACAAGCAGGGAACGGTACTAAAGCTGGAAACCAGCAGGGAATGGTACTACAGCTGGGTACAAGCAGTACTACAGCTGGAAACAAGCAGGGAACAGTACTACAGTTGGGTACAAGCAGGGAACGGTACTACAGCTGGAAACAAGCAGGGAACAGTACTACAGTTGGGTACAAGCAGGGAACGGTACTACAGCTGGAAACAAGCAGGGAATGGTACTACAGCTGGAAACAAGCAGGGAACAATACTACAGCTGGAAACAAGCAGGGAACGGTACTACAGCTGGAAACAAGCATGGAACAATACTACAGCTGGAAACAAGCAGGGAACAGTACTACAGTTGGGTACAAGCAGCAGAGTTAAAAGCCCCAACCAGGAAACTTGAATTTAACCTTTGAATTGTGGCCCCTACCTTGAACCTTAGTTTTCACCTTGGAAAAGACATACTGACCTTAAAAAGCCTGGAATTTTGGGACGTGCAATAAGATTGTCAGAAACCTGTCATTTTTCACTTTTCTACCTCTTGCTCACTCCTTCCCCTCTCCTGCATTATTTCTCTCCGTCTTCTCTGATCTTCATCTTCTCTTTCTCTCTATCTTTCCTTTTACTCTCTCTTTTCCTATCTCTCTCTTCTCCCCACCCCCCAAAATTTTATATTTTGTTTACCTAATGTGCTGCTTCATAACTATTTTCCTAATAACTGTCAGGTAAACAGGAAGTTGTGTTATTTGGGGGGGGGGGGGGGGGGGGGGGAGATTATCATGAACCTGGTGGATGTTTTCTTTTGACGTCAGTTTTGTCTTTTGATGTTTTTTAAATTTGTTAGTGGGCCTAATCTCTGTCCATCTCCCTGCCTGCCCCCTCGCATTTGTTTCCACCTATCCCTCACTCACTGCCTGTCACTGCCTTCCTCTCTCTTTTTCTTTGTATTTGCCGCTCTCCCTCTCTTCTCTCTCTCTTTCTCTCTCTCTCTCTCTCTCTCTCTCTCTCCATACCTTCAGTTAGCATAGAAGGTTCATGTCCACCACTCCCCCCTCCCCCACACAGATATTAAATATATATGTCATTTTGAAAACACATTTGCCACCACCCCATTTTCTTTTCTTCTACAGTAATGACACACCTGGCGGTAGGGGGGTGGGGGGTTCCTTCTACAGTAATGACACACCTGGCGGTAGGGGGTGGGGGTGGGGAGGTTCCTTCTACAGTAATGACACACCTGGCGGTAGGGGGGTGTTCCTTCTACAGTAATGACACACCTGGCGGTGGGGGGGGGGGTGGGGGGTTCCTTCTACAGTAATGACACACCTGGCGGTAGGGGGGGGGGGGGGGGTTCCTTCTACCTTCTTCCCTCTATATCTCATCTTATTTCATTCTTCTTTCTTTCTCTCCCTGTCTCAGTCCTGACTTCCCTTAATCTTTATTCTCTCTCTGTCTCTCTCTCTCTCTCTCTATCTATCTCTCTCTCTCTCTCTCACTGATCTCATCTGATCTGTCCCCCCCTCTCCATCTCAGCCATCTACACCACCCTCAACCACCTCCTCTCTCCTCTCCTTTCTGCAATAAGAAAATCAGAAATGAAACCCAAGTCCACTGGTACCCTGACCTATTTTCTTGGTATCCTGTTCTATTTTCTGCAAGTCATGGGTTAGGGACCCCACTCCCACAACCCCATTGTTGTTTCCTAAACAAAAATGGCCTTGGCTTCCAGGTCCAATCAGCTTTAAGTGTAAGCAATTCAACCGCTGAGCGAGCGGACAGACACACATGGGGTGGGAGGGATCAGCAGCCTTGTTTATGGATCACAGCCAGCGCTGCATTCACATTGGGACAGCTTGGCAACCGCAACAGTTTTTCTCACTTAGATTTCCTAGTTCTTACCGCCGCCCTCTCCCCTCCCCCAAACCATGTCTTTATTCTCTTCTCTCACCCCTTCTCTTTCCTTTGATCTTTCACTCTTCTACCCCTCTCTTCTCCTTTATCTTTCCATCCTCCCTCTCTTCCTTTCCTTACTCTGTTCTGTCTTGCTCTCTCTCCTGTCTCATCTCTTCTTTGTTTCCTCTCCATCCTGTCTCATTTTGTCTAGATTTCCTTTAACTCTCCTCTCTCTCATTCTCTCCCCCCCCCCCTCAATTTTTTGTCAGTTTTTCTACATTTGCTGCCCCGCCCCATAACTGTCTTTTCCCAGTGCTTGTGTCCAGTACACTTGAAATTGTGTTGTGGGTGGGGTTTTAGCCTAGTGCTTGTGTCCAGTACACTTGAAATTATGTTGTGGGTGGGGTTTTAGCCTAGTGGTTGTGTCCAGTACACTTGAAATTATGTTGTGGTTGGGGGAGTGGGTGGGGTTTTAGCCTAGTGATTGTGTCCAGTACACTTGAAATTATGTTATGGTTGTCGGAGTGGGTGGGGTTTTAGCCTAGTGGTTGTGTCCAGTACACTTGAAATTATGTTATGGTTGTCGGAGTGGGTGGGGTTTTAGCCTAGTGGTTGTGTCCAGTACACTTGAAATTATGTTATGGTTGTCGGAGTGGGTGGGGTTTTAGCCTAGTGGTTGTGTCTAGTACACTTGAAATTATGTTATGGTTGTCGGAGTGGGTGGGGTTTTAGCCTAGTGGTTGTGTCTAGTACACTTGAAATTATGTTATGGTTGTCGGAGTGGGTGGGGTTTTAGCCTAGTGGTTGTGTCCAGTACACTTGAAATTGTGTTATGGTTGTCGGAGTGGGTGGGGTTTTAGCCTAGTGGTTGTGTCCAGTACACTTGAAATTATGTTATGGTTGTCGGAGTGGGTGGGGTTTTAGCCTAGTGGTTGTGTCTAGTACACTTGAAATTATGTTATGGTTGTCGGAGTGGGTGGGGTTTTAGCCTAGTGGTTGTGTCTAGTACACTTGAAATTATGTTATGGTTGTCGGAGTGGGTGGGGTTTTAGCCTAGTGGTTGTGTCCAGTACACTTGAAATTGTGTTATGGTTGGGGGAGTGGGTGGGGTTTTAGCCTAGTGGTTGTGTCCAGTACACTTGAAATTGTGTTATGGTTGTCGGAGTGGGTGGGGTTTTAGCCTAGTGGTTGTGTCAAGTACACTTGAAATTATGTTATGGTTGGGTGAGTGGGTGGGGTTTTAGCCTAGTTTTTGTGTCCAGTACACTTGAAATTATGTTATGGTTGGGGGAGTGGGTGGGGTTTTAGCCTAGTGGTTGAGTCCAGTACACTTGAAATTATGTTATGGTTGTCGGAGTGGGTGGGGTTTTAGCCTAGTGGTTGTGTCCAGTACACTTGAAATTATGTTATGGTTGGGTGAGTGGGTGGGGTTTTAGCCTAGTGGTTGTGTCCAGTACACTTGAAATTATGTTATGGTTGGGGGAGTGGGTGGGGTTTTAGCCTAGTGGTTGTGTCGAGTACACTTCAAATTATGTTATGGTTGGGTGAGTGGGTGGGGTTTTAGCCTAGTGGTTGTGTCCAGTACACTTGAAATTATGTTATGGTTGTCGGAGTGGGTGGGGTTTTAGCCTAGTGGTTGTGTCCAGTACACTTGAAATTATGTTATGGTTGGGGAAGTGGGTGGGGTTTTAGCCTAGTGGTTGTGTCCAGTACACTTGAAATTATGTTATGGTTGTCAGAGTGGGTGGGGTTTTAGCCTAGTGGTTGTGTCCAGTACACTTGAAATTGTGTTATGGTTGTCGGAGTGGGTGGGGTTTTAGCCTAGTGGTTGTGTCCAGTACACTTGAAATTATGTTATGGTTGTTGGAGTGGGTGGGGTTTTAGCTTAGTGGTTGTGTCCAGTACACTTGAAATTATGTTATGGTTGTCGGAGTGGGTGGGGTTTTAGCCTAGTGGTTGTGTCCAGTACACTTGAAATTGTGTTATGGTTGTCAGAGTGGGTGGGGTTTTAGCCTAGTGGTTGTGTCCAGTACACTTGAAATTATGTTATGGTTGGGTGAGTGGGTGGGGTTTTAGCCTAGTGGTTGTGTCCAGTACACTTGAAATTATGTTATGGTTGAGTGAGTGGGTGGGGTTTTAGCCTAGTGGTTGTGTCTAGTACACTTGAAATTATGTTATGGTTGGGGGAGTGGGTGGGGTTTTAGCCTAGTGGTTGTGTCCAGTACACTTGAAATTATGTTGTGGGTGGGGTTTTAGCCTAGTGGTTGTGTCTAGTACACTTGAAATTATGTTATGGTTGGGTGAGTGGGTGGGGTTTTAGCCTAGTGGTTGTGTCCAGTACACTTGAAATTATGTTATGGTTGGGTGAGTGGGTGGGGTTTTAGCCTAGTGGTTGTGTCCAGTACACTTGAAATTGTGTTATGGTTGGGGGAGTTGGTGGGGTTTTAGCCTTGTGGTTGTGTCCAGTACACTTGAAATTGTGTTATGGTTGGGTGAGTGGGTGGGGTTTTAGCCTAGTGGTTGTGTCTAGTACACTTGAAATTGTGTTATGGTTGGGGGAGTGGGTGGGGTTCCAGCATGAGGCTGGTGGTTTTTTTTTCTTTGATGTGTTGTTATATTTGTTAGCAACTCTGTTTTGTCTCCCTCCCTGCCCCCTCTCTTTGTGTTTGTCACTTCCTTTCTTCCACATCTCTCTCTCCCTCTCTCTTGCTTCATGTCTGTTTGCCTCCCTCCATCACTTCCTCTTTGTATACCTTCCTTCCATTCTCCTGCTCTGCCTTTTTTATTTGTTCTCTCTCTTTGGTTCTCTCTTTCTCTTTGCCTATATACACTGTCCCCCTGTCTCTCTCTCTCTCTCTCCTATATGTCTAAATCTCTGTCTGCTTGCATTTCCCTCTCTCCTTGTTCCTTCTCTCTCACTGTTTTCCTCCCTTTAACTCTCTTTGTCATATTTTTCCTCTTTCCATTTCTGTTTCTTTCCCTTCTTCCTTCTCTCTTTATCTGCCCATCTCTGTATCTGCTTTCCTTCTTTCTGAATTTGTCTCCCTCTCTGTCTTTCGCTGTCCCTCCCCCAGTCTCCCTCATCATGTCTCTATTCCTCGCTCTCTTTGTCATATTTTTTCCTCCTTCCCCTTCTCTCTTTCTCTTCTTTTCTCTACCTTCATCTGGCCATCTTTACACTGTCTCTCCCAGTCTACCTCAGCATCTGTCTTCCTCCCTATTTGTATCTCCCCCCTCCCCCTCCCCCTTTTAGGTACCAGGTCCAGAACAGACAGGACTTGAGTTTGCTGCCCTCTACCACCAAGTCTACACACAATACAAACACTCTATCTGTGCTGCTGGTATACCCACATGTGTGGCATCAATGAAGTATCTTGTGTGCTCGGTACACCCTTGAACAAGACACAAATCTTGTGTGCTCGGTACACCCTTGAACAAGACACAAATCTTGTGTGCTCTGATTGGTAAATTGGCTATAGACCCTGAAGCAGGTAACAATACTGCAGAAGGAACAGCCCTACAGCACGGAACAGTGCTGCATTAATATATAACCTGAATCACAGATGGCTATAAGATAGTGACCTCTATGTCCACAGATGAGTATACATTCTGCCATTAAGGAAACGGAAGAGACGGGTGATGATTTGGCAGACCGATTGAAGGAGGAGAAAACCGCAGTCACCAGTCTGTTTAATTATGAATCCCTAGAGGTGAGTTTTGATGAACTTTGACCTTTTACACAATGACCTCTGACATGACAATAATTAAGAGTAGTTTTCCCATTCACCTTGTGAGAGACTCCTGTAGAGATTATCGCTGCTGCAGCTGTGAAGTTTGTGCTTGGTGAAACTCTTTCTTGGGCGACCAGTGCCTAGCTAGACCAAGCCATGTGGAATTAAACCTGGTGGAATGACAACAAGTCTTCTTTAGACATCTTTACCTGAGCATGAACTTCTGCTTTGTCTTCACCAGCTGTCAAAGTTCTAGTTGTTCATTCACTCCTACACCTCAGTCCTGTGCCAGAATTTGAGTTGTTTGTGCACATCTGTTTTATAGATCCAACATAATTGTATGCAGACTGTTGGTTCCCTGCCTTTTAGTGCCTTTAACTTCAAAAGAAACATTCCCAGTTAGTTGATTTGCATGATGTGTTAATAAGGAGCTGTGGGTTTCTTTGTTCTTTACAAAGGAGCCAGAAACCATTGACTGAATACCTTTTGTGTTAGAGCATTGACTGAATACCTTTTTTTTAGAGCATTGACTGAATACCTTTTTTGTTCGACCATTGACTGAATACCTTTTTTGTTCGACCATTGACTGAATACCTTTTTTGTTCGACCATTGACTGAATACCTTTTTTGTTCGACCATTGACTGAATACCTTTTTTAGAGCATTAACTGAATACCTTTTTTGTTCGACCATTGACTGAATACCTTTTTTGTTCGACCATTGACTGAATACCTTTTTTGTTCGACCATTGACTGAATATTTTTTTTTGTTCGACCATTGACTGAATATCTTTTTTGTTAGAGCATTGACTGAATACCTTTTTTGTTAGATCATTGACTGAATACCTTTTTTGTTGGATCATTGACTGAATACCTTTTTTGTTGGATCATTGACTGAATACCTTTTTTGTTAGATCATTGACTGAATACCTTTTTGTTAGATCATTGACTGAATACCTTTTTTGTTAGATCATTGACTGAATACCTTTTTTGTTAGATCATTAACTGAATACCTTTTTTGTTAGATCATTAACTGAATACCTTTTTTGTTAGATCATTGACTGAATACCTTTATTGTTAGAGCGTTGACTGAGTACCTTTTTTGTTCAACCATTGACTAAATACCTTTTTTGTTAGATCATTGACTAAATACCTTTATTTTTAGTACCATTGACTTAAAACATTTATTGTTAGAAACATTGACTGAATACCATCATTTTTAGACCATTGACTAATACCTTTGTTTGTTTGTTAGATTGTTGACTGAATACCTTGTTTTTGTTAGATTGTTGACTGAATACCTTTATTGCGAGAGCTATTGACTGAATACCTTGTTTTTTTGTTAGATTGTTGACTGCATACCTGTATTGTGAGAGCAGTTGACTGAATACCTTGTTGTTTTTTTTAGATTTTTGACTGAATACCTTTATTGTGAGAGCCATTGGCTGAATACCATCATTGTTAGACCATTGACTGAATACCTTGTTTTTTTTTTTGGGTTAGATTGTTGACTGAATAACTTTATTGTGAGAGCCATTGACTTTTATTGTTAGACCCTTGACTAAAAAATTTTGTTTGCAAGGACTTTTGACGGAAAATCATTTTATTGTTTTTGTTTTGTTGGGACCATTAATATGTTGTTAACTAACACATTATCGCTGTGTGGGTTCCCGGGCCTCGTGGGGGAAACAAGAATAGATCCACTGCCTCCCTGACAAGCATGTCGTAGGAATCAGCTAATTTGGGGCATGGAACACTCAGGTTTTGGAACAAGGCTAAAGTCAGGAGGTGGACATACACCCAGAACTTTCCGCCACAGGAAGAACAGGGAGAAGAAGACTAACACGTTTTAACTGATATACATCAACTGTTGAGCTCAGTGTCTGTGACATGCAGCAATTGAAAGGTAACTGGGTTGACTGTTCTAAATGATCACTTGATGCATACACAGCCAACACTGTTGTGTAACCATGGATGTGACTGACATCACCTGTCTTTTGTTTCTAATGTTGCCTCTATGTATGCAAACTCTTTTCCATTTGTTTCTCCTAATGACAGAATTTCTCTCTTTGAAGAAACTCTCCATCTTCCCCACATTTCTCCTGATGAGAGAACTTCTCTCTGTGAAGAAACTGCCTTGCTCCCTCATTTCTCCTGCTGAGAGAACTTCTCTGTGTGGAGAGATGCTCCCATCTGCCCCCCCCCCCCCCCCCCATGTTTCTTTCTCCTGCTAAGAGAACTTCTCTGTGTGGACAAACTACCATCCCTCCAACATTTTTCCTGATGAGAGAACTTGTCTATGTGAAGAAACTCCCATCTCTTCCACATTCTTTACCTGGCCACAGAACTCTGTATGAAGAAACTCTCCTGTCTCTGACACGTTTCTTCTGATGTGAGAACTTCTCTTTGTGAAGAAACTGCCTTGCTCCCTCATTTCTCCTGCTGAGAGAACTTCTCTGTGTAGAGAGAATCTCCCATCTGCGCCCCCCCCCCACCCCCCTCCCATACATGCTTCTTTCTCCTGCTAAGAGAACTTCTCTGTGTGGACAAACTACCATTCCTCCAACATTTTTCCTGATGAGAGAACTTGTCTATGTGAAGAAACTCCCATCTCTTCCACATTCTTTACCTGGCCACAGAACTCTGTATGAAGAAACTCTCCTGTCTCTGACACGTTTCTTCTGATGTGAGAACTTCTTTGTGTGAAGAAACTCTCCAGTTTCCCACCACATGTTTCTCCTAATAAGAAAACTTGTCTGTATGTGCAGAAACTCTCCTACATACAAGACCAGTACCAGCAGATGAAGATTGGACTAGCCGGCCCCAGCGCTATCAGGCCTGACAAGTCTCTGGATGTGGCCCTGACAGAGTTGGTAGAGGACGTGGTTGTGTAAGTGTTTCCTCAACATTTGGACTTTTGTGCTCTCATGTACACAGCTGCATTCAGTAATGAAGATGAACAAGGGTGATTCAGTAATAGGAGATGTACATGAGTGCATGTATGAGAGATGAACATAGGTGATTCAGTAATAGGAGAGGTACATGAGTGCATGTATGAGAGATGAACATAGGTGATTCAGTAATAGGAGATGTACATGAGTGCATGTATGAGAGATGAACATAGGTGATTCAGTAATAGGAGATGTACATGAGTGCATGTATGAGAGATGAACATAGGTGATTCAGTAATAGGAGATGTACATGAGTGCATGTATGAGAGATGAACATAGGTGATTCAGTAATAGGAGAGGTACATGAGTGCATGTATGAGAGATGAACATAGGTGATTCAGTAATAGGAGATGTACATGAGTGCATGTACGAGAGATGAACATAGGTGATTTAGTAATTGGAGATGTACATGAGTGCATGTATGAGAGATGAACATAGGTGATTTAGTAATAGGAGATGTACATGAGTGCATGTTTGAGAGATGACCATAGGTGATTCAGTAATAGGAGATGTACATGAGTGCATGTTTAAGAGATGAACATAGGTGATTCAGTAATAGGAGATGTACATGAGTGCATGTATGAGAGATGAACATAGGTGATTCAGTAATAGGAGAGGTACATGAGTGCATGTATGAGAGATGAACATAGGTGATTCAGTAATAGGAGATGTACATTAGTGCATGTATGAGAGATGAACATAGGTGATTTAGTAATTGGAGATGTACATGAGTGCATGTATGAGAGATGAACATAGGTGATTTAGTAATAGGAGATGTACATGAGTGCATGTTTAAGAGATGAGCATAGGTGATTTAGTAATAGGAGATGTATAAAGTGCATGTATGAGAGATGAACATAGGTGATTCAGTAATAGGAGATGTACATGAGTGCATGTTTGAGAGATGACCATAGGTGATTCAGTAATAGGAGATGTACATAAGTGCATGTATGTGAGATGAACATAGGTGATTTAGTAATAGGAGATGTACATGAGTGCATGTTTAAGAGATGAACATAGGTGATTCAGTAATTAGAGATGTACACAGATGATTCAGAAATGAGAAGTGTAAACATGTAATTCAGTTATGAACGATGTACAAAGATTATTAAGTAATGAGAGATGTACAAAGGGGATTCAATAGTAGGAGATCAACAAAGGTGATTCAGTAATTGGAGATGTTCACAGTTGATAAGTAGTGGAAGATGAACTCAGTGGGTGATGTACACAAATGATTCAGTAGTGAGAGATGTACACAGCTGATTCAGTAGTGGCAGATGTACACAGTTGATTCAGTGGTGGCAGATGTACACAGTTGATTCACGCTCGCTCGCATGTCTCTCTCTCTCTCTCTATCTCTCTCTCTCTATCTCTCTCTCTTTCTCTCTCTCTCTCTTCTCTCTCTCTCTCTCTCTCTCTCTCTCTCTCTCTCTCTCTCTCTCTCTCTCTCTCTCTCTCTCTCAGCATTAAGCTAGTGAGGTAATCACTGTCATGATACATGCTGGCTGACAATGCTATCATGCCCTACTGATTGTTTGTTTGTTTTAGTATCCAGAAGCCATGAGTTGTTAACTCTTAGGCTTGGTATTATGGATATCCTAACCTTTCGGCCTTGATTCAATTTTAAATACGTAAATCTGGAAGCAAATGTGGCTTTTTTGCCCAACCCCGGGAGTGAACCCGGACCACAAGGAGTTCTTCACCCGCTCACCGTGCAATCCGGTTTAGCTAACTACGCTAGAGAGACGGGCTGCCCTACTGATAGTTGTATAACATCTTGGAGGGTTTCTGTGTTCTGTACATTTGTTGGCAACTTGTTGCTACTGTATTACATCATGTTTATGAGTATATTATGTTTTAATTTGTTCACAGATTGCTGCAGTCATTCAAAGAGAAAGTTTCTTCATTTTCTAGACAGGTAACTACTGTTGTTGTTATCGATCCATGTAGACAGGTAACTGTTGTTATCGATCCAGGTAGACAGGTAACTGTTGTTATCGATCCAGGTAGGCAGGTAACTGTTGTTGTTATCGATCCATGTAGACAGGTAACTGTTGTTATCGATCCAGGTAGACAGGTAACTGTTGTTATCGATCCAGGTAGGCAGGTAACTGTTGTTGTTATCGATCCAGGTAGACAGGTAACTGTTGTTGTTGTTATCGATCCAGGTAGACAGGTAACTGTTGTTATCGATCCAGGTAGACAGGTAACTGTTGTTATCGATCCAGGTAGACAGGTAACTGTTGTTGTTATCGATCCATGTAGACAGGTAACTGTTGTTATCGATCCAGGTAGACAGGTAACTGTTGTTATCGATCCAGGTAGGCAGGTAACTGTTGTTGTTATCGATCCAGGTAGACAGGCAACTGTTGTTGTTGTTATCGATCCAGGTAGACAGGTAACTGTTGTTATCGATCCAGGTAGACAGGTAACTGTTGTTATCGATCCAGGTAGACAGGTAACTGTTGTTATCGATCCATGTAGACAGGTAACTGTTGTTATCGATCCAGGTAGACAGGTAACTGTTGTTATCGATCCAGGTAGACAGGTAACTGTTGTTATCGATCCATGTAGACAGGTAACTGTTGTTATCGATCCAGGTAGACAGGTAACTGTTGTTGTTGTTGTCAATCCAGGTAGACAGGTAACTCAACATATCACATTGACCATTTAGTTTAAGTTAAAATAAGAGATTATTAAAACACTGATTCTCATCAAAGGTGACAGATATTGATACACTGTTTCTCATTGAAGGTGAAAGATTATTGATACACTGATTCTCATTGAAGGTGAAAGATTATTGATACACTGATTCTCATTGAAGGTGACAGATTATTGATACACTGATTCTCATTGAAGGTGACAGATTATTGATACACTGTTTCTCATTGAAGGTGAAAGATTATTGATACACTGATTCTCATTGAAGGTGAAAGATTATTGATACACTGATTCTCATTGAAGATCTGTGTAGAAACAATGGGACATGATGAGAGAAGACATGTATGTTATCCATGAAGTAATAATTGGACAGAATAAGAGAATATTTGTATGTTTTATGTGAAGTAAAAGTGGAAGGGGTTGAAGGAAGACATGTGTATTGAATGTGAAGAAACAATAGGAAGGGTTGAAGGAAGACTTGAATGTTATATGTGAAGTAACAGTGGGACATGTTAGAGGAAAACTTGAATGTTATATGTGAAGTAACAGTGGGACATGTTAGAGGAAGACTTGAATGTTATATGTGAAGTAACAGTAGGACAGGTTAGAGAAAGACTTCAATGTTATATGTGAAGTAACAGTGGGACGTTAGAGGAAGACTTGAATGTTATATGTGAAGTAACAGTAGGACAGGTTAGAGAAAGACTTCAATGTTATATGTGAAGTAACAGTGGGACGTTAGAGGAAGACTTGAATGTTATATGTGAAGTAACAGTGGGACATGTTAGAGGAAGACTTGAATGTTATATGTGAAGTAACAGTGGGACATGTTAGAGGAAGACTTGAATGTTATATGTGAAGTAACAGTGGGACATGTTAGAGGAAGACTTAAATGTTATATGTGAAGTAACAGTGGGATGGGTTAGAGGAAGACTTGAATGTTATATGTGAAGAAAAAGTGGGACCGGTTAGAGAAAGACTTGAATGTTATATGTGAAGTAACAGTGGGACATGTTAGAGGAAGACTTGAATGTTATATGTGAAGTAACAGTAGGACAGGTTAGAGAAAGACTTCAATGTTATATGTGAAGTAACAGTGGGACATGTTAGAGGAAGACTTGAATGTTATATGTGAAGTAACAGTGGGACAGGTTAGAGGAACACTTGAATGTTATATGTGAAGTAACAGTGGGATGGGTTAGAGGAACACTTGAATGTAATATGTGAAGTAACAGTGGGACAGGATGAGGAAAGACATGTCTGTTATATGTAAAGTAACGATAGGAATGGATAATGAAAGACATGTCTGTTATATGTAAAGTAACAATAGGAATGGATGAGGAAAGACATGTCTGTTATGTGTAAAGTAACAATGGAACTGGGTGAGAGAAGACGTGCATGTAATATGTCAAGTAACAATATGAATGAATGAGGAAAGACATGTCTGTTATATGTGAAGTAACAATGGAACTAAATGAGAGAAGACGTGCATGTAATATGTAAAGTAACAATAGAACTGGATGAGAGAAGACATGTATGTAATATATGTAGTAACAATAAGAATGGATGAGGAAAGACATGTCTGTTATATGTAAAGTAAGAATGGAACTGGATGAGAGAAGACGTGCACGTAATATGTGAAGTAAAAATATGAATGGATGACAAAAGACATCTCTGTTATATGTAAAGTAACAATGGAACTGGATAAGAGAAGATGAGCATGTAATATGTGAAGTAACAATATGAATGGATGAGGAAAGACATGTCTGTTATATGTGAAGTAACAATGGAACTGGTTGAGAGAAGATGAGCAAGTAATATATGAAGAAACAATATGAATGGATATGGAAGGACATGTCTGTTATATATAAAGTAACAATGGAACTGGATGAGAGAAGATGAGCATGTAATATGTGAAGTAACAATAGGAATGGATAAGGAAAGACATGTCTGTTATATGTAAAGTAACAATGGAAATGGATGAGAGAAGATGAGCATGTAATATGTGAAGTAACAATAGGAATGGATAAGGAAAGACATGTGTGTTATATGTGAAGTAACAATAGGACTGGATGAGAGAAGACATGTATGTCATATATGAAGTAACAATAGGACTGGATGAGGGAAGACATGTATTTTTTGTTTGAAATAACAATAGGACTGGATGAGAGAAGACATTTGTGTTATATGTGAAGTAACAGTGGGACTGCATGAGAGAAGATGTGTGTTATATGTGAAGTAACAATAGGACTGGATGAGGGAAGACATGTATGTTATATGTGAAGTAACAATAGGACTGGATGAGGGAAGACTTGTATTTTATATGTGAAGTAACAATAGGACTGGATGAGTGAAGACATGTATTTTACATGTGAAGTAACAATAGGACTGGATGAGAGAAGACATGTATTTTACATGTGAAGTAACAATAGGACTGGATGAGGGAAGACATGTATTTTATATATGAAGTAACAATAGGACTGGATGAGAGAAGACATGTATGTTATATGTGAAGTAACAGTAGGACTGGATGAGAGAAGACATGTATGTTATATGTGAAGTAACAGTGGGACTGGATGAGAGAAGACATTTGTGTTATATGTGAAGTGACAGAAGGACTGGATGATGAAAGACATGTAATATGTGAAGTAACAGTGGGACTGGATGTGGGAAGACATTTGTGTTATATTTGAAGTAACAGTGGGACAGGATGAGAAAAGTATGTTATATGTGCAGTTTAATAAGAGGGGTACCCGAAGAAATTATCTTATTTTTGAAGTAACAGTGGGAAGGATTAATATCTAGTGTTTGATGTTTGAAAATGTCTATAATCAAAACATTTGAATATTTGTGTGTCAGTCTGCTGTTTGATGTTTGACAATGTCTGTGATCTAACCATTTGAATGTTTGTGTGTCAGTCTGCTGTTTGATGTTTGACAATGTCTGTGATCTAAACATTTGAATGTTTGTGTGTCAGTCTGCTGTTTGATGTTTGACAATGTCTGTGATCTAAACATTTGAATGTTTGTGTGTCAGTCTGCTGTTTGATGTTTGACAATGTCTGTGATCTAAACATTTGAATGTTTGTGTGTCAGTCTGCTGTTTGATGTTTGACAATGTCTGTGATCTAAACATTTGAATATTTGTGTGTCAGTCTGCTGTTTGATGTTTGACAATGTCTGTGATCTAAACTTTAATGCTGTATTTACCAGGGTCGAAAGCCTGAAGGCACAACAGATCAGGAACCAGTGGTGAGATATTCTTGTGTGTGTGTTTGTGGTGAGATATTCTTGTGTTTGTGTGTGTTTGTCCCTAGTGTGTGGTGAGATATTCTTGTGTTTGTCCCTAGTGTGTGGTGAGATATTCTTGTATTTGTGTGTGTTTGTCCCTAGTGTGTGGTGAGATATTCTTGTGTTTGTCCCTAGTGTGTGGTGAGATATTCTTGTGTGTGTGTGTTTGTCCCTAGTGTGTGGTGAGATATTCTTGTATTTGTGTGTGTTTGTCCCTAGTGTGTGGTGAGATATTCTTGTGTTTGTGTGTGTTTGTCCCTAGTGTGTGGTGAGATATTCTTGTGTGTGTGTGTTTGTCCCTAGTGTGTGGTGAGATATTCTTGTGTTTGTGTGTGTTTGTCCCTAGTGTGTGGTGAGATATTCTTGTGTTTGTGTGTGTTTGTCCCTAGTGTGGTGAGATATTCTTGTGTTTGTGTGTGTTTGTCCCCAGTGTGTGGTGAGATATTCTTGTGTTTGTATGTGTTTGTCCCTAGTGTGTGGTGAGATATTCTTGTGTTTGTGTGTGTTTGTCCCTAGTGTGTGATGATATATTCTTGTGTGTGTGTGTGTGTTTGTCCCTAGTGTGTGGTGAGATATTCTTGTGTTTGTGTGTGTTTGTCCCTAGTGTGTGGTGAGATATTCTTGTGTTTGTGTGTTTGTCCCTAGTGTGTGGTGAGGTATTCATGTGTTTGTGTGTGTTTGACCCTAGTGTGTGGTGAGATATTCTTGTGTGTGTTTGTCCCTAGTGTGTGGTGAGATATTCTTGTGTTTGTGTGTGTTTTTCTCTAGTGTGTGGTGAGATATTCTTGTGTTTGTGTGTGTGTTTGTCCCTAGTGTGTGGTGAGATATTCTTGTGTTTGTGTGTGTTTTTGTCCCTAGTGTGTGGTGAGATATTCTTGTGTTTGTGTTTGTCCCTAGTGTGTGGTGAGATATTCTTGTGTTTGTCCCTAGTATGTGGTAAGATATTCTTGTGTTTGTGTGTGTGTTTGTCCCTAGTGTGTGGTGAGATATTTTTGTGTTTGTGTGTGTTTGTCCCTAGTGTGTGGTGAGATATTCTTGTGTTTGTGTGTGTTTGTCCCTAGTTTGTGGTGAGATATTCTTGTGTTTGTGTGTGTTTGTCCCTAGTGTGTGGTGAGATATTCTTGTGTTTGTTTGTGTTTGTCCCTAGTGTGTGGTGAGATATTCTTGTGTTTGTGTGTGTTTGTCCCTAGTGTGTGGTGAGATATTCTTGTGTGTGTGTGTTTGTCCCTAGTGTGTGGTGAGATATTCTTGTGTTTGTGTGTGTTTGTCCCTAGTGTGTGGTGAGATATTCTTGTGTGTCTCTGGTGTGAGGTGAGACATTCATGTGGATGTGTGTGTGTGTTCCTGGTGCATGCAGTGTGGTATGTTTGTGTGTGTGTGTTTGTTGCTGATATGTTTGTGTAAGTCACTGGCGTGTTGTGATCTCTGATTTGTGATGATATGTTTATAGTTCCAGTTTTGTTATCTTCTGCAACAACAGTGTTCATCTGTACTGCTACTGCCTTTGATAGTTCTGTTGAATGTTCTCTTGTCTGTCTTACAGAGCCCGAGCTATTTTTATCTCTAGCTGTCTTGTTCATTTTATTCCTTTCTCTAGCTGTCTTGTTCATTTTATTCCTTTCTCTAGCTGTCTTGAACATTCTGTATAAGAGAGAGAGAGAAGGGGGGGGGGAGGGGGGTTGAGGTAAGCTACTTCCTTCTTCAGCTATCTTGTACATTCTTTGTGTGTACACTTATTTCTCTTGTGACAGTGTTTATCTCTGTAAGGTGGAGAGTGTACATTGTCTGTGTGTGTATGGTGGGTGGGAGGGGGGTCGTGTGTGTTGCAAGTCTGCACACTTCTTTCTTTAATAACAATGTTTATCTCTGTAAGGTGGATAAAGTACATTGTGTGTGTGTGTATGTTGCTAGTCTGTACACTTCTTTCTCTAATAACAATGTTTATCTATGTAAGGTGGATAAAGTACATTGTGGGTGTTGCTAGTCTGCACACTTCTTTCTCTAATAACAATGTTTATCTCTCTGTAAGGTGGATAAAGTACATTGTGGGTGTTGCTAGTCTGCACACTTCTTTCTCTAATAACAATGTTTATCTCTGTAAGGTGGATAAAGTACATTTTGTGTGTGTGTGTATGTTGCTAGTCTGTACACTTCTTTCTCTAATAACAATGTTTATCTCTGTAAGGTGGATAAAGTACATTGTGGGTGTTGCTAGTCTGTACATTTCTTTCTCTAATAACAATGTTTATCTCTGTAAGTTGGATAAAGTACATTGTGTGTGTGTGTGTATGTTGCTAGTCTGTACACTTCTTTCTCTAATAACAATGTTTATCTCTGTAAGGTGGATAAAGTACATTGTGTGTGTGTGTGTATGTTGCTAGTCTGTACACTTCTTTCTCTAATAACAATGTTTATCTCTATAAGGTGGATAAAGTACATTATGTGTGTGTGTGTGTATGTTGCTAGTCTGTACACTTCTTTCTCTAATAACAATGTTTATCTCTGTAAGGTGGATAAAGTACATTGTGTGTGTGTGTGTGTGTATGTTGCTAGTCTGTACACTTCTTTCTCTAATAACAATGTTTATCTCTGTAAGGTGGATAAAGTACATTGTGTGTGTGCGTGTGTGTGTGTATGTTGCTAGTCTGTACACTTCTTTCTCTAGTGATGATCTTTATCTCTATAAGGTGGAGACAACTGGCAGCAGACGCCAGATGCTCAAGTCTCAGGCGTACAGTCAGCCAAAGTCACGGACAAAAACAAGGCAGGGTTACTTGGCAGTCAACTCCTTGTCCACAAGTCCAGCTAAACTGGCAATATCAGGTACACCGTTTATAGTCTGTTTGTTTAGAAATACTGTCTGACACACACATACATACATCTCTCTGCACCAGCAACAAACACACACACACGTGCAGGCACACACACGCACGTGCGCGCGCCTCATTCTGTGCCAGCAAAAAACACACACACACCCAAGAATATCTCACCTAACACCAGAGACACACAGAAGAATATCTCACCCCACAATAGAGACACACACAAGAATATCTCACCTCACACCAGAGACACACACAAGAATATCTCACCTAACACCAGAGCCACACACAAGAATATCTCACCCTACAACAGAGACACACACAAGAATATCTCACCCCACAACAGAGACACACACAAGAATATCTCACCTCACACCAGAGACACACATAAGAATATCTCACCACACACCAGAGAGACACACAAGAATATCTCACCTAACACCAGAGACACACAGAAGAATATCTCACCTCACACCAGAGACACACACAAGAATATCTCACCTCACACCAGAGACACACACAAGAATATCTCACCCCACACCAGAGACACAGAAGAATATCTCACCCCACACCAGAGACACACACAGAAGAATATCTCACCCCACACCAGAGACACACACAAGAATATCTCACCCCACACCAGAGACACACAAGAATATCTCACCCCACACCAGAGACACACACAAGAATATCTCACCCCACACCAGAGACACACAAGAATATCTCACCTAACACCAGAGACACACAGAAGAATATCTCACCCCACACCAGAGACACACACAAGAATATCTCACCTCACACCAGAGACAGATACAAGAATATCTCACCCCACACCAGAGACACACAGAAGAATATCTCACCTCACACCGGAGACACACAAGAATATCTCACCCCACAACAGAGACACACACACAAGAATATCTCACCCCACACCAGAGACACACATAAGAATATCATACATCACATGTGTCTCCTGGCTCTATCATGTTATGTCTGTGTTATGTCTGTCTCATAACTCTGTTATGTGTGTCTCCTGGCTCTATCATGTTATGTCGGTGTTATGTCTGTCTCATATCTCTTGTCACGTCTGCAGGTTCAGGAGAATCCAGCCATGTGGCGCACACAGACAAGCAGTTGCCAGCAAACACCAGCAGCACACAGAGGCCTGCCTGCAGCTCTGAGCCCCAACAAATCTCTAACACCAGCGATGCTGATGATGACAGAGACCAAGATTACCTTCCCTCACACAGACCCAGCCCAGCCACAAGTGAGTTTTCTTGCTGTCAGCTTGAAAGGTCAAAGCCTGGAATTGACCTCAGGGGGTGAAGGGTCACAAAAATAATCTGACCTTCTGAGGCAGCAAAACATTAATGTGATGTAGGTCACCTGCAGGTCTGCACTGTTCTTGCTGGAACAGGCCTTCCTTGCTGCCTGAGTGAGCATGAGCAGCCTGTGCTGATAACTGGTACCACCATGTATTGAGGGGCTGCCTGGTCTCCAGGCATGATGTCCACCTCGAGTGCTAGAGGTCCTGGGTTCCAGGTAGGGAACCTCATGGGGGGAGATGTGTAGTGTTGTATGTACCTCATGGAGGGACATGTGTAGTGTTGTATGAACCTCATGAAAGGAGATGTGTAGTGTTGTATGTACCTCATGGGGGGACATGTGTAGTGTTGTATGTACCTCATGGGGGGACATGTGTAGTGTTGTGTGTACCTCATGGAGGGAGGTGTAGTGTTGTATGTACATCATGGAGGGAGATGTGTAGTATTTTATGCACATCATGAAGGGAGCTGTACCTTATCAAGGGAGATGTGTAGTGTTGTATGCACATCATGGAGGGAGATGTGTAGTGTTGTATGCACATCATGGAGGGAGATGTGTAGTGTTGTATGCACATCATGGAGGGAGATGTGTAGTGTAGTTTGTACCTCATGGAGGGACATGTGTAGTGTAGTTTGTACCTCATGGAGGGACATGTGTAGTGTTGTTTGTACCTCATGGGGGGACATGTGTAGTGTTGTGTGTACCTTATGGGGGGACATGTGTAGTGTTGTATGTACCTCATGGGGGGACATGTGTAGTGTTGTATGTACCTCATGGAGGGACATGTGTAGTGTTGTGTGTACCTTATGGGGGGACATGTGTAGTGTTGTGTGTACCTCATGGAGAGACATGTGTAGTGTTGTTTGTACCTCATGGGGGGACATGTGTAGTGTTGTGTGTACCTTATGGGGGGACATGTGTAGTGTTGTATGTACCTCATGGAGAGACATGTGTAGTGTTGTGTGTACCTCATGGGGGGACATGTGTAGTGTTGTATGTATCTCATGGAGGGACATGTGTAGTGTTGTATGTACCTTATGGAGGGACATGTGTAGTGTTGTGTGTACCTCATGGGGGGACATGTGTAGTGTTGTGTGTACCTCATGGAGGGACATGTGTAGTGTTGTATGTACCTTATGGAGGGACATGTGTAGTGTTGTATGTACCTCATGGAGGGACATGTGTAGTGTTGTATGTACCTCACGGAGGGACATGTGTAGTGTTGTATGTACCTCATGGAGGGACATGTGTAGTGTTGTATGTACCTTATGGAGGGACATGTGTAGTGTTGTGTGTACCTCATGGAGGGACATGTGTAGTGTTGTATGTACCTCATGGAGGGACATGTGTAGTGTTGTATGTACCTCATGGAGGGACATGTGTAGTGTTGTATGAACCTCATGAAAGGACATGTGTAGTGTTGTATGTACCTCATGGAGGGACATGTGTAGTGTTGTGTGTACCTCATGGAGGGACATGTGTAGTGTTGTGTGTACCTCATGGAGGGAGGTGTAGTGTTGTATGTACATCATGGAGGGAGATGTGTAGTATTTTATGCACATCATGAAGGGAGATGTGTAGTGTTGTATGTACCTCATGGAGGGAGTTGTGTAGTGTTGTATGCACATCATGGAGGGAGATGTGTAGTGTTGTGTGTACATCATGGGGGGAGATGTGTTGTGTTATTTGTACCTCATGGAAAGAGATGTGTAGTGTTGTATGTATCTCATGGAGGGCGATGTGTAGTGTTGTATGTACCTTATGGAGGGAGATGTGTAGTGTTGTATGTACCTCATGGAGGGAGATGTGTAGTGTTGTATGTATCTCATGGAGGGAGATGTGTAGTGTTGTATGTATCTCATGGAGGGAGATGTGTAGTGTTGTATGTGTCTCATGGAGGGAGATGTGTAGTGTTGTATGTATCTCATGGAGGGAGATGTGTAGTGTTGTATGTACCTTATGGAGGGAGATGTGTAGTGTTTATGTACCTTATGGAGGGAGATGTGTAGTGTTGTATGTACCTTATGGAGGGATATGTGTAGTGTTGTATGTACCGTATGGAGGGAGATGTGTAGTTTTGTATGTACCTCATAAAGGGAGATGTGAAGTGTTGTTTGTACCTCAGGGCGGGAGATGTGTAGTGTTGTATGTACCTCATGGAGGGAGATGTGTAGTGTTGTATGTATCTCATGGAGGGAGATGTGTAGTGTTGTATGTACCTCATAAAGGGAGATGTGAAGTGTTGTATGCACATTATGGAGGGAGATGTGTAGTGTTGTGTGTACCCCATGGAGGGAGATGTGTAGTGTTGAATGTACATCATGGGGGGAGATATGTAGTGGTGTATGTACTTCATGGGGGGAGATGTGTAGTGTTGTATGTACATCACAGAGCGAGATTTGTAGTGTTGTATGTTCATCATGGAGGAAAATTTATAGTTTTCTGTGTAGATCATAGAGCGAGATGTGTAGTGTTCTATCTACATCATGCAGGTAAGTGTGTAGTGTTGCATGTAAATCATGGAGGGAGATGTGTAGTGTTGCATGTAAATCATGGAGGGAGATGTGTAGTGTTGTATATGCATCATAGAGGGAGATGTGTAGTGTGTTTTATGCATGTCTATGTTATCTGACTACAGGATCCAGACAACAAACAAAGCTAAGGGCCCAGAGACTGATGGAACAGCAGCCATCAGAGCATGGCAGTGCTGGGCAGGAGAGGTCCATCATGAATATGCCGATGATAATTGACCAGGACGGTGAAACCTTGCTGTCACCGACGACAAGATCTACTCACTGCATCAAAAACTCCAGAAGAGAAGTCCTAGCAGAACAGAATTCAGGGACTGAGGAACCACCCCAGCTGAATCCACCTGCAAGAAAGAGGGGAAGGCCCAGAAAGTTCTCAGATCTCATGGAAGAGTCGTGCAAGACCCAAAACAAAAAACATCCTGGCCAGGAGAACTATGGCCAAGGAAGTACAGCAGTCAGGAGCAAGGTCCAAGATGTTAGTCACAGTCAGGATAGTTCTGCCTTGAAAAACAAGGTTGCATTCAAATTTAGAAGAACTGAAAAAGGGGCAGAACAGCCCAGAAGCCTAGGACAGGATACAGCAGAACAGCCCAGAAGCCTAGGACAGGATACAGCAGAACAGCTGGGGAACCCAAGGCATGATGCAATAAACAGCCAGACACCACCAACAAGAAGAGGAAGGCCTCGTAAATGTGACCGCAGTGAAAACCCTGAGGTAGCTGGGGAGCTTAAAAGGACTTTCTGCGCAGATGATACGAGCAACTCAGGGGGGAAGAAAGCCAGGTTTGAGCTCGTGGTCTTTCCTACAGGAAGATTGCACTCAGTCCTACAGACCACATCCAGCAGGGTTGATCCAACAGCTTACAGAACACAGATACCCTTTGCAGTGTTGGATTCTAGCAATCTTTCGCAGACTGTTCAACAGTTCACACCCAAGCCCAGACAAGACCTGTCAGAAATAGAGGCAGCTACTTTCCAAACACCAGACATGCTGAATAATAAAAGAGTCAGAAAAAAACGTGTCGGGAGTGATTCAGTGACCCTGACTGAAATTGTTGTGGGAAAAGAGGTTGGAAAACCTGCAGTAATAAAGTCTCAGATAGTTCGTAAAAGCGTCATTGACAAATGTGCTGCACAAACTTCAGCCACCAGACCTGCCACACAAATCACACCTAACATATCTGTCACACAGACCTCACTAAAACAGACATCAGACACACATGTCATTCCTGGGACCGGTTCAGACACACATGTCATTCCGGGGACTGGTGCGACAGATTCTGCAGGTGAAGCAGACGATGTGGAAGAGAGTCAGTCCTCACATCCAGTAAAAGCGTTGAAGAAGTACAGCACAGGAGATTCGTTGAACAGACTGAAGAAGCGATGTAGGAGGCAGCTGGAAGAGGACACCATGTCCGTGGCCCAGTTTGTCAAGAGGTTTGTCGCAGAAGACACACAAGCTCAACTCTCAAAGCCACAGCCAAAAACTCCACAAGAAACAACAGCTGTGAAACAGCCATCAGTCAAATCTCAACACAACAGTCATCTAACAGTCAAATCTCCACACAACAGTCAACTAACAGTCAAATCTCAACCAAACAGTGAACTGCCAGTCAAATCCGATCAGCAAGCTGCGGTGTTGAGAAAGCCGTCAGTGAAACAAATTCAGCAGAAGATTGCGATATCGAGAAAGCCATCAGTAAAATACCAACAGAACAGTGAACTGTCAGTTAAATGTAAGCAAAACACAGCAGTGTTCAAAAAGTTGTTGAGTGGACCGTCAGTGACAACTGGGGGTGAGTCCCCTAAACTTGTGACGCAGGGTGACAGCCCTCACAAAGACTCCACAGCAAAAAACACAAAAACAGTTTCAAAGGACATATTGCCCCCATGGACCTCTAAGCGGAAAAGCTCCTCGCGTCTGCTGACAAGTCCAAAACAAAAGTTCCGCCCCAAAATCAAGGACAAAACAGAAGTGAATCCATCGCTGGTACAGTTCCGATTTTTGTGATGTCACTTGTTGATGACTGCTGCTATCTTGGCTTTTGTTGTTGTGACGATTTTGCTGATGTCAAGAGCATGTCATATTAGAAGGATTTTATGGATGTCAGTGACATTTAAGTTGACACTGTGGTAAATGTAAGACTTCTGTATTGCTTTCAGATACTCATTTAACATAGTTATGGGTTCATGTGTCCTCCCAAATTTTCACTGTCTACCTCTTGATGTCTTTATCCTCTACGCTTCCCTTCATTAACAGACAAATCTTGCTTGTTGGCAACAGTCACAACCAGGTCTAGACACTGTACAGTCACAACCAGGTCTAGACACTATACAGTCACAACCAGGTCTAGACACTATACAGTCACAACCAGGTTTAAACACTGTACAGTCATAACCAGGTCTAGACACTGTACAGTCACAACCAGGTCTAGACACTATACAGTCACAACCAGGTCTAGACACTATACAGTCACAACCAGGTCTAGACACTATACAGTCACAACCAGGTCTAGACACTGTACAGTCACAACCAGGTCTAGACACTATACAGTCACAACCAGGTCTAGACACTGTACAGTCACAACCAGGTCTAGACACTATACAGTCACAACCAGGTCTAGACACTGTACAGTCACAACCAGGTCTAGACACTATACAGTCACAACCAGGTCTAGACACTATACAGTCACAACCAGGTCTAGACACTATACAGTCACAACCAGGTCTAGACACTGTACAGTCACAACCAGGTCTAGACACTGTACAGTCATAACCAGGTCTAGACACTATACAGTCACAACCAGGTCTAGACACTGTACAGTCACAACCAGGTCTAAACACTGTACAGTCACAACCAGGTCTAGACACTGTACAGTCACAACCAGTTTTAAACACTGTACAGTCACAACCAGGTTTAAACACTGTACAGTCACAACCAGGTCTAGACACTGTACAGTCACAACCAGGTCTAGATGCTGTACAGTCACAACCAGGTCTAGACACTGTACAGTCACAACCAGGTCTAGACACTATACAGTCACAACCAGGTTTAAACACTGTACAGTCATAACCAGTTCTAAACACTGTACAGTCATAACCAGTTCCTTAACACTGTACAGTCACAACCAGGTCTAGACACTATACAGTCACAACCAGGTTTAAACACTGTACAGTCATAACCAGTTCTAAACACTGTACAGTCATAACCATGTCTAAACACTGTACAGTCATAACCAGGTCTAAACACTGTACAGTCATAACCAGGCCTAGACACTGTACAGTCACAACCAGGTCTAAACACTGTACAGTCACAACCAGGTTTAAACACTGTACAGTCACAACCAGGTCTAGACGCTGTACAGTCACAACCAGGTCTAGACGCTGTACAGTCACAACCAGGTCTAGGCGCTGTACAGTCACAACCAGGTCTAAACACTGTACAGTCACAACCAGGTCTAGACACTGAACTGTTATCTCCCCCCACTGGACTGTTATCTCCCCTCACTGGACTGTTATCTCCCCTCACTGGACTGTTATCTCCCACCACTGGACTGTTATCTTCCCTCACTGGACTTATCTCCCCCCACTAGACTGTTATCTCCCCTCACTGGACTGTTATCTCCCCACACTGGACTGTTATACCTTCTCCATGTGGGCACAGATCTGTTTGTACCTATTTGGTTCGGCTGATCTTTGAGTCTACAGTTGGCCAGTTGTGCCCAGTATTTACTTAGATTAAAAGATGATCTTTGAGTCTACAGTTGACCAGTTGTGCCCATTATTTACTTAGATTAAAAGATTGTCTTTGAGTCTACATTTGGCCAGTTGTGCCCAGTATTTACTTAGATTAAAAGATGGTCTTTGAGTCTACATTTGGCCAGTTGTGCCCAGTATTTACTTAGATTAAAAGATGGTCTTTGAGTCTACGGTTGGCCAGTTGTGCCCAGTATTTACTTAGATTAAAAGATGGTCTTTGAGTCTACGGTTGGCCAGTTGTGCCCAGTATTTACTTAGATTAAAAGATGGTCTTCGAGTCTACAGTTGTGCCCAGTATTTACTTAGATTAAAAGTTTGTCTTTGAGTCTACATTTGGCCAGTTGTGCCCAGTATTTACTTAGATTAAAAGATGGTCTTTGAGTCTACGGTTGGCCAGTTGTGCCCAGTATTTACTTAGATTAAAAGATGGTCTTTGAGTCTACGGTTGGCCAGTTGTGCCCAGTATTTACTTAGATTAAAAGATGGTCTTCGAGTCTACAGTTGTGCCCAGTATTTACTTAGATTAAAAGTTTGTCTTTGAGTCTACATTTGGCCAGTTGTGCCCAGTATTTACTAAGATTAAAAGATAGTCTTTGAGTCTACGGTTGGCCAGTTGTGCCCAGTATTTACTTAGATTAAAAGATGGTCTTTGAGTCTATGGTTGGCCAGTTGTGCCCAGTATTTACTTAGATTAAAAGATGATCTTTGAGTCTACAGTCGGCCAGTTGTGCCCAGTATTTACTTAGATTAAAAGATGGTCTTTGAGTCTACAGTTGGCCAGTTGTGCCCAGTATTTACTTAGATTAAAAGATTGTCTTTGAGTCTACAGTTGGCCAGTTGTGTCCAGTATTTACTTAGATTAAAAGATGGTCTTTGAGTCTGCAGTTGTGCCCAGTATTTACTTAGATTAAAAGATGGTCTTTGAGTCTACGGTTGGCCAGTTGTGCCCAGTATTTACTTAGATTAAAAGATGGTCTTCGAGTCTACAGTTGTGCCCAGTATTTACTTAGATTAAAAGTTTGTCTTTGAGTCTACATTTGGCCAGTTGTGCCCAGTATTTACTTAGATTAAAAGATGGTCTTTGAGTCTACGGTTGGCCAGTTGTGCCCAGTATTTACTTAGATTAAAAGATGATCTTTGAGTCTACAGTCGGCCAGTTGTGCCCAGTATTTACTTAGATTAAAAGATGGTCTTTGAGTCTACAGTTGGCCAGTTGTGCCCAGTATTTACTTAGATTAAAAGATTGTCTTTGAGTCTACAGTTGGCCAGTTGTGTCCAGTATTTACTTAGATTAAAAGATTGTCTTTGAGTCTACGGTTGGCCAGTTGTGCCCAGTATTTACTTAGATTAAAAGATGGTCTTTGAGTCTGCAGTTGTGCCCAGTATTTACTTAGATTAAAAGATGATCTTTGAGTCTACAGTTGGCCAGTTGTGCCCAGTATTTACTTAGATTAAAAGATGGTCTTTGAGTCTACAGTTGTGCCTAGTATTTACTTAGATTAAAAGATTGTCTTTGAGTCTACAGTTGGCCAGTTGTGCCCAGTATTTACTTAGATTAAAAGATGATCTTTGAGTCTACAGTCGGCCAGTTGTGCCCAGTATTTACTTAGATTAAAAGATGGTCTTTGAGTCTACAGTTGTGCCCATTATTTACTTAGATTAAAAGATTGTTTTTGAGTCTACATTGGGCCAGTTGTGCCCAGTATTTACTTAGATTAAAAGATGATCTTTGAGTCTACAGTTGTGCCCATTATTTACTTAAATTAAAAGATTGTCTTTGAGTCTACAGTTGTGCCCAGTATTTACTTAGATTAAAAGATTGTTTTTGAGTCTACATTGGGCCAGTTGTGCCCAGTATTTACTTAGTTAAAAAAGAGTCTACAGTTGGTCAGTCTTGCTGCTGTCTAATTACTCAAGTTCTTACTGCTTGATTAAGTGGTCTTATCTGTTTCACGTGACCCTGGACATGCACATATTTCTGAAAATATAGGACCCACTGAGTCACCCAGGCATAATCCCTGGACCCACTATGTCATGAAGGTGTGATCCCTAGACCCACCAAGTCATGAAGGTGTGATCCCTAGACCCACCAAGTCATGAAGGTGTGATCCCTAGACCCACCAAGTCATGAAGGTGTGATCCCTAGACCCACTAAGTCACCCAGGCATGATCCCTAGACCCACCAAGTCATGAAGGTGTGATCCCTAGACCCACCAAGTCATGAAGGTGTGATCCCTAGACCCACTAAGTCACCCAGGCATGATCCCTGGACTCACCAAGTCATGAAGGTGTGATACCTGGACCCACCAAGTCATGAAGGTGTGATCCCTAGACCCACTAAGTCACCCAGGCATGATTCCTGGACCCACCAAGTCATGAAGATGTGATCCCTGGACCCACCAAGTCATGAAGGTGTGATCCCTGGACCCACCAAGTCATGAAGGTGTGATCCCTGGACCCACCAAGTCATGAAGGTGTGATCCCTGAAGCCACCAAGTCATGAAGGTGTGATCCCTGGACCCACCAAGTCATGAAGGTGTGATCCCTGCTAGACCAGTGGTCTTCTCAAGTCTCTGGCAACTTTGTTTTTCTTGTTGATCTCTGCTCCTGTGTTACCGTTCACCAAGTGTGTGTGTACAGTTTCTGTGTTAGGACTTTGATCTAGCAAGTATCATTATTGTTTCTGTGTTAGGACTTTGATCTAGCAAGTATCATTATTGTTTCTATGTAAGGACTTTGATCTAGCAAGTATCATTATTTTTTCTGTGTTAGGACTTTGATCTAGCAAGTATCATTATTGTTTCTGTGTTAGGACTTTGATCTAGCAAGTATCATTATTGTTTCTGTGTTAGGACTTTGATCTAGCAAGTATCATTATTGTTTCTGTGTTAGGACTTTGATCTAGCAAGTATCATTATTGTTTCTATGTAAGGACTTTGATCTAGCAAGTATCATTATTGTTTCTGTGTTAGGACTTTGATCTAGCAAGTATCATTATTGTTTCTGTGTTAGGACTTTGATCTAGCAAGTATCATTATTGTTTCTGTGTTAGGACTTTGATCTACCAAGTATCATTATTGTTTCTGTGTTAGGACTTTGATCTAGCAAGTATTATTGTTGTTTCTGTGTTAGGACTTTGATCTAGCAAGTATCATTGTTGTTCCTGTGTTAGGACTTTGATCTAGCAAGTATCATTGTTTCTGTGTTAGGACTTTGATCTAGCAAGTATCATTATTGTTTCTGTGTTAGGACTTTGATCTAGCAAGTATCATTATTGTTTCTGTGTTAGGACTTTGATCTAGCAAGTATCATTATTGTTTCTATGTAGGGACTTTGATCTAGCAAGTATCATTATTGTTTCAATGTAGGGACTTTGATCTAGCAAGTATCATTGTTGTTCCCGTGTTAGGACTTTGATCTAGCAAGTATCATTGTTGTTCCTGTGTTAGGACTTTGATCTAGCAAGTATCATTGTTTCTGTGTTAGGACTTTGATCTAGCAAGTATCATTATTGTTTCTGTGCAAGAACCTTTATTCACCCAGTATGTGTCTAAGTCTTGTCATATTCATATATCTAAATCATATATGTCTTAAATATGTGTCAAGTCTTTTTGTCATGTGTACCTAAGTTTTGGTATATGGCTTTCTAGATATGATAATTTGTTAATGATATGTCAGCAAAAGATACCTCTGACCTATCACAGACAGTTCTACAGATAGAACATTTGTGTTAGAACTCTGACAGTTCTAGAGATATAACATTTGTCTTAGAAATGATAGTTCAAGAAATGGAACTCTTGTGTTAAAACTGACAGTTCCTCTCAAGGTGCCCCAGATATACTGGGTGCGGCTGAGCAGATCACACATCTGAAGGCAGGCATATTAGTAAGCAGTTATGGAAACATTGATTTTGTTTGTGTTTTGCCGTAAAAAAAACCCAGTTTTTGTAAAGATACTCCACAGGAAGTGGGGACTAGGACAAGAATAAAAAGCCACCATGTTGTATATATTGACATTACTGTGTTGTGATATGGTATTAATGTGTCACTGACTCCCAGTATTGCTGTGCTGTTGTGATGTGAACAATTTTCTTCTGTGACGTAAAATTAGTGAGCTGTGCCTTCACCAACACAGTTCTTGTTTTTGCTTAGTCCGGATTCGTACTTAATCATCATTCCACTACAACATTGAAGATCGGGCCTGCATATGTATATCTTCTGTTGTACCCTCTGTTCTTACTCAGAGTGACATGAAGTCACACAACAGGTTCTGTCTTAGGGTGACATGAAGTCATACAGCAGGTTCTGTCTTAGGGTGACATGAAGTCATACAGCAGGTTCTGTCTTAGGGTGACATGAAGTCATACAGCAGGTTCTGTCTTAGGGTGACATGAAGTCATACAACAGGTTCTGTCTTAGGGTGACATGAAGTCATACAGCAGGTTCTGTCTTAGGGTAACATGAAGTCATACATCATGTTCTGTCTTAGGGTGACATGAAGTCATACAGCATGTTCTGTCTTAGGGTGACATGAAGTCATACAACAGGTTATGTCTTAGGGTGACATGAAGTCATACAGCAGGTTCTGTCTTAGAGTGACATGAAGTCATACAACAGGTTCTGTCTTAGGGTGACATGAAGTCATACAGCAGGTTCTGTCTTAGGGTGACATGAAGTCATACAGCAGGTTCTGTCTTAGAGTGACATGAAGTCATACAGCAGGTTCTGTCTTAGGGTGACATGAAGTCATACAGCAGGTTCTGTCTTAGGGTGACATGAAGGCATACAACAGGTTCTGTCTTAGAGTGACATGAAGTCATACAACAGGTTCTGTCTTAGGGTGACATGAAGTCATACAACAGGTTCTGTCTTAGAGTGACATGAAGTCATACAACAGGTTCTGTCTTAGGGTGACATGAAGGCATACAGCAGGTTCTGTCTTAGAATGACATGAAGTCATACATCAGGTTCTGTCTTAAGGTGACATGAAGTCATACAGCAGGTTCTGTCTTAGGGTGACATGAAGTCATACAACAGGTTCTGTCTTAGGGTGACATGAAGTCATACAGCAGGTTCTGTCTTAGGGTGACATAAAGGCATACAGCAGGTTCTGTCTTAGAGTGACATGAAGTCATACAACAGGTTCTGCCTTAGGGTGACATGAAGTCATACAGCAGGTTCTGTCTTAGGGTGACATGAAGTCATACAGCAGGTTCTGTCTTAGGGTGACATAAAGTCATACAGCAGGTTCTGTCTTAGGGTGACATGAAGTCATACAACAGGTTCTGTCTTAGGGCGACATTGTGGAGTCATACAACAGGTTCTGTCTTAGGGCGACATCGTGAAGTCATACAACAGGTTCTGTCTTAGGGCGACATCGTGAAGTCATACAACAGGTTCTGTCTTAGGGCGACATCGTGAAGTCATACAACAGGTTCTGTCTTAGGGCGACATCGTGAAGTCATACAACAGGTTCTGTCTTAGGATGACATGAAGGCATACAACAGGTTCTGTCTTAGGGTGACATGAAGTCATACAGCAGGTTCTGTCTTAGAGTGACATGAAGTCATACAGCAGGTTCTGTCTTAGGGTGACATGAAGTCATACAGCAGGTTCTGTCTTAGGGTGACATGAAGTCATACAACAGGTTCTGTCTTAGGGTGACATGAAGTCATACAGCAGGTTCTGTCTTAGGGTGACATGAAGTCATACAACAGGTTCTGTCTTAGGGTGACATGAAGGCATACAGCAGGTTCTGTCTTAGAGTGACATGAAGTCATACATCAGGTTCTGTCTTAGGGTGACATGAAGTCATACAGCAGGTTCTGTCTTAGGGTGACATGAAGTCATACAGCAGGTTATGTCTTAGGGTGACATGAAGTCATACAGCAGGTTCTGTCTTAGGGTGACATGAAGTCATACAGCAGGTTCTGTCTTAGAGTGACATGAAGTCATACAGCAGGTTCTGTCTTAGGGTGACATGAAGTCATACAGCAGGTTCTGTCTTAGGGTGACATAAAGTCATACAGCAGGTTCTGTCTTAGGGTGACATGAAGTCATACAGCAGGTTCTGTCTTAGGGTGACATCGTGAGTCATACAGCAGGTTCTGTCTTAGGGTGACATGAAGTCATACAACAGGTTCTGTCTTAGGGCGACATCGTGAAGTCATACAACAGGTTCTGTCTTAGGGCGACATCGTGAAGTCATACAACAGGTTCTGTCTTAGGGCGACATCGTGAAGTCATACAACAGGTTCTGTCTTAGGGCGACATCGTGAAGTCATACAACAGGTTCTGTCTTAGGGTGACATCGTGAAGTCATACAACAGGTTCTGTCTTAGGATGACATGAAGTCATACAGCAGGTTCTGTCTTAGGGTGTCATAACAACAGGTTCTGTCTTAGGGTGACATGAAGTCATACAGAAGGTTCTGTCTTAGGGTGACATGAAGTCATACAGCAGGTTCTGTCTTAGGGTGACATGAAGTCATACAACAGGTTCTGTCTTAGGGTGACATGAAGTCATACACAGGTTCTGTCTTAGGGTGACATGAAGTCATACAGCAGGTTCTGTCTTAGGGTGACATGAAGTCATACAGCAGGTTCTGTCTTAGGGTGACATGAAGTCATACAGCAGGTTCTGTCTTAGGGTGACATGAAGTCATACAGCAGGTTCTGTCTTAGGGTGACATGAAGTCATACAGCAGGTTCTGTCTTAGGGTGACATGAAGTCATACAACAGGTTCTGTCTTAGGGTGACATGAAGTCATACAGCAGGTTCTGTCTTAGGGTGACATGAAGTCATACAGCAGGTTCTGTCTTAGGGTGACATGAAGTCATACAGCAGGTTCTGTCTTAGGGTGACATGAAGTCATACAGCAGGTTCTGTCTTAGGGTGACATGAAGTCATACAACAGGTTCTGTCTTAGGGTGACATGAAGGCGATACAACAGGTTCTGTCTTAGGGTGACATGAAGTCATACAACAGGTTCTGTCTTAGGGTGACATGAAGGCATACAGCAGGTTCTGTCTTAGTGACATGAAGTCATACATCAGGTTCTGTCTTAGGGTGACATGAAGTCATACAGCAGGTTCTGTCTTAGGGTGACATGAAGTCATACAGCAGGTTATGTCTTAGGGTGACATGAAGTCATACAACAGGTTCTGTCTTAGGGCGACATCGTGAAGTCATACAACAGGTTCTGTCTTAGGGCGACATCGTGAAGTCATACAACAGGTTCTGGGCGACATCGTTCATAGGGTGACATCGTGAAGTCATACAATAGGTTCTGTCTTAGGGCGACATCGTGAAGTCATACAACAGGTTCTGTCTTAGAGTGACATCGTGAAGTCATACAGCAGGTTCTGTCTTAGGGTGACATGAAGTCATACAACAGGTTCTGTCTTAGGGTGACATGAAGTCATACAACAGGTTCTGTCAGGGTGACATGAAGTCATACAACAGGTTCTGTCTTAGGGCGACATCGTGAAGTCATACAGCAGGTTCTGTCTTAGAATGACATGAAGTCATACAGCAGGTTCTGTCTTAGGGTGACATGAAGTCATACAGCAGGTTCTGTCTTAGGGTGACATGAAGGCATACAACAGGTTCTGTCTTAGGGTGACATGAAGTCATACAGCAGGTTCTGTCTTAGGGTGACATGAAGTCATACAGCAGGTTCTGTCTTAGGGTGACATGAAGGCATACAACAGGTTCTGTCTTAGAGTGACATAAAGTCATACAGCAGGTTCTGTCTTAGGGTGACATGAAGTCATACAGCAGGTTCTGTCTTAGGGTGACATGAAGGCATACAACAGGTTCTGTCTTAGGGTGACATGAAGTCATACAACAGGTTCTGTCTTAAAGTGACATGAAGTCATACAACAGGTTCTGTCTTAGGGTGACATGAAGGCATACAGCAGGTTCTGTCTTAGTGACATGAAGTCATACATCAGGTTCTGTCTTAGGGTGACATGAAGTCATACAGCAGGTTCTGTCTTAGGGTGACATGAAGTCATACAGCAGGTTCTGTCTTAGGGCGACATCGTGAATTCATACAACAGGTTCTGTCTTAGGGCCACATCGTGAAGTCATACAACAGGTTCTGTCTTAGGGCGACATCGTAAAGTCATACAACAGGTTCTGTCTTAGGGCGACATCGTGAAGTCATACAACAGGTTCTGTCTTAGAGTGACATCGTGAAGTCATACAGCAGGTTCTGTCTTAGGGTGACATGAAGTCATACAACAGGTTCTGTCTTAGGGTGACATGAAGTCATACAACAGGTTCTGTCAGGGTGACATGAAGTCATACAACAGGTTCTGTCTTAGGGCGACATCGTGAAGTCATACAGCAGGTTCTGTCTTAGAATGACATGAAGTCATACAGCAGGTTCTGTCTTAGGGTGACATAAAGTCATACAGCAGGTTCTGTCTTAGGGTGACATGAAGTCATACAACAGGTTCTGTCTTAGGGCGACATCGTGAAGTCATACAACAGGTTCTGTCTTAGAGTGACATGAAGGCATACAACAGGTTCTGTCTTAGGGTGACATGAAGTCATACAACAGGTTCTGTCTTAGGGTGACATGAAGTCATACAACAGGTTCTGTCAGGGTGACATGAAGTCATACAACAGGTTCTGTCAGGGTGACATGAAGTCATACAACAGGTTCTGTCTTAGGGCGACATCGTGAAGTCATACAGCAGGTTCTGTCTTAGGGTGACATGAAGTCATACAGCAGGTTCTGTCTTAGGGTGACATGAAGTCATACAGCTGGTTCTGTCTTAGGGTGACATGAAGTCATACAGCAGGTTATGTCTTAGGGTGACATGAAGTCATATGGGAGGAAGAGAACTACGTGAATATAATCGGAGTGTTACGCGAACAGTTAGCGTCTACACCTGAAGACAACTGCTGCTGGAGATTGAGCATCTGTGCCCGAGGGGCAATGTTGTCGATTAACTATTTAAGGCGTGAGCAACGGTGTGAGCGTTGATAGAGAAGTTCCGTTTTGCCCAAACATCGCTGTCATCGTCAGTCTTTTGTCTCTACTTTTTTCTAATGTTCGGAACTAAGATTAAAGTAATCAGAGAAAGTCACTGTAACGATTTCCTTTTAACAACATTCCGTATCCCAAGCCACACGTGCATAGATTGATCGGATTCATAGCTAAATTTTTTTTCAACAGTGCATTTTCTAAGTTCGTTTTCGAGAGCCATGAATACCAATGTTCCAACAACAAGTACAGGTCGCAGAAAGCGTCTTTCTGTGGCCGAAGCTCAGAAATTGTTTCAGTCAGATGTTTTTAATTCTGATAATGAAAATGAAAATTTAGATTTTCGAAAAGTGATTCGGACGGTAAATTTTCACCAGTGAAGCTGAGCGATCAGTTGTTCGGAATCTAGCGATTCTGATGAGTTTATTACACAGACAATGTCGGGCACTCTTCCGAATACCAGCCCCATATTATTTACTGTCCACAAAAGTTTTTATTTTGTTTAAAGAGAAATGAATGTACATTTTGAATCTGATGATAAGTATATGTTTAATTTGTTTAACAACAACATTTTACAAACACATTCTTCACTCACCATGGATTTTTTTTTTTTTTTTTTTTGCAACCACAAGAGTATCTAAAATTGAGAACAAAACTCTGTATTCAAAGTCTGTTCAATTTCCTAAAAAATTCCAAAGTTATGATGAGTTTCTGGGTTAGTTTAGCACTCAGGAGCTCTTAGTTCTCACAAAGTGCTGTGCAAAATTTCAGAGAAAAAAAATGGCAGAAATTTGGGCCATTACACACACAAACTATTTACTTTGTACAGTTATTAGTCTGTAGCTGCGATGATTTTAGTGTAGCTTAGCCATAGTATAGTACTATCGGCACTACTCCGAATAACGGTCCCTTATTATTCAAAGACAAAAAATCCCATTCAGGGCCTCAAGAGGTCGTAGTTAGGGACTTGAGGACACTCTTCCGAATAACGGTCCCTTATTATTCAAACCCCTTGACCTCTTTATAACCCCGTGAACCCCTTGAGGCTCTAAAAGGGATGTTTTGGACAGTCAATAATAAGGGACCGTTATTCGGAAGAGTGCCCAGACTTTCAAAGCGCAGATCTGACATGGCAGAAATCTGATGCAGATTAAGGACAGGCTCTACTTCAGCGCTACTTGGACTAGACCGACCAGAAAGATGAGATAGCCAGACTTAGAGTTAAGTCAACACTTTCAGAGTTGTGTGAAAAAAAGCAAAGCTGAGTACGGTTCCAGTATTACAACTGAGACCATACGGGCAACACTCAAGAAATCGTCCAACACCTCACCAGGCCCTGACGGCATCCAGTTTGCTGATATGCTGCAGATCTCAGAGGACGAAATGTCAGAACTGGCAGGAGAGTTTAACGTCAGCTTCAGAAGTGGTCAAATCAGAGAGGAGTGGCTACACAGCTACCTACTATCGTTACAAAACCTAATATAGACCATTCCAAGATCAGTGGCTACAGAATCATTACCATGCAGAACACTACGGGCAAGCTTCTGGAGACAATTGTAGCACGCAGACTCGCTGATGACTTGGAAAAGCCTGTCAGGTTACCATCCACACTTAAAAGTTTTCAGATGAGAGAAGAGACACGTGCAGCTGCACTAGACTAAAAGAATTCGTACAACAGAGTACCGTTTGAATACTTAGTGCACATATTTTTTCAATGCAAATATATCTCTCTTCATCACCCGCTGGATAGCCGCGGCTCTGTTTCAGAGATGGGTAATACTCAGGTCTGGTTGTTGGTCCTGGGAACCGATAAACATCAGTTCAGGATTACCTCAAGGTTCTCCACCGTCTCCAGTTCTTTTCAACGCGTACGCAGTGCTGATAACTGAGCAGCAGTTGCACGGGAGTGGCAGCACTTTGTCATGACGTCTTAGTATATCGACATGGAAGAGTCCTTCAAGCGATTGCCAGTTAAATGCACAGTAAACTGGATCGCATCTCCACCTGGTGTGCAGATTCTAATGCTCAGTCAACTCTTCGAAGGTCTCAGTAACGCGGTTCTCCTTGAACAAGCATATAGTGAAGGCAGACTTTCCAGCAGTGGAAAGCAGCGAGGAAACTTTGACGAGAACAAATCTGATGACATACCTTGGAGTGAGGTTAGATCGCAGCCCATCCTTCAAAGAACACGTTGACCATGTCATTAAAAAAAAGCATGCAAAGGCCTGTCAGCAATGAGGGTCCTGGCCACCGCTAACACTGAGCAGAGACTGCTTCTGCTTCTGTTCCAGGGACTTGTACTTTCTCGCATCGAATATGGTCTTGCCGTCCTCACTGTCAGCCATACTCAAATTGAAAAATGAAGCAATGTGCATTATTCTGGGATACACTGGAGACACCTCTTGTGTAGCAGTGGGGTACCTTGTTGACTTCCCTACCATAAACTACGTGACGAAGATCTGGAGGGCTCGTGCATACCCCAAGATAAGCTCAGATCTGAAGCACCCTTTGCACCACATGCTCTTCAAGAAAAAGGGCAATAGGCTTAAAAGGGGCAAATCATGGCTGGGTAGGGCAGAGGATGACATCATGCAGGTTAGCAGCCTTACAGACATCCAACAAGGTGAGGAGTGGATACCAGAGTCTAAAGCATTCTCATTCTCCCGTGTTGTGACGCTCGATAGGAGTTGTCGGGAGCAGAATCCAGATGCTGTCAATGCCGAGGTATGCGCGCTTATCAGTGACAAGTCAGATGAGACAGAAGTGGTGACCTTTTTTTTTTTTTTAAATATCCAGAAACCATGAGTTTCCTTTGGCTTGGTACTATGGATATCGCAACTTTTCGGCCTGGACTCCATGATAGGTACCGTAAAATCTGGGAGGAAATGTGGCTTTTCTGCCCACCCCCGGGAGTGAACCTGGACCACAAGGAGTTCGTCACCCGGTCACCGCGCAGTCCGGTTTAGCCAACTACATTAGAGAGCCGGTCGTGATGATCTTCACAGACGGGTTCGTTGTAGGAGGACATAAGAGTGCATAGGCATTTACAGCTTGCTCTTCAGACAGAACGGTACAAGAAGCCAGCGGGGCCTTCTCCATGACTACCAGCAGCATGATGATGGAGGTGATGGCCGTGACACAAGCTTTCATGTGGCTGGGATCACAGGACTATTCCCGTGTGTGTGTGCTGAGTGATTCTTTGAGCATGATCCGGCGGGTCGAGGCAGGCTGGTTACGCAGACAGTGGTCTGAGTCATTGCAAAATTCTCCTGTGTGTGCAGTTACTTCCATATTCGTCCCAGGGCATGCAGACGTTGTTGGTAATGAAAGAGCTGATAGACTGGTAGGTGCTGCATCAACTGAAGATGGCTGGCTCACGGATCACGCAGACATTGTCATTGCCCTTAAAGAGATAGGACGTTCTGAGGATTTCGGAAGCAACGTGTCCACATCTCCTCTAAGAATACGAGTCAAGATTGGCACAGCCAAGCATGAGAAGCACACCGGACGCACATGAAGTCTTGATAACTAACATAGGACTGGTACTATTAACTGCGCGACGCTGATGGATTTGTTGAGAGGGCAATCTTGGATGTGTCCTTATTGCTGTGACGATAATCTAACTCATAACTCCAAGGTATTTGAACTGGTTGACCTGCTCAAATGCATACTATCCCATTGTGATTTGGTGTTCCTTCTCCGCTCTCAAGGTCACCATGGTTTTAGTTTTCAAGTTACTGATGGTCATCCCTCTCTTCTCAAGCTCTTCCTTCTAGACAAGTAAGTTAGACTGAAGGTAATTTAGCTATCAGAGCTACATCGTCTACAAATGTCAGGTCTGATATATAGACTGGTTTCATCTCCCAGTATCCTCGGAGCTGTGAGAACTATTCTTTCCATCTGTCCACGATATCAATTGTGGTAGTAAGCAGAGCACATCCTTGTCTTTTATGAATTAGCGAACACTCTTTCTTCTTACTCGTGTTCTTGAGGGTCTTGTAGAACAGTTTTTGATTTTCTCTTGCATTCTTTACCAACCTTTCTCCAAATTCTTCCCAAGTTTTCTGTGTTGCATTCAGCACTATATTTTTGGCCGCTGTTCTGAGTGCCCCGTATTGTTTATACTTCTCTATTATTTCTCCAGCTGTGTTCCTGGCTGCAGGGTATTGCTTCCGTGCCTTTTTCTTTTCTCCTATTTCAATCTGCCTTCTTTTGTCCACAGAGAAACCAAGCGCCTGCATAAAACAGATGAGCTTAATAGTAGAGGAATAAACATTTACAGCCAGTGAACACATAGGAAAAAAAAAAAAAAACTAGAAAGGGATGTTCACATTCTCTGACAGCTGTTGGCTGACAACTAGAAAGGGATGTTCACATTCTCTGACAGCTGTTGGCTGACAACTAGAAAGGGATGTTCACATTCTCTGACAGCTGTCAACTAGAAAGGGATGTTCACATTCTCTGACAGCTGTTGGCTGACAACTAGAAAGGGATGTTCACATTCTCAGACAGCACTGACAGCTGTTGGCTGACAACTAGAAAGGGATGTTCACATTCTCTGACAGCTGTTGGCTGACAACTAGAAAGGGATGTTCACATTCTCTGACAGCTGTACGCTGACAACTAACCATGATTGATCTGATAATGAGAATTCTCATCCAGGTCACCATTGCATTAACAATCCATGTTTGGTCATAGTCAAAAAACAAAACAAAAAAGGGGATCGGGATACCCTTGTACATGTAACTGTCACAGCCACACACATGTCTTTACATAAACTGTCACAGACACACACATGTCTATACATAAACTGTCACAGCCACACACATGTCTATACATAAACTGTCACAGCCACACTTACACATGTCTATACATAAACTGTCACAGCCACACTTACACATGTCTATACATACACTGTCACAGCCACACTTACACATGTCTATACATAAACTGTCACAGCCAAACTTACACATGTCTATACATAAACTGTCACAGCCACACTTACACATGTCTATACATAAACTGTCACAGCCACACATACACATGTCTATACATAAACTGTCACAGCCACACTTACACATGTCCTTACATAAACTGTCACAGCCACACTTACACATGTCCATACATAAACTGTCACAGCCACACTTACACATGTCTATACATAAACTGTCACAGCCACACTTACTCATGTTCATACATATACTGTCACAGCCACACTCATGTCTATACATAAACTGTCACAGCCACACTTACACATGTCTATACATAAACTGTCACAGCCACACTTACACATGTCTATACATAAACTGTCACAGCCACACACATGTCTACACATAAACTGTCACAGCCACACTCATGTCTATACATAAACTGTCACAGCCACACACATGTCTACACATAAACTGTCACAGCCACACTCATGTCTATACATAAACTGTCACAGCCACACTTACTCATGTCTATACATAAACTGTCACAGCCACACTTACACATGTCTATACATAAACTGTCACAGCCACACACATGTCTATACATAAACTGTCACAGCCACACTTACATATGTCTATATATAAACTGTCACAGCCACACTTACACATGTCTATACATAAACTGTCACAGCCACACACATGTCTATACATAAACTGTCACAGCCACACTTACACATGTCTATACATAAACTGTCACAGCCACACACATGTCTATACATAAACTGTCACAGCCACATTTACACATGTCTATACATAAACTGCCACAGGCACACTTACACATGTCTATACATAAACTGTCACAGCCACACTTACACATGTCTATACATAAACTGTCACAGCCACACTTACACATGTCTATACATAAACTGTCACAGCCACACACATGTCTACACATAAACTGTCACAGCCACACACATGTCTAAAAATAAACTGTCACAGCCACACTTACACATGTCTATACATAAACTGTCACAGCCACATTTACACATGTCTATACATAAACTGTCACAGCCACACTTACACATGTCTAAACATAAACTGTCACAGACACACTTACACATGTCTATACATAAACTGTCACAGACACACTTACACATGTCAATACATAAACTGTCACAGCCAAACTTACACATGTCTATACATAAACTGTCACAGAAACATTTACACATGTCTATACATAAACTGTCACAGCCACACTTACACATGTCTATAAATAAACTGTCACAGCCACACTTACAAATGTCTATACATAAACTGTCACAGACACACTTACACATGTCTATAAATAAACTGTCACAGCCAAACTTACACATGTCTATACTTAAACTGTCACAGCCACACTTACACATGTCTATACAAAAACTGTCACAGCCAAACTTACTCATGTCCATACATAAACTGTCACAGCCACACTTACTCATGTCTTTACATAAACTGTCACAGCCACACTTACTCATGTCTATACATAAACTGTCACAGCCACACTAACACATGTCTATACATAAACCGTCTCAACCACACACATGTCAATACATTAACTGTCACAGCCAAAGTTACACATGTCTATACATAAACTGTCACAGCCACACACATGTCTACACATAAACTGTCACAGCCACACACATGTCTACACATAAACTGTCACAGCCACACTTACACATGTCTATACATAAACTGTCACAGCCACACTTACACATGTCTATACATAAACTGTCTCAGCCACACACATGTCTATACATAAACTGTCACAGCCAAACTTACACATGTCTATACATAAACTGTCACAGACACACTTACACATGTCTATACATAAACTGTCACAGCCACACTTACTCATGTCTATACATAAACTGTCACAGACACACTTACACATGTCAATACATAAACTGTCACAGCCAAACTTACACATGTCTATACATAAACTGTCACAGCCACATTTACACATGTCTATACATAAACTGTCACAGCCACACTTACACATGTCTATAAATAAACTGTCACAGCCACACTTACAAATGTCTATACATAAACTGTCACAGCCACACTTACACATGTCTATAAATAAACTGTCACAGCCACACTTAAAATGTCTATACGTAAACTGTCACAGACACACTTACACATGTCTATAAATAAACTGTCACAGCCAAACTTACACATGTCTATACTTAAACTGTCACAGCCACACTTACACATGTCTATACATAAACTGTCACAGCCAAACTTACTCATGTCCATACATAAACTGTCACAGCCACACTTACTCATGTCTTTACATAAACTGTCACAGCCACACTTACTCATGTCTATATATAAACTGTCACAGCCACACTTACACATGTCTATACATAAACCGTCTCAGCCACACACATGTCAATACATAAACTGTCACAGCCACACACATGTCTATACAGAAACTGTCATAGCCAAAGTTACACATGTCTATACATAAACTGTCACAGCCACACTTACACATGTCTATACATAAACTGTCTCAGCCACACACATGTCTATACATAAACTGTCACAGCCAAACTTACACATGTCTATACATAAACTGTCACAGACACACTTACACATGTCTATACATAAACTGTCACAGCCACACTTACTCATGTCTATACTTACACATGTCTATACATAAAACTGTCACAGACACACTTACACATGTCAATACATAAACTGTCACAGCCAAACTTACACATGTCTATACATAAACTGTCACAGCCACATTTACACATGTCTATACATAAACTGTCACAGCCACACTTACACATGTCTATAAATAAACTGTCACAGCCACACTTACAAATTTCTATACATAAACTGTCACAGCCACACTTACACATGTCTATAAATAAACTGTCACAGCAAAACTTACACATGTCTATACATAAACTGTCACAGCCATACTTACACATGTCTATATATAAACTGTCACAGCCAAACTTACTCATGTCCATACATAAAATGTCACAGCCACACTTACTCATGTCTTTACATAAACTGTCACAGACACACACATGTCTATACATAAACTGTCACAGCCACACACATGTCTATACATAAACTGTCACAGCCACACACATGTCTATACATAAACTGTCACAGCCACACTTACACATGTCTATACATAAACTGTCACAGCCACACTTACACATGTCTATACATAAACTGTCACAGCCACACTTACACATGTCTATACATAAACTGTCACAGCCACACTTACACATGTCTATACATAAACTGTCACAGCCACACTTACACATGTCTATACATAAACTGTCACAGCCACACACATGTCTATACATAAACTGTCACAGCCACACTTACACATGTCTATACATAAACTGTCACAGCCACACTTACACATGTCTATACATAAACTGTCACAGCCACACTTACACATGTCCATACATAAACTGTCACAGCCACACTTACTCATGTCTATACATAAACTGTCACAGCCACACTTACACATGTCTATATATAAACTGTCACAGCCACAATTACACATGTCTATATATATAAACTGCCACAGCCACACACATAAAACTGTCTATACATAAACTGTCACAGCCACACTTACACATGTCTATACATAAACTGTCACAGCCACACTGTCACATGTCTATACATAACACTGTCACAGCCACACTTACACATGTCTATACATAAAACTGTCACAGCCACACACATGTCTACACATAAACTGTCTAGCCACACACATAAACTGTCAAGCCACACTTACACATGTCACAGCCACACTTACACATGTCTATACATAAACTGTCACAGCCACACTTACACATGTCTATACATAAACTGTCACAGCCACACTTACACATGTCTATACATAAACTGTCACAGCCACACTTACACATGTCTATACATAAACTGTCACAGTCTATACATAAACTGTCACAGCCACACTTACACATGTCTATACATAAACTGTCACAGCCACACTTACACATGTCTATACATAAACTGTCACAGCCACACTTACTACACATAAACTGTCACAGCCACACTTACACATGTCTATACATAAACTGTCACAGCCACACTTACACATGTCTATACATAAACTGTCACAGCCACACTTACACATGTCTATACATAAACTGTCACAGCCACACTTACACATGTCTATACATAAACTGTCACAGCCACACTTACACATGTCTATACATAAACTGTCACAGCCACACTTACACATGTCTATACATAAACTGTCACAGCCACACTTACACATGTCTATACATAAACTGTCACAGCCACACTTCTACACATGTCTATACACATAAACTGTCACAGCCACACTTACACATGTCTATACATAACTGTCACAGCCACACACACATGTCTATACATAAACTGTCACAGCCACACTTACATATGTCTATACATAAACTGTCACAGCCACACTAACACATGTCTATATATAAACTGTCACAGCCACACTTACACATGTCTATACATAAACTGTCACAGCCACACACATGTCTATACATAAACTGTCATGTCTATACATAAACTGTCACAGCCACACACATTACATAAACTGTCTATACATACATGTCTATACATAAACTGTCACAGCCACACTTACACATGTCTATACATAAACTGTCACAGCCACACTTCTATACATAAACTGTCTAGCCACACTTACACATGTCTATACATAAACTGTCACAGACACACTTACACATGTCTATACATAAACTGTCACAGCCACACTTACACATGTCTATACATAAACTGTCACAGCCACACTTACACATGTCTATACATAAACTGTGACAGCCACACTTACACATGTCTATACATAAACTGTCATAACATGTCTGTCACAGCCACACTTACACATGTCTATACATAAACTGTCACAGCCACACTTACACATGTCTATACATAAACTGTCACAGCCACACTTACACATGTCTATACATAAACTGTCACAGCCACACTTACACATGTCTATACATAAACTGTCACAGCCACACTTACACATGTCTATACATAAACTGTCACAGCCACACTTACACATGTCTATACATAAACTGTCTCAGCCACACACATGTCTATACATAAACTGTCACAGCCACACTTACACATGTCTATACATAAACTAAACTGTCACAGCCACACTTACACATGTCTATACATAAACTGTCACAGCCACACTTACACATGTCTATACATGTCTATACAGCCACACTTACACTGTCACATAAACTGTCACAGCACACACACACATGTCTATACATAAACTGTCACAGCCACACTTACACATGTCTATACATAAACTGTCACATACACACTTACACATGTCTATACATAAACTGTCACAGACACACTTACACATGTCTATACATAAACTGTCACAGCCACACTTACACATGTCTATACATAAACTGTCACAGCCACACTTACACATGTCTATACATAAACTGTCACAGCCACACTTACACATGTCCATACATAAACTGTCACAGCCACACTTACACATGTCACAGCCACACATATAATAAACTGTCACAGCCACACTTACACATGTCCATACATAAACTGTCACAGCCACACACATGTCTACACATGTCACAGCCACATTTACACTGTCACACAGCCACACTTACACATGTCTATACATAACTGTCACAGCCACACTTACACATGTCTATATATAAACTGTCACAGCCACAATTACACATGTCTATATATATAAACTGCCACAGCCACACTCTACACATAATGTCTATACATAAACTGTCACAGCCACACTTACACATGTCTATACATAAACTGTCACAGCCACACTATACACATAAACTGTCACAGCCACACTTACACATGTCTATACATAAACTGTCACAGCCACACTTACACATGTATACATAAACTGTCACAGCCACACTTACACATGTCTATACATATAACTGTCACAGCCACACTCACACATGTCTATACATAAACTGTCACAGCCACAACTGTCACAAACTGTCACACTCACACATGTCAATGTATAACTGTCACAGCCACACTCACACATGTCCATACATAAAAACTGTCACAGCCACACTCACAAACTGTACAACTGTCACAGCCACACATCACAGGCACACAACTTGTCATACATAAACTGTCACCACACTTACACATGTCTATACATAAACTGTCACAGCACACTTACACATGTCTATACATAAACTGTCACAGCCACACTCACACATGTCAATGTATAACTGTCACAGCCACACTCACACATGTCCATGTACAACTGTCACAGCCACACTCACATGTACATGTATAACTGTCACAGCCACACTCACACATGTCCATGTATAACTGTCACAGCCACACTCACACATGTCCATGTATAACTGTCACAGCCACACTCACACATGTCCATGTACAACTGTCAAAGCCACACTCACACATGTACAACTGTCACAGCCACACTCACCAAGTACATGTATAAACTGTCACAGCCACACTCACCAAGTACATGTATAAACTGTCACAGCTACACTCACCAAGTACATGAATAAACTGTCACAGCCACACTCACACAAGTACATGTATAAACTGTCACAGCCACACTCACCAAGTACATGTATAACTGTCACAGCCACACTCACCAAGTACATGTACAACTGTCACAGCCACACTCACCAAGTACATGTACAACTGTCACAGCCACACTCACCAAGTACATGTACAACTGTCACAGCCACACTCACCAAGTACATGTACAACTGTCACAGCCACACTCACCAAGTACATGTACAACTGTCACAGCCACACTCACCAAGTACATGTACAACTGTCACAGCCACACTCACCAAGTACACATATAACTGTCACAGCCACACTCACCAAGTACATGTACAACTGTCACAGCCACACTCACCAAGTACATGTACAACTGTCACAGCCACACTCACCAAGTACATGTACAACTGTCACAGCCACACTCACCAAGTACATGTACAACTGTCACAGCCACACTCACCAAGTACATGTACAACTGTCACAGCTACACTCACACATGTCCATGCATAAACTGTTATAACTACACTTACATGTGTACTTTCATGAACTGTTATAACTACATTTACAGTTGCATCAGAATGAGAAAACTAACAATAAAAAGATTTCAGTTTATTGGAGACACATTTATATTGTAGACAAGTTCAGAAAACAGATTCCCCTACATCAAACAGACAAATATTGCATTAATTGTGCAAATATCACATAATGATAAACATGAACAAAAAAGCACAGATAGAGGTAAATATAAAACCAGAGACAAGCTACGCCCCAGCCAGAAAACTCACCAGGTGGCGTGTCTGTGCTTTGGCTGCTGTCAAAATGGTGACCACGCAAACAGATAGCAAGGGAGAGAATTAGGCAGCTGTGGTGACGACACACACACAAACAAAAATCAACAGAAAAAAAAAAGCAAAGCCATGGAGCAGACACAATGAGAACAGAAGATTACAATGACTACATGACACCCACTAGAACACCCGGAGCCCATCCAGTAAACAGGCATCATCTGTCCAACTCCTACACCACCAAGTTTTGCTAGCAACACAAATCATATCTGACCAGACACGGTCCAGCAGGGGAAGCAACTCAGGCCAGCAGTCAGCCCATCACAAGTGTCAGAAACAAGGTGATTTACCTACATCAAAACACACCCACTTACAGCGTAGCCATGCCACTCACAGAACCACACTAAATGGGCAACCCCAGCCACACCCACTTACAGCGTAGCCATGCCACTCACAGAACCACACTTACAGGGTAGCCATGCCACTCACAGAACCACACTTACTTACAGGGTAGCCATGCCACTCACAGAACCACACTTACAGGGTAGCCATGCCACCCACAGAACCACACTTACAGGGTAGCCATGCCACTCACAGAACCACACTTACAGGGTAGCCATGCCACTCACAGAACCACACTTACAGGGTAGCCATGCCACTCACAGAACCACACTTACAGGGTAGCCATGCCACTCACAGAACCACACTTACAGGGTAGCCATGCCACTCACAGAACCACACTTACAGGGTAGCCATGCCACTCACAAAACCACACTTACAGGGTAGCCATGCCACTCACAGAACCACACTTACAGGGTAGCCATGCCACTCACAGAACCACACTTACAGGGTAGCCATGCCACTCACAGAAAAACACTAAATGGGCAACCCCAGCCACACCCACTTACAGGGTAGCCATGCCACTCACAGAACCACACTAAATGGGCAACCCCAGCCAAACCCACTTACAGGGTAGCCATGCCACTCACAGAACTACACTAAATGGGCAACTCCAGCCACACCCACTTACAGGGTAGCCATGCCACTCACAGAACTACACTAAATGGGCAACCCCAGCCACACCCACTTACAGGGTAGCCATGCCACTCACAGAACCACACTAAATGGGCAACCCCAGCCACACCCACTTACAGGGTAGCCATGCCACTCACAGAACTACACTAAATGGGCAACCCCAGCCAAACCCACTTACAGGGTAGCCATGCCACTCACAGAACTACACTAAATGGGCAACCCAGCAGCCACACCCACTTACAGGATAGCCATGCCACAGAACTCACAGGACGACCCACATCTGTTCACCCACACATGTTTACTGCATCTTCACATCTGTTCATCCACACATGTTTACTGCATCTTCACATCTGTTCACATGTTTACTGCATCTTCACATCTGTTCACCCACACATGTTTACTGCATCTTCACATCTGTCCACATGTTTACTGCATCTTCACATCTGTTCACATGTTTACTGCATCTTCTCATCTGTCATCCACTGCATCTTCACATCTGTTCATCCACACATGTTTACTGCATCTTCACATCTGTCCACATGTTTACTGCATCTTCACATCTGTTCACCACACACATGTTTACTGCATCTTCACATCTGTTCATCCACACATGTTTACTGCATCTTCACATCTGTTCACCACACATGTTTACTGCATCTTCACATCTGTTCACCACACATGTTTACTGCATCTTCTCATCTGTTCACCCACACATGTTTACTGCATCTTCACATCTGTTCACACACATGTTTACTGCATCTTCACATCTGTTCATCCACACATGTTTACTGCATCTTCACATCTGTTCACACACATTTACTGCATCTTCACATCTGTTCACCCACATGTTTACTGCATCTTCACATCTGTTCACCCACACATGTTTACTGCATCTTCACATCTGTTCACATGTTTACTGCATCTTCACATCTGTTCATCCACACATGTTTACTGCATCTTCACATCTGTTCACACACATGTTTACTGCATCTTCACATCTGTTCACATCTGTCTTCTCATCTGTCACACATGTTTACTGCATCTTCACATCTGTTCATCCACACATGTTTACTGCATCTTCACATCTGTTCATCCACACATGTTTACTGCATCTTCACATCTGTTCACCACACATGTTTACTGCATCTTCACATCTGTTCATCACAC